>JAEAOA010002345.1:2225000-2442500 GCA_016746295.1 Potamilus streckersoni | reverse complement strand
AGTTGGTTGTTGGTGTAGGGTTTAACGCAATTTTTCAGCACAAGATAGACGGACAGAATAAATGGTGGACGAAGAATCCCGGGAAAAACCCGGAAAGAACCACCAACCCACAAAAAGCTACTGCCACATTGGCCGAAGTCTAGACTCGAACCCACAAACAGAGGTGAGATGGCAGGGATCCGTAACGGTGGGCACTTTAGATCACTCGGGGCCCCCAATTGAATTGGATTGGAAATCAACAACGAATCAGTGATTATTAAATCTTGGAATAAAACTACATTAATAAATGCTTTAGCATTAACTCAGTAAATGATTATAGCACAAATTACATGGGTCATGTATGCCTTCAACACCAATGGGTGTCATTTTATAGAATTAGATTCTACATATCTTAGAGTGACAATTATTGACTTTATTCCACCACTTTTCTTTTGGAAGATCATTATTTAGATGCTCTACATTGAATTTTGTGCGCTGTGATGTCACAATGAAAACTACACATGCTGATAAACAAATTCGTACTATCCTCGATTGTGGTGATTCTACATGACATGCTCTTATTTTGACCCAAGTTTAGTACATGGCCACTAGTGATGGGAATCAGTCAGAATTTCATAATCGATAATTGATTCCACTTAACCAACTGATAATCGATTATAATCGGTTATTAAGAGCAAATTTTACATTTTGTTTGTTATGCAGTTATATCTTTGCTCAAGAGTTCAAAATGTTAATAAATGTACTGGAGTAATCATTTGTAAAAACATTTATACTTTAATCCGATAAAAATATTTCATTTTCTTCTAATATGTTATTTTTTTGTTCTACAACTTTCTTAAATGAAAGCAGCTTCTTATGGCTGTTAGCTTTATGTAACTGAAAAATTGTTGCAATCCCCACATCCAACCCAATCTCTCAAATCCCTTTAATTTATACATATGATGTGTCTCTTATTTAAAGAAAAGAATACCATGGTTTTCTTTTTTGTCTTTACTTACAAATAAAAGGATTTTACATTTTAAACTGAAGCAAATGATCATATTTTTAAAACAATGTATTAACTCTACAATTTAACATCAAAATCATGTAATCATGACTATATGTTTTTAATTAAGTTTGCACCTACACTATGGTATGCTTAATATTTGTAAGTAGTGAAGGGAATAGATAATTTTGTTTGATGTTAGTAGATTGGAAGTTATATACAGCTTACCATTTGCCCAGGAGTTTTACTAATCTTTGCATTTTACATGCATCTGAAAAAAGTAGTCTCTCTTTGCACACAATCAATTATAGTTTCACAATCGATTATCTTATTGGTTCGCTCAATCAAATGATCATCGATTATAACGATAATCGGAACAGCACTAATGGCCACCATTGTAAAAGTTTGTAGCAATAGATAATTTCATGTGGAAGATTCATGGTGATAGTTAAGGTGCAGATTATTTAACAATCTGGGTTGAATAGACTTTGGTTAAAGAAAATTAATGTTAAATTAAAAAATAACAATTTATATTTAATTTAACATGAGTTAAATGAACCGTGTGACTCTTGTACAATAGTTTGGAAATACAAATAATTCAGAGCAAAATGAAGATATTATTTTAATGCACTTGTAAATAATTAGTGAAGACTAAAGTTAAATGAGATAAAGCTAAAATTACCTTCATCTCTCTATGTGGAACACTATATGTGTACAGGTGCCCCCAGTGGCCGAGTGGTTTAAAATGCTGACCGTTACAGATTACTGCCATCTCGCCTCTGTCTGTGTGAGTTCGAGTCCAGACTCAGCTAACGTGGGTATGTAAGAAAGCCTGCCAGTAGCTTCTCGTGGGTCGGTGGTTCTTCCCAAGGTTTTCCAGGGGTCTTCCTCTACCATTAATACTGGCCGCTATGTATAGCCTATCTTGTGCTGAAAAATGGTGTTAAACCTAATAACAACTATATGTGTACAAGATATGTTTCAGAAGGAACATATATTTCTCAGCCAATGCTTCACTAAATACTTGTATTTAAGAAAAAAACAACAGCTTTCCTAATTTTGTGCACTCTTACAAATAGACACTGATGCTCATAATTTTTTATACACACTATCTCATCACATAAGCTCTTCAAAAAATGACTTAAAACATCAGCAAAAAGCCTCAAGAAACGGAAAACTTCGCAAAACTGAATTTTTTCTTGGGTCCTGAGGGTATTCGGTTTTAAGAGGTTTCATATATATGAAAAACTTTTATTGATTTGAACTTTGTTGTGACATGTGAACAATGTAAGCAATGTTTGATCTTCCATCAAACTTGTTTTCCAACAAATTCGCTACTTGAAAGTCAATAATTTCCACTGTGCATATAACTTGTAGAAAGTAAGGGAATACAAGGATGGAAAATAAACAAATTATTTCAGTTTTCTTATGGTTATTTTATTGTTTTACAAAGCTATGTAGAAATAGAACATTGCAGTATCAAGGATACTTTTTTTCAAAGACAATTAGATAAATGGCAGATGGTTTCTTTCTTTACATTATATTGTGTGTGCATTCTCGTTTGGGAATCTACATGCCCAGAATTTGAAAAATCACTATTGTATAACATAAAAGTTGATTCTGGCAGAATGCCAACTGTTCCAGACTAGCTCTTGGTATAGAGCGAATCAAGATGGCGTCTGACAGATCTGATGTAGCATGTCTACTAAATGTTTTTCTTTCATTAATGTACTCATCCTGATTGTAAGTTTTGTATAGACTGATAAAAATTAAATATTACAAATGGAATCATACCAAATATGAAGACATATTTGCATCATTTGATGTGCTCTTCAGGAGTTAGCAATGTTGAAAAATTTGAATCTTAACCTAACAACTAAAAATTTGACATCTATTTATTGGAATGAATAGTCAGAATACACAGAACAATTCAAACTTGTGTCAACACTGACCAATCAAGCAAGCTATTGGACAATGTTCATGGGCAAATCAGGATTCACAATGTATTAAATATTTCAGCATGGTTACATGGGTGTATCATTTCAGTTTTGATGAAAACAATACTGAAAAAAATAGTAACTTTAAACCATGGCAACATTAGAGCCTACATTTTTTTGACTTGTTAAATGAAGTTCATTTTCATTTAAAAGTATGACTTTAGCAGACAAAGGCCTGCACAATATATCATGTCTGAAAATTATTTTATTCATATAGGAGTGGACTTGTGAGAATATAACATTGAACAAGCTTTTGACTACAGTTTCTTGCTGGAAAGTAACTACAATGTCTTGCAAAAATGGCCTTTTATGTACAGGAATTTCCATGGTTGCCATTGTCTGCTAAAATTATATCTGCAATATCATTTAAAATTCATTAACTGCTCAGTTATGTATGTTGTCCATGAAACTGAAAGGGTATATTTATTGAGTGATGTTGAAATAGAGTTCTGAGAGTTTAAACAAACAGTATCATGCAGTGCAAGAACAAGGTCTATGCTGTACACATGTGTATATATGGTAATTACTATAATAATGTCTCTTATTAGCCAAGATGGCCACAAGTCCAAATGATTTTATGACATGATCTAGCATTATATTTATGTACCTTGTCTATTGTTTGCAATCTGAAATATTTTGTGCAAAATTTTCATCATAGATCAAGGTTTTATAGCTGCTGTCTTGTTCTTCCCCAAAACTACCAAATCAGTTTCTTATAAATTTTAAGAGAGTATTCTGGCACAAATGTCTTTTAGTAAATGGCAAATACTAATCTGCCATTCAGCAATGCTGACATTACTAAAATAGAAATATCTTGCTTTCAATGACTTCTCAAAGACCACTTGACAGAACTGAACAAAATCTGGCAAAAAGGATTCTTGCATATATGTCTTTCAGTTTTGTATATTTTATCTGCCCTTTATCTAGTATAACAAACAATACCGAAAAAAGAGCCTTAAAAAAGGCTTCTTGCTTAGTGTATTTATATGTGACAAAACATTCTTGGATAAAAACTTTTCAAATTTCTACTGATGATTCAATTCGCGCTCTGTATTACTACTGATACAAACAAAAAGAATTAAAAGGGGGTAGGGGAGTTGGAGCCAGTACACCCATCCCTCCCCCAAAAGTGCAAAACAACTGGAACATTTCCAATAATGTGTTTACAGTTCAATTCCCTTGAAATTTTACAGATTTAACAGATTTAAGGTACAGAAAGTTCTATCCTAAAGACCCTTCATCTAAACATTTCCATTCCCACCACCACCACTATCCACTGCAGCCATTATCCATAAAACTAAAACACATTTAGAAGACATAACTAGATTTTACAAAACACTTCTTCAGGAAGACCATTTCAAGTTCATACAAATGATGTCTATCTACTATCCATGTATTTTCCATCATATATAGCAGAAGATACTAAAACTTTAGAGACCTAATTCCAAATACATGTATAGAGAAACCGCTCCTGTGTCCTAGTGGTTAGAGAGTCCACCTCGGATGCAGGAGGTCATGGGTTCGATCTCCGGTCGAGTCATACCAAAGACTTACAAAAATGGTACTAACAGCTGCCTCGCTTGACGCTCAGCATTAAGAGGTTAGTGTTAGGACTGGTCAACCTGGTGTCAGGATAATGACTGGGTGGGACATCATGCTACATGTCTGTGGCATGATGCCCCAGTGCTAGACATCACTATAAACTGCCACACTGCAGACATCGTAGCGATATGACTGAAAAATTGCTAAAAGTTACGTTAAAAATTATAAACATCACACACCAAATATAGAGACCTAATTTCAAAAAATGTTTTCATATCCAGTTAAAAAAAAGTTTGAAGAAATTTTTACAGAAAACATCCTATCCACCCAAACTTTGTGGCCAGTTGCTCTTACATTTGGGAGTTGGGCAGATAAAGGTTCTCAGATCCACTTCGGTCTTTGTTCCTTGATTTATTAACCATGCAAAATGTTCTAAATGCAGGGCATCAGTTTAATTTTCTCTTCTTTGTATGAACCTCTATCAGAACTCTAAATGAATTCATTTTATTCTTTTCAGCTTCAAATTTTAAAATTAAGATAGATGAAAATGACGCAGCAAAGAGATGCCACCTAAAGGGACATTATACAATTCATATAAGTAACACAAGCATTGGTCTTCTAGACAGTAAAAAGAATGTGGTGTATTGTTGGCCTTACATATATATTCGAAGATATGGAGTAGAGAATAATAATAATGTGTTTGTGATTGAAGCTGGAAGAAGGTGTGACAGTGGAGAAGGACAATTCAGGTTCCAGACTCGCAAAGCAAAGGAAATTAATAGCCTTCTTCAGGACCATTTAACAAGGATGCAAATATCATACAATCCTGTAGTTATAGTAGGCCCTTCAAATTCACAGCAAGTTGCAAAACAAAAAGGATCAGGTATTTCAGAGGAGTCGGATAAAAGACCACAGTTACCAAAGGTAAATCAGTCAACAGCTTATTCTTCTTCCAGAGATGGCACCCACAATTTACAGGGAGGTACAAAGGCAAAAAAACCTCAAAAACAATTACGTTCAGAACAATTGAAACTTGGTAAAACTGTTGGCCCTTTGGTCTATCCAGAGGAAAAAAAGGAGGAGGAAAGTGAATATACTGAAATAGATCAAGACGATGATTATGAGATTGTTAAATAAGCCTCCAAAACATAGAACTCGTCTGTCAAAATCGCATCCATCATCAGAAAGCCTGTATGGAGACATATAATGATATGTGTAGTATGTGAAATATCATGTTCTTTCCTGAGATACCGAAACATTTCAAAAAGTGAGATGGGATTGATGGAGGTGATTTTGATTGAGGAATTTGTAAATACATATGCTACAATTATGGAGTTCCTATAGCAATCATAACTACCATATATATGATGCTATCTTGGCCAAATGTGTAATGTCTGAAAAACATCCTATAAGTAGCTTTGCTTATATATATATATATATATATATATATATATATATATATATATATATATATATATATATATATATATATAATATGACATCTAATTTTGTGTGCATTTTTTGTAATTCTTCATTACATTTTTCCATTTGGTTCAGGTTCTCTGTACACTGTATAGCTACATGGAATAATGAAACATGGTGAGGGAATGCATTTTGATGAGTACTACAAACCTAAAAAAATCAGTTACTGTCACTCATATTTCATATTCACAATTACAACAGGCCACTGTAACTTGCATTTCACACATTATAGATCAGTTTTGTTTAGCTTGTTACCAGATAGGTTTCTTAAACCCTGTAGGAATCCTGTTATGTAACAGTATGTATACAGGGTGCAAAAAACTTATGTATACCTATAATCAATAAACCTTTTGAAGGGATGCATCTTCATCAGTACTACACTCCCATTACAAAAGTAGTTCAGAGTATCATTTTTCACATTTCATTGACTGGTGGCATTTTGTATTTGTCACTGTGACCTATTTTTTATATTTTATTAACTCGAGATAAATGTTTGTATTGAGTGCCTTGCCAAAGATTCCCCTCCCCCATTTCTATATGCCTCCTTGTCCATATGAAACCCTTTTCCAACCATTGCAATTGAAAATAAATATTTATTTATGAAGTAGGTAAACTTTACATATTGATGGCCTTATTCTGTATATTGTCATGCTATCTTCAACAGGACTGCTCTGGTGGTTAGAGCGTCTTCTGAAATGTGAAACATCAAGTGTTCATACCCCAGCTGAGTCATGCTAAAGACTATAAAAAAGGTGCTATCAGCTGCCTTGCTTGGTGCGCAACATTAAAAGGTTAGTGTTAGGACTGGTAAGCCTGGTGCCAGGATAATGCGACTGGGTGGGAGGTCATGCTTATGTCTGCAGCATGATGCCCCAGTGCTGGACATCACTATAAACTGCCAAACTGCAGACATCATAGCAATATGACTAAAATTGTTAAAGTTACATTAAAAATACATTTACAAACACACACACACATACATTCAACAGATTAAATTTGTATTGCACATGTGAATGACAAGGCATTAGATAAGTAATATCAATAATAATATAAATGACTGCATTTAAAGATGGTGACACAGCTGAAGAACTAAACTACCTTGATGGCCTCATACAAAACAACATATTTATATATAAATACATACACACACAAACACACATCCATATACATATGTGCACCCAATCACCCCAGCTTACCTACGTACTGTTACGTATATGTGATTAAATTGCTCTTGTGTAAGGTTTAAAATTCGTTTTACTTAATTTTGTTTCATTGTATTTAATTGCAATGAATATATTTCTTGGAGTCTGGATTCTTTTTCAGTAATGAGATATATTTTTATAACAAAGTTTGTTTATTCAAGACGAAGATGAATTATGCAAGAATTATCAGTTAGTCTATCCTGGTAACAGTGTTGACAGGAAGTTAAAATGATTGGTCAGTATCAGGGGCATACATTCTTTGTGTGATCACTGTGTGTAAACAACCTCTCTTTATGAGTGGGGTGACATTGGAAGACATGCCAAAATTAGTGTAGTAAGAGACCACATAACCAGTCTCACAGGACTTGGGGGTGAACTCTGGGGTTATAAATACGCATTCCATATATTGTTTCAGACAATGTCATTTTGACACCTTGAATGAACAAGGTGTATTATTTTTAATTTGCTGCCAGGATTACTTGTTCTTAGTCTGATTTTTAGATTTAATAATTTATTCCCCTGGAAACTCAATAAGTTGACTTTTCTATAAAGATTCTGAAAGATATTCCAGTAAATTTATTCTGGAATTATTCAGAAACAAAGACTGTGATTTAAATGTTATTCATACGTTTAAACTGCATCTGACATCGCCTTCCATATTCGTACATCATTGGGACTCGAACCTGGATTCTTATAGGACTATTTAGTGATAGTACTTGTGTTTTCATTCTTAGAATCATATTTTGGATTATATTTACAGACTGTAAGTCCTATTTACCAATTTTTACAGTTGTGTACGGAAATAAATTGTTTTATTAAAATATTCAAAGCTTGTTGGCTTTCACTCTTTTCTTTGTTACTGAGTACAAGCCCTTGTTATGTAACCACACATACATACATACATACATACATACATATATATGCATGCACATACACTGTATACATTTAATTTGAGCACTACTAGTTATAGTAATTACTAATACATGAACCATGCTTTTGAGAATAGCCATACTACATTTTACTTCTTGGTTATTGAAAGCCTGTGACTTTCTTACTGTAAAATCTGGCTTTTGTGGGAAGTCAATCATAATAGCCTCAAAAAGTGAGTTTAAGATAAATATTTTTTTAAAAAATACAATGACATTATTCTGTTATTTTTATCGACTCATTATAGTACCTATACTTTAAAGAAAATTAATGTTCTTTTTATTATGTATTTTATGAACTATACTTTAATGAAAATGTTCTTTTTTATGAACTGCAAGACAAAATCACTTTAGTCTGAGTTTATTTAATTATTTTATAATAATAAAAATAATTAATAATTCTTTCAAGCATCATAATTAATGTTGATAAATGTTGATGGAAATTTCTTCCCAGCATCATAATTGATAAATGTTGGAGATTTTTTTTTCCAGCATCATAATTAATGTTGATAAAAGTTAATGGAAAACTAATAGAAAAAATGAGTTATGTAATCATTCAAAACATTCTGGTTTGTTTTAAACAGTGTTTTACAGTTATTAAAAATACACAAGTGCAACAAAGTTGTATAAATTTAGTCTGAAGCAAATTTTTGTGGGATCAGCCAGTTTTAATTAACAGGTTTTTGAATTTGAAGAACATACGTTGCTGTGTAACTCGTGAAATTATACTCCTCAAACTCCCACTAGGAATATAAAATGTACCTATGTCGCAACTGCAAAAAAATAAAAAAATATAAATGGAACTTTGAGAATATTCATTACTTTGTCTATGTGTATGTGGATGGGTTTTAAAGCTCATCAGCACAACCCTGGCTATTTAGCCATACGTTTGTTTATGACTTCTATTAAAATATGCATAGAAGGCAAAGATAAAGTGAACAATGTGTGAAATCTTTTAAAACTTTCAAGACCTTTTACTTATATCATTCTGGGTCAAATATTGCCTCTGATAGCCTCTCATTGCATGCAAAGAGTCTGCAAAATAAATAAATAAAAATGTGTTTACATTAGACTGGTGTTATATTTGTCTTACTGTGAACTATTTTTGTTTCTTACTTCATAGAAAATATAGTTGCTATATTGTCTATTAATTGATGTCATTCTTCATTTATGATGGACATTGCAACATCACTTTTCCTGCATAAAAAGAGAAGTCATACAACCAGCATTGTCCATGGAATCTCTCTTAGGCCCTGCTGTCTAGTTCCCGATTCATAACTTCAAACTTGTTTAAAGCTCCACTCTTACACAAACAGCTATACCACTACTTCCAGAGTAATCATGCTGTATTAAATACTTTGATGATCAGTCAGATGACCGAACTATATGCCTTTATGATTTACAGTTTCATTTATTAAAAACAGAATATAATTAGAAAACGCTCTTCACCGATCATATTTTTAAAAGCAAATTACTATTTGCATATTGATGTTTGAATTTCGAAACAGAATTTGGTATATTTTCATCAAAGCACTGTAGGCCCAACTGCATGAAATTAAGAAGTGATAACTTGCTCCGGAAAAGGGTTAATGGTCAGTTAGCTTTTAAAACTTTCATGTGAATGTGCAAGAATTTCTTTGTCACCATAAGCTGATTGGTATCAAAACCACGTAAATACATTTGTTGTTGGGTTACAGCAGTGGTAGAACTTACTGGCTGCAGCAAGGGGGCATCTGAAAATCATAATCTACAGTTTTATTATGTCCAAAAGATAAGAGGACAAAGTAGTTTTTGTTTTCATAACATAAGGCGAAGTTTACGCTTCTCGGGTGACTTTTTTGCCAACTTCGCCTAGTAGTGTGGCCCCTGAAAAAGAGTGTTGTCTTTGTAAATACACAACTTTCTGCCTCATAAAATACATGTAAAATATTTTGGACTTGCATCAATAATCAAAGTCAAATTTCCAGAGTTGAAAAGTGACAGCAATTTTTAGTTCCATAAGTAGAACACAGAAATAATGTATACATATTTTAACAACTGGTTGCAGTCCCTGAACAGCCAAAACAAATTTTAAGAATATTTCATGTTCAGTTCATGAATAATTCAAAAAATGTTCATAATTTAAAGAACTCCATTTCTCAGGGGTTAAAGATAAAGTCACACTTTTCATGGAGTTTTGCTGAAAATCAGTTATTCCAGATCTTGATGGTAGTAAATCCATCTGCTCAAAAATATGGTTTCAGGAATGGTAACATGGGCAGCCAATAAGTTGCAAGATCATTCAAAATTACCCAGTCTTGACAATACAAGCCCATATTCCAGTTGTGATGAAAATCAAATTAAAATTGTGTCTTGTGCAAGTCGCATGCAAGATCACTTCATAAATATGTTTGGATCTTGCTTAGTGAGACATTCCAACTGGATTCCGTATATTACTTCCAGAGTGATAAGTTCAGCCAGTCATCTGCAAAATTATGTCATTAATGAGTGGATTTGGCTCAGTATTGAACACATGCAAGATCTTAAGGATGTAAGACCATATTTAAAGTTTTATAGATATGAGATCTGAAACCTGGTTTTAAAAGTGGCCACAATCTCAGATGCAAAATCAGTTTATTATGATGCATCTTCCTCGATATTTAATGGATTCAAGATCCTCGTGATACAAGCACATATTCCAAATTTGATCAAATCATAAATGTAACATGTTCTACCAATCACATACATGTGATTCTACAGCTTGTAGGACAAAAATTAGTTTAAAAGGCCTTCTACTGTACATAGTGTTTTAAAGCTGAAATCTACTTTTTGAAAATAGGAATTTTAAAAAATTTATAAAGACTTGAACTTTACATGTTCTATCAACACATTACAGAATCAATTTTACTGGGGGAGGGGGCACCAGAAGTGTTATACCAGTGCATTCATGAGTAGCTGAGTAATCAGATTATGAAGGCTAACATGTACACAATAAACCATTAATTGATTACCTTATTGTTGTAATCTAAAGGGGTTAAGGCCAAATCCGGAATGTTCTATGAGGTGTTGTTAGGAGTAAAGGAATCCAAGTTACTACATGATGGTTTTCGAGTCTTTACACAAAATTTGGCTGACCTTTGGCAAAGGTGAGATAAAAAAGGAGAAACAAACAAAAACGATTTTGTGGGAGACACATTTAACAATAACATTTGATAATGTATTGTTTAACTGTCATTGACTTATTCAAGATGTTTTAATGTTTTTGATATGGGCAGCTCATATATATATATGTTATGTTCATATCGTGTCAAAATGTTGAAATGTGCATTCTCCCAATCCTACAATTGGCTAAGAAATAAGAGACTTGAAAATACATCTCCAGTCTTGCTCAAGAACTTCCTCCTCATGGTAAACTTACCTTGGATGGGTACTGGAAAGAAGTCAGCAAGCTTAAAAACCCAACCACAGGGAAAACAAAATTCTTTATAGGCTAAGCATGGTTGTTTTGATAAAAATAGGACATTGTCCATTTTGGCAAAATATGAAATGATTAAAGTGAAACCTGGATCAGAAACCAGACAACTACTGAGAACCTGTTTAGTATGAAACATAATGGTCACCACTCAGTATCTTGTAAAGGAAACTAAATTCTTTGTAGACTTTAGAACAAAAAAAAACATATCTTAGCAATGTACAGCAATGTGAGATATGTAACTCTTCCTTTTATATTTAATGGACAATAAAGTGAGTGGTATTTATTAAAAAATGAATATTAAATAAAAATATTTTAACATTTTCTGTCAGAATCTGATTCATGTTTAAAAGTTGAAATTGTAGAATTAAGAGAATACATATTATGTTTATTTTTTTTAAAATTGTATTCTTTTCAGTCCCATTAAAACATAAAAAATGTCCATAAAAAATTGTTTTAGAAGCATTCTACTGATCAAGATTTGTAAATCTACTGGTTATGTCTTTGTTACGTATATGTAATTTAATTGCTTGTGTTAGTTTTAAATTTTGTATTTTAATTTGTATTTCATTACATGTTATTGTAATGATAACTTTCTTCACTGGTTTTGACATTTTTTGGGCAACTTCAGTTCTGTTTCTGTTTTGACCAGATAAATAACCAGTATTGCTACATTATATTTTTAGCTGACCTTGATTCAGAACTGGTAAAACAACTTTTTTATTTTTTTCCTAGAGTGAAAATCATTGGTCGCAATCAAGGTCATACCTGGCTTGTGTCAGTTCTATGTAAACAACTTTTTTTATTCTATCTTATAGATTTGTTCAGTAGAATCAAATTCATACCTGTCATATGTGACAGCTGGCTTGTGGTGTTAGTGTGCTGTTCAAATTAAGTCATGTGATCTAAAATTAAGGGTTAAAGCTTATGTTTTGTGGTGATTTAATTCAGTAGTAATTCATACCTTCGGAGCACAAAGGTATTTTTGTGTTGTGACCAGTTTGAGTTGAAATTTTTATTTAAGATAATTTAAATTCTGTGGAAATAAACAGTGCACATCAGAATTCTTGGACAAAGACATTTATTGGAAATTATTTGGAATTCTAAAGCCAGAATATAAACTTTAGTGATTCAACAAGGATCTATTAACATGACAACATAAAATTGGTTATAGAAGATGTCATCGCCTTCCATCTTGAAACTTTATTGGGATCTGAACATTGATTCATTTTGAACTTTTTAGTGATTGGACTTATATTATTAATTCTAAGATTAATTTTTGGATTAGATTCACAAACTGTAAGTCCTTTTTCATATTTTTACCTTGTTTTCTAAAGAAATAAATTGTTTTGTTAAGTTTTACAAAGCTTGTTGACTTCACTCTTTCCTTTGTTACTTTGTACGAGCCTTGACACATAATATATCACACATATGCAATCAGATGTAAGCCCAGCTCATGAGTAGATAGTGCCTATTCTAGAACTTGTCATATAAGAAGATACTTCAAGTCTAATTTAAGTAAGATAAGAAAATGGCAGAAACATTGACCAATCAGATGTAAGCTTACCTCAAAAATATGCTTGGAACCCAACCATAATCTTGATAACATTAGCCCATATTAAATTTGATAAAAACGAGATCAGATGTATAACTTCTAGTGATACAAGCTCAATTAAATGCCAGATCACCCAAATGGTATACATGGATGTCACTCATTGAAGATTTATTGATATAAACATATATTCCAAGTTTAATCAACTTCCAGTGTAGTTAAACCAATCAAATGCATGATCAGCTCATTAGTGAGTGGATCTCATTCATTTTCAAACCTGCTTGAGGCCTTAATGATTTAAGCATATATTCCAATTTTTGGTGAAAATTGGATCAGAAATTGGTCTGCAGAGTGGATACAAGGTTAACCAGTGTGACATAGGTTCACCTCAATAATATGCATGGATCATTTAATGTTTTTGATCTTGTAGGTGACTCTGATGATATAAATCCATATTCAGTTTGATTGATATATGATCAGAATTGTGCGCTCCAGAATGGTAACAAGCAGTTGTGGACAAACAATGCAAGGACACAAAATCATACAATAAGCTCACATGGCCTTCATGGCCAATTGAACTAAACATCCTCAAATATGGACTTTTAGTGATAGATGATTAAATGATCACTGTGACCTTCCAAATTTTCAAGTGACTTATATGCTACTTGGAAATTCTGTGAAAGATGTAATACAGTTGAACCTCTCTTGACAGACCACCCCATCTGCCAAAAAAAGTATGGTCTCTCGAGACAGATGGTCCTGTAACAGGTCATTCTTCTATGCAATCAATAAATCTGAGATTTAAAAAAATGGTCTTTCAAGACAGGTGGTCTCACATAGCAGTGGTCTTTCAAGACAGATTTTACTCTAATAGAAAATAGCCATATAAAGTGCTTGTATTCCATCAAAGAGTTGTAAGGTAACCTAAACTTTACAAATTGCCAGGCTCCACCTATTGACCACCAGCTATCGCTGATTCAAGTCACATAATAACAAAGGAGTATTGACAGATCTCATTACAAGTTACAGTGAAATCCCACTATAACAAGATGGTTATATAATGTATTATGCAGCAAGTCAACAGTTGACTGATGAAAATGAATCGTGTATTCCCAAGGCTCTGCAAATAGTGTGTGTAGGAGCTGGTGCAAAGCTATGTGCATTGAAAACAAAAAAAAAGAGATTTGTTTTATTGTTGATGGTTTGATAATAATTAGACTAACATTTATCATCATTCAAAACAAATTGAGCTAAGTTTAAAGTGTAGTGATTAAATACAGCTGCAACTGGAATGAACACTAACAATTAGAAACTATTATTCCTTTAAAGAAGCAGTCATATTGCCAAATTATTAAAGTATACTCCTGTTTCTTTTGCCACTAAAACTTTGAGGTACTTCAAGAAAATGTTGAAATTATTGTAACATTTTGGAATTCAAGCCAAAATTTTTATAACTGAATTCACCTATAACAAAGCATGTTATAGTAGGGTTTCACTGGATTTATAAAAAAAACCCACTTTAATCACAAATGACATAGGCAGATTTGACTAAAATGTTTACAAATTCAAATTGTAAAAAATACATGGGACCCAGGAAAGGCACTTTTAATATTGAGTAAAATTAGAATTGTTAATATAAATTTCTTGAAATCAAAGTATCCTGGCATGTATTTTTTTAAAAACTACATTCCCTGTGTACCATGTATGTTTAAATAGAACAGCCCTAAAATCATTAGTCTATTAATAAGAGCTGCTATTTTCATGACTAATCGATTTCACAAAGCAGAGATGTCTTTCATATTCCATATAATGGATGTAAAGCCAGTGTATTAAAAGTATAGATGTTTATGCCAAACCTCTCACTACATTAACATATTAAAATAATCAACATTAGCAATCAGCCAAGATTGTTTGTTCTCTATTCTTTATTATTATCAGAATCTATAACTCTCCGTATGTCAGATGCTAACATTGTACATGTACATTTAGTTTGTCACTGTATACTATCAATATCTGAGCGAAATGTCAAACATGAAAGCTTCACAGGTAAACATTTTCAACATGTCGCATTAACTCACAAACGTTTGTGCAAAACCCTAAATGTGTGTTTTCGAAGTTTTAAAACATTGTAATATGTCTTAATATATTAAATATATTTTAGAATTTTTACATGTTTCTATTTTGCAGTTTTACTTAAACTTATTTTCATTAGTAATTTAAGTATTAAGTATACTACTGTGTGATTTTTGCTAAGCTACTAAATTTGCTATTTTCTAAAATATTGTTACCCAATATCTTTTAACATGTCAAAAAGTTTCATAATCTACCTGTAGTTTAAAATGATATTAATAAACTGACATAATTTGATATGTAAATAAATCGCCAGGTATTGTCAACATGAATATTACAAAAATTAAACTATTTAAAAGAACATAATAATCAACACACTCTGTATGCTAAATACCAAATAAATGGGAACTATATCATCAGGGTTCAATAAATCCACTTGTCGGATGATCCTGACAAGTGGGTGGGTAAGGATAATTAACTTCTTTTCCATTAACCACAAAATAATAAAACTCTAATTACTATAATATCTGACAAGTGGGTGGGTAAGGATAATTAACTTCTTTTCCATTAACCACAAAATAATAAAACTCTAATTACTATAATATCATTTATTTTCGTAGGTCTTAATTTTCATGGTTTTGTAAAAAAAAAAAAAAGTTTGTTCATACCAGAGTTCAAGGTCTTGCCTGTCATGGTTTGCATATTTGTAGAACACTTAATTAAGTGGATTAACCTTTACAAATACCCTAAATAAGGACGCACAAAAGAACAAAATTATGCCAACAACAAATGGCCATCATTTCAATGATGAAAACAGTACTGCCACTTGGGAGGCCAAATCAACCACTTACATGCAACATCAAAGGGAGTAGATGCAGCCAAAAACACTAAGAAATCAGTTATTAAAGTACATGTGTATATTCTCTACCTTAAAACACCATCCATAAAGTTGCAAATACTTTCTGATGTCCATGATCAGTGGTTTAAGAATGAAAACATTTAATTTTGTTCCATGATAGGATAACCTCATCATTCCACATCAAACACACTATTCGTTGTTCCATGCAATTTAGCAAGCTATGTCAACATTTGATTTGTTCAGAATCCATCAAAGTGAAAAGATGCTAACTAGAGTGAAAAACAATGAAATCCCTCCTTTTTTAGCATGCCTCATGTACAAACTGACTTCAAGCACTAGACTTTACTTAAAACTTCATTAATCAAGTTAATTCGTGCTGAATCTACAATTGCCACTCATGTACAAATGACAGAAAGATCAGACCTAATGGTTTTGAGAATGCTAGACTTGTTTACTTTAACATTTTCTGAACCAAAGTTAAGTACAAACAGTGAGTACAAACAGTCTTGATTGACATCATGGGTTTTTTTGGTGGTTTTGTCCAAAAAATCAATGAAGCGTGAGTTTTATTCTCTGCATTAATAAATGTACATAACGGGTGTTTCATTAGTAATTGTGCATTAAGAGATAGTTCAATTATTTTAGCCATGTTGATCATTGGGATTAAAATTAGACATGCTTTCTCAAGTATTTAAAGTTTTGGCAACAGTTTCTCAAGAATGAACTGTCATTTTGAATAAGTATTCAATCTAGTTTTCATATGCCAGTATAATTTATTCTTTCCTTCATTTTAACGATACTAGTGTTTGAATACCTTGTTTTTTTTTCACAACATGTCAACATAAGGCAGTAAGTGGAAATTACAGCTACCTTTACCATACAAATATGTTTTCACTGAAACAATATAATTCTTATTTTAAAGGGTTAACATAAATCAAACATGTACAAGCTAATAGTTTACTGCCAGATTACTCAAATGATGTTGATTTATGTCTTGTTGATCTTTCAGGATGAAACTTGCTTTACCATAGCTGAACTTTCCAAAAGCAAACTTTTAAGTAAATTATATTTCTCCAACAATAACTACCCAGTCATATAATGTTAGGAATAAATTAACCAGCTACCTCACAAATCCAGCCTTAATAAAAGATGAAAATCATGTTATTCAACGTAAAATAAACAAAGGAAAGCAACTCTTGTTCATTACTGCCCCTTGGAACCTCCAGGTATTGCTAGCTTAAATGCTAATGAGGAAGCTCACATGGCAGGTTGGTTAGGAGAGTTGTTAAAATAATGTGATTGAGAAAGTATTCTCCGATAAACAATTGAGATAAAATTTGGCTTTCTCTTTCAATATATTCACCAATCAAATTACATTAGGAGAATAATAGGAGATGCTGAACATGCAACCTCTACCTCAGGTATCATTCTGGGGAAGAACACAGCCTGGGGATCAACTAAACCATTACTTTTAACTACAGTTAAGAAGATGATATTGAAATAATCTTAGCTACAATATTTCACTGGCAAATACAGTGAAGGTGTTGATAGATTTAGTTGGATCTGGTGGCCATCTGTACTGCTGCCATAGGCGGAGTAAGCAAAAAAAAAGTAGTCATGCGCTCATATATAGGTCAATGACAGCATGATGGGATGGGGATCTTAAGTGATGAAGTCCCGAAAGTTGAAAAAGTCACTCAAGAATTGGTAGAAATTGTAAAACAATGTATACAACCTGCTGTAGATCAACACATCTGCACAATAAATCCAAAAGGAATGAGGGATGTGCTTATAGAAAAACAGTTGGGTTGTAGGAGAATGAACTGTACACTGTGTGCTTTGTACAGCAGCGAGGCTAAAAACTATCGACAACTGACAGTGCCAAAGGAGGTAATAGGCAAGAGTTACACCCTTTGTCTTTCTCAAATAGATTAAGATGATTTTCATCTTTTAGGACTGGATTAGTGAGGTAGCAGGCTAATATTCCTAAGATATTGCTGTATCAGTATCTACCAGCTCACACTGTATTAATGTGATTTACATCACAATAACCCATCTGGATAATATACAACAAGTAACAGTTAACAGTGAGTATACAACAGGAGTATATATTATATAATATACTGTGAGTTTACATGTCATCCTTTCATTTCTTTTGAAATTGCAAAGGCAAATTTTTTTTATATCTGTTCTACAGGGTTCTATATAAGCATATCTAATTTTGTTTGATAAAGAATAAGCAGGGCAAAATCCTGGACATTTTTAGATACTGAAAAACATACTGAATGGATATTTAAAAGACCAAAAAGGAGGACATGTCCAGGAAAAAAAAAAAGAAATGAGGACATACGGCAAAATTAACTGAAACATGCTAACAAATAATGTGGCTTATGTTTCATTGTATCTTTAAATTTGTGGTTCAGAGCAACAACAAAACTCCATGAAAATTGGTACCCCATGAATATTAGTGAAACTATAGTATATTACAAATATTAATACTACAAATAAATCGTTGTAACATTATTAAACCAGAGACCATTACTAATGGTTATTGTAATGTTTTTTGCAATTTAATGGCACTTTTAACAGACTGGCTATTTTGCTGAGGAAGTAGGAGATATGTACCTTTTCTGATGCAGCCAATTTGGGCTGGTCTGGTCAAATACCAAACCCATGATTTGTGGACTAAGAGTTCAAAATTTTGCCATTTGCTCTACCATGGCTCTCTAGTCAGAATCATAAAAATATTGAGTACATATTAATTAAAAATTGACATCACAAAGTAATAATAAATGTTTGTACAAATGGCAGTCAAAACAGGACATGACTAAACTCTTAAAATAAATGAATGTCTATAAAGAAATGGATTAAAAATCTGTCCAGAAAGTCATTAAAATATTTGAGCTTGCGTGTCTGCTGGGCATTCTGTGTCAACCAGTCATAACAGTCTTTTGAAAATCATATTTGTATGCAGATAGTGAAAATTTGAACTGAAACTGGAAGTTGTACCATTTCCAAGCCTGGTAATAATTACTGAATCTAAAATAGTAATGAAGGATTGTGCAGAATGATACATTTCTCATACAGTAAGGATGCCAGCTACTAATGCATTCAAGAAACAAGTCCTAACACAACATCTGGGTAATAACTAATGGCCTATAATCATTATACAAAAGTTTCACTTGCATTGATGTAAAAGATACATGAACACCATAACTTTAAAGACAAGAATATCAAACATGTTGATGATGGTGCTGCCAGTAAAATTTGACAACTATGTCACTTATTACAGGCAAGACAATGGTGTAGTGTTATCTACTAAATGCTGGCAACAGAACAAGAACATGCAATCAATCATATAACATATCATTTCATTATTATGAACAGAATTACATGTACTTTAAGTCGAACTATAACATCTTGATTATATTAAGGATAATTTAACAGCAAGTTTGATCAAAATCTGTTCAAAAATTAAGCTGTTTTTGGATACAAGAAACTAAGATAATCAATAATAAATCATGTTATCATTATTCACAGATGGTGCTAACAATTATACCCATACAAGAGCTTAATGATGTAAGCATGCAATCCAAATTCTACTAAACTCTATTCACTGATAAAAAAATATTTAGGGTAATAAATTACTGAGATAAATGTCTCCAACATAAGGCATTACTAAATCGAGATATCATGATATAAATTAGAAAAAAAGCACCACTTTTTTTTGGGGGGGGCTTCGCTTCATCGCCATTTCCCTATCATACACTCCTTTTGATGTATGCCAAGGTGTATAAAATTTCAGACCATTAAAACCTAACATTATTTAGAAAACACTGTTGTTTCCTAATTTTCAACATAAATTTTGAAAAAAGCCAATATTTTATTCAAACAAGTCACTCAAAATTTGTCACCCATCCCCACCCTTAGTAATTTGCAGCGTCAATAAAGATTGGAAATAGTCTCTCACAACAATTTAGCATGAACCTCAAGGCATCCATAAGTAAATAATAATACTAAGAGATTTGCCTGGTCACTACTTTTGTCTTTGCTTTAAGCTATTTATCTCTGACATGTATTTGGTTATTACAAAATATTTACCACCAGTCAAAATTGAGTTTATTAACTGCATATTTAGTGTAACAAGTTTCTGCTGTAAACTAATTATAAGTTAATGTCTGGCATTATTACCATACATAGTTAAATCTGGTTATGTCGCCGGCCTAGGGGTTTGCCAAAAAAGCATCGAGATAACCGATGATCGAGATAAACGAAAACCAATATGTCGCCAATATAACATGCTTGAAATTTCATTATGGACATGAAGTGCAATAATAAATGACAATGTACATGCACATATATTTGGATTTTTTTTTTACACAACAGCATTGCTGCGATTTGTTTGATGCAGCGATCGGCATGCTATAAAAATTTACATATTTGTTAACAACAAAAGGCATATGTGCACCAACAGTAGAGAATTACCAGTATACAATACAAACCACCATCGATTCTCGATACAAACCTTTATTATATTCTCCAACATTGCAAACACAAAGATCGCTCACAAAATCACAAAAAAAAACGTGCAGGGTGTAGTTCGTTTTTACAAAAAGCTAACCAGTGTCAAAATTAAATTCGCGAGTCATTTCGCTCTGACAGTTCTGAAAAGTATCATAAACAGAATAGCTACAGCATGTTATCCTTCAGACAAGATGAACAAGAGTGAGTGAACTGTCATTGGAGTGAACAACCATACAGACCGTGATCAAATGCTACGTGAACTCAGCACATGCGCAGTTAACCAAGTACAATCATTTTATTGGTAAGTCATTAGCTAGCATTAAACATAACCAATTGCAAGAAGTAGATGTAAATTAAAAAATCGAAAGACAATATTCATGCAAAATAGTATCTCCATTTCCACAAATGTAACTTACACGAGTCAACACCTGGCAATATTGGACCATATATATTACTGTAGTGTAAGTTAACACCCAATATAGGGATTCTTTCACTCCTGTATTTTGAGAAATAAATAATTATTTTTAATTATGCTAAAGTTATTTATTTGTTGTTTGCTATTTCTTCTTGCTGAGTTTAAGTGTCTGTAACAACCAACAAACAAGGATTAGCCATTCCATCAATTTTATGTTCTATTCTCATCTTAAGTTGTAGGTATAGTATGGTAGCATAATTGACTGTCAAAACATACAGTACTCAGCCATATGTCAGCATAAGCAGATTATGTAACTATGCACTGCTAAGATGGGGTTTCGATACAAACAAAGGATCATTTGTGTACTGATTGATTCCAATACATTATTTAGTTAAGTTTGTAGCTTCCTTCCGTTCTCCCTTTTATTTTTCGAGTCAAAAGCCATGATTGTTTGTACAAATTAAATAAACAAAAAGTCTGTCATCAGATGGGAACTTTTTGTCACCAATAAGGGGAAAAAAATCACTGGCGATTGGTCATGGGGATTGAGATAACCAACATTAGTTGGTAAATTTGGCCCTCTTTTGTGCTCGAGATATTAGGGTTTGGCGACATAAAAGATGAGAAAATGATAAGACAAAGAGAGAATTTGTCAGTTCCACTTAAAAAACATAAGACTTAGTAGGGTTAGCGAGGTAACTGAGGTCGATATAAGTGGGTTTGACTGTAATAAGTTCAATTTTCTTTACCTTATTAGCATGCATCAATGACTGCAAAAATAAAGTAAATATTCTTGTTAAAGAGGAGATCTCAAAATGATCTCAAGTTTGTTGATCAATCTGCAGTATCTCTTCAATTTTAAAAAAGATGATTTCTGTAAATACTTTTGAAACCAATGTGAATAATGTGTTTTCAATACATCCTTGCACATAAGGGCTGTTCCTTTTAACACATATGGTACCCAGTGAAAGCAATTTTTTAAAAATATATGCCAGGGTACTTTGACTTCACATAATTCATATTAAATGATAGGAAAATTCCAAAATGCATATATAGTACCCCACATTAAGTGTCTTCCCTGGGTCCCAGGTAATTTTTACTGGAACAGTCCTAAGCAAACAAAACTTGATGAAAATTGACACAATGCAATGGAAATTATCAGAACCGAGACATAAATAAGTTTTCTATTTTAAAATTTGACTGTGATCAATTTATTACATGTACATGGAAAGTCGGTCATAATGTCAAGGAATACATCTGAAATTTTAATCCCAAAGAAATTATTAAGGTGGTAAGCAATCTGACAGCTTCTATATAAAATTTTACAGAATCATTTCGTAGAAAATACTCAGAGGTAATTGTTCAAGTCTGATTTTGAAAAAATATTAATCTTTCTTTGTTTCAATTTGTTTTATGAGATAAAGAAAACAAAAAAGATTAAACATGGATACTTAATATTACAATAAATTTTGATAAATGACATTGGCTAATATTCATAAAAATGATTATCGTATAAGCTAGGTTCATCCCGTTTAATATTTTCTGAACTCTGAAAACCATTGGTACATTCAATTCTTTCATTAAGATATTTAATGATAGGTATTACTCGCAAGGCATTTATTTTTCTGTTTGGCATATTTTGTAATATTACAAAAATGGTCATATTTTGTGGTCCTTAAATTCATAGAAAAGGAAAAAGGTTGCATTGGTTCTGCATGTGTATTAAGGTTTGTTGGTTGGTAACAACTACAAAATTCCATAAATAATTGAATTTATTGTAGTTTTATGTACATGGTTTAATGGCATGTTAGCAAAATA
Organism: Potamilus streckersoni; assembly: GCA_016746295.1. NCBI lineage: Eukaryota > Metazoa > Mollusca > Bivalvia > Unionida > Unionidae > Potamilus > Potamilus streckersoni. Next base: position 2,419,677 of record JAEAOA010002345.1, on the reverse strand, counting down.
CTGACAACATAGTAATGTTCTGTAATTGATAGGCAAAGAAGAATGTGGTAGTACTTCGTAATTGTTAAAAATTATAAAATACTTCATAAATAGTTATAAGATGGTTAAATTTACCCAGGTGTTGATATTCATATCAAACAGATAGAAAATTATATTTTTTTCATATTCTTCAAAACAAAAGTACAAACATAATTGATGGAAATGCAACAAACAAAAATGAAAACAAATAATACCTCATTAATATAATGAGACAGTTTTGCAGCATACCATGCAGAACGTTAATTGGATTAAAACTTTTCAAGAGGTTTAAAACACTGTATATAAAAAAAACTAAAATATGTAAAATATTTACATTGCCAAAAGAAACAATGCTGAGGTGAGGAAAACTTCCTCTCAAAACATTTTATTTTCTTCATTGCAATAATTTTAATGGCTCATCTCATAAATAGCTTTCTGTATATATAGCAAATGGTAGGGTAAAACAAATATGATATTGCTGCATTTTTGTGACACCATTTAAGGCAGAACAAATGGGTCTTTCTTTTTAAAAACTGGAATACATAAAACACATGCATTCAAGATTCTTGATAAGTCAATAAAATTATCATGTCTGGTTTTCACATCAATTCTCTCTTGACACATAACCAAGATGTGTAATGTCATCTTACTTTCATGTAGATTTATGTCTTTCCAATGTACATGCTGTATATTACTTAATCCGCTGTTAAAATAATAGAAAAAATGCACACACACACACCCATGTGTTCTTATAAAAAAAAAAATCAAACCTATTATGCTTCTCTTTAGAACCTATGAGTATAGGATATTAAATATTTTTACATCTCATCATTCAGAAACTTTGTAAATATAGACATACTCTACAGGGAGAATGTGGAAGTTTGGAAAGATGGTAGACATCATAATCTCCAGTGTCTGCTCACAAGCACATAAAGATAATTTTAAGTATAGGCATAAGTTCCTTATATGTGATAGGAGTCTCATCTATGAAACACATAATCATGACCATGCTAATAAGGAATCATGGTATAAATTTTTCAGACTCTACGCAGCTCGTACAGAATGGTTAACACAATGGTTCTTCAATGAACAAACTTGTAAACAATCATATTACATCTACCTGTGTGCTTATACATACCCATACAAAGTGACAAAGTCCAGCAAGAATAAATAATCTATCCACTCCTCCTGATTTTGTAACCTTTAATATTTTAGCATTCTTGGCCAAAACATTAGTTTTCTTGACAAATTATCTGCATCTTCCTTTTCTCTTCATATCTGCTGCCACTTTAACAGATTCAACTAGTTTCTCATATAATATCTGGAGATGTCAGTTGCCTCTAAAAGTAACGATTCCTCAAACGTTATATTAGTTGCAATTTGTTCATTCATGTTATCAGACTTTCAAAAACTCTGGCGGAAAACAGTATAGTTCAAAGGGAAATAATTCTATTAGAAAAGGATTATCATATATTCATACTTACTCACTTATAAGTCATGTCCAACTGCAAACAATACAGATTCTTATTTGCCACTGCATAATGCACTGGTAGATAATGGTCTATGATGTTTGTTTAACTGACAACCCCTAACAAATTGCACATACCCAGAACTGCTCATTATGCAATTGTACACTGGGGTCTATGGAGTTTGCTTCGACTTATAAGCAAATATATACAATGCCAATGCTTTTTCCTAATACACCTTAGACAAAATTTTTTTTTTATTATTGTGAGACAAGTACCTCAGGTTTCTAACACAGACATGCACCTATTCAGTCTTACTAATACTTCATATCCATGGACATTCATTTGTAGCTATGATTCAAGAAAAGAGCTGACAAAATGACTTTTGTATACAAGTTCTAAAGCACTTTGGTATTCTGTAGCCTCCTTCACAAACTGTCGAAATTCACGCATCACTTCTCTATCCTCTCTTCTATTCTGTGCATATCTCTTTGCATACACCATTTTGTCAGCCAGATAGTGGATCCATAATACATTTGTGTGAGGATTGAAAAGTTCCCAATTGTTCCTGAAATAATGCAAATACTTGAAATCAAAATATTTTGCAAATGTATAATGCAAAGCATCTCAAAACGATATATTATCAATCCATGCCATGTACTTATCCACTAATATAACTATTTACCTTTTCATCATGATGTAGTAGTATGTAACATTATCCCATGTACCTGGAACTGAAGCCTACCAAATTTGTTTACACAAGGTAGTATTGTGTAGATTCAAATATTACTGGTAGTTTTTCGTAGTCTCAACTAAACAAAATGAAACTTCTTACACCATCTGTTCAGATACATTAATTTTGCTAAAAAAAGATACATATTCCAGCCTTAAATTGGCCTAGAAATTTACCCCCCATAAATGTCAAAACTCAACTGCACTGATTGGGATAAATTTTAATTCTAGACCTATTTTAAAGTCAGAACTTTAGATTCTTGTGATAATTGTCACAACATGTAAAATACTGTATCTTCTTAGAGGAGCGATTTGAATATTTAATGGTATATTTATTTATATATTTTCCATATTTAAAGCTGCCAAACTCAGCATATATTGTGTGATTTCCAAGAAACTAGCACATGCAAAAATATTATTTCCAATTATGCCAGCCCATTTCATTTTTTTGTATCAAAAAGAAATATATAAACAAAATGAGTGTAAAAGTTAATTTGCGCACTGAATGACAGAAGAATCCTGAAATTTATTTTCACTCCACAAAATTAAAAAAAGAAAAAAAAGCATTACTAAATATACTTAAACTTTCCATAAGAATGTCTTAAATGATACTGAAGTTTTGCCAGAGAAAGAGAAGTGTAGATAATGGATGTTTGAATGGACAGACAAATGAGAAAAACATTTAACATATTTAAAACTTTTTCAAAAAATGTGGATACGAAATGGACTACCAGTCTAATAGGGACTCTTCAATGGTTTTGGAGTTGAGATCTAAAACTGAAAGTATCATGGATTGATGGAGAAAGAGATAGAATTTCTATATCACCTGCCAACTTCATTTGGTTGGATAACTGAAATGTTTACATTGTTGGATACTGTTGTCTTGCTTGAAGTAAATACTGCTTGCAGTCTCTCCTGTGTCACTCAAAATATTCAACAGTACATACACTAATCTATCAACACAGCATGTGTCTTATCCTATTCAACACAGATTTTGGGAAATATACATATCAATTTAATAACTGATTTTTCTGTAAGGTAACCAAGAGAAAGAATAGGGGTCGGATTATTGCAATAGCAATCATATTCCCTGACTTGTGTGGTTCTGGGTTCCATTCTCCAATTTAAACAAATGCATATGAAAAGTGGTGAACCAGTTAAATTCTGAGGTCCTCTCTGGGTCCTTCATCATCTCAAAGACACAGCTTAACATTTGAACCCTAAGTTTGACAGAGTACTTTCTACAATGGCCAGTCCACAAATATGGTGGTGATAGGGAAGTGCAGAAAGATGTGTGTGCGTGTGTTGTTTTCATTCTCTTATTTGAATTATGCCATCTATTTCCCAGCATGCATATTTGCATTTAACATTGGTTTTAAGCAAAATTTTATTTTTAAGAAGACAACACATGTACTCCATGCTTAATCAACTACCCTTAATCAAGATTTTCTTTTTGTTTAATTTTCTGAAAGTGCATTATAAAATGGCATTTTAAGATTTATAAACTTGTCTGAAACAACCACCATACCATGAAAACGACGGCAAATGCACACATCTTTCATATCATAATGTTCATCCTAATTTCTTTGTTGCCGATAAAACTTTATCAATACTGTTCATAGACAACACACTGAAGAATTGAAGTCATTATAAGATCGAACTAAACCCTTTTCTTCAACCAAATCAACACAGCCAATATGCAAGTACATCAATTATTAGAAGGAGGGGTTTTCTCAATGTAACCACTCACCTTATAGCTTCGTTACAACAGTCCACTGATAGGATTGCAAATGCACAATTCTATTATTTGTCTACATACCTACTGTAAAATTAGGCATTGGTTAAATAGTATTTGCTTTGCCATTCTTTTTCTTCATCTGTGCACAAAAATGAGTAAACTCAGAATAAAACCTTGAAATTACAGCATCTCTCAAATTCCACAACATAACATTTTCATCTTTATATGACCTACATATTTGCATTTTAAAGCTAAATCATCAATAACATAATATTTAGCCTCTGCTTTCTATGAATTGTATATTTTCCTGAATATATTTGTCCCATGGTTTACAAAAAGGTACAATCTAATAAAACTACTTCAACCAAACAGTTATATCCACTATTAATTCCTCACAACACAGGTTAACTTATGGTTCCAAACTATTTTTTTTATCAAGATAATAATGTACAAGTGACAGTTAAAATATTCATGTTATGCTTTTATTCTTATTACTCAATGTGCTATTTACATAAGTTTAACTATTGAAATAAAAGTTTGCATTTTTTATTATCAAAAGATAACTTGCAGAAATCATGCAGTAAAAATTGCTAACTTATTCAGGAAATGATTAATGGTCAATCAGCTATCAAAACACATATCTGTGAATGTGCAAGAGTTTGTTTGTTGGCACAATTGATATCAACACCAACTAATTGATGGCTACATTTCGCCTTGAGCTATATATAACATAACACTGGAACTAACCTGGCCAAGGTGAGGGAGCATAAAAAAAGCAATCATCTAATGCCTCACAAAAAAATCAGGTGAAGTTGTTTTCATTTTCCTACCAGAAAAAGATGAAGTTATATATATATATATATATATATATATATATATATATATATATAGAGAGAGAGAGAGAGAGAGAGAGAGAGAGAGAGAGAGAGAGAGAAACTCTGCATATGTGTGTGTGTGAATTTTACCATAGCATTAACAATTTTTCAGTTATATTACTATGATGTCTGCAGTGTGGAAGTTTATAGTAATGTATAGCACTGGGGCATCATGCTGCAGACACGTAGCATGAAGTCCAACCCAATCACATTATCCTCACACCAGACTGACCAGTCCTAACATTAACCTCTTAATGCTGAGTGCCACATGAAGCAGATGCTAGTACCATTTTATAACTCTTTGGTAAAACTTGGGTGGAGTTCAAACCCTAAACATCCTGCATCAGGAGAGAGAGTGTGTGTGATTTAGATTTTTAATGTAGTTTTAACAATTCTTCAGTCATATCACCATGATGTCTGCAGTGTGGCAGTTTATAGTGATGTCTTTCACTGGGGCATCAAGCCACAGACATGAGTCACATTATGCTGACACCAGGAAGACCAGTTCAGTACCATTTCTGTATGTCTTTGGTATGACACAACTCGGGCTCGAAACCGTGACAACCTGGCTGAAATCCATCTGAACATAAAGAGAGATGAAAAAGGATAATGGGGAAAAGAAAAAAAGAAAACACACAAATTGACAATAAGAATGAGAACAAATACCCATTTTCTTCTTTCATCAACCTGTATACTTCAAACTGATAATCTCCCTTGCCTGCAAACAGTGTCTCATCCTTTGCCAAGTCACAGTATACTGTGCAACCATCTGAAATGAATCCATGAAATTGGCTGCATCATTACAATACTAATGGGAACTGTATGCTTTCCAACACAGTTTAGATAATGTCTCTTTAAATTAAAAAAGAAAAGACAAGAAACAGGATATAAAAAATATCTTGGTTATATATTACCTTTGTACATCATATTTCTTTTTAATACTAAACATGGGGTTCACTTGTAAATGCAAATCCCATCACCAGCATGAATACAATAGAATTAACTGACAACCATAAAAAAACTAAAAAAGTCATTCAAGCTTGAAAATTGGGTCACAGACCAACTGTTGACCTGTCTGAGTTACTTCTGTTGAAATGCATCCGCATGCCAATATTTATCAATAGGTAAAATAGGGTCTAACATATGGAGAATGTGTGTGTGTGTGATTTGAACTTTTGTTTTACTTTAGCAATATTTCAGTCATATTGTTACGATGTCTACAGTGTGACAGTTTACAGTGATGTCTAGCACTGGAGTGTCATGCCGCAGACATCAAGAATGATGTCCCACCCAGTCACATTATCCTGACACCAGGCCGATAAGTTCTAACACTAACCTCTTATAACGAGCACTAAGCGAGGCAGCTGTTGGTACCATTTTTCTATGGCTTTTTTTTTGTATGAACCGGCTGGGGATCGAACCAACAACCTCCTATTTCAGAGGCAGATGCTCTAATCACTAGGCCACCAGAACGGTTTATGGAGGATGCAATTAATGGATTGATGAAAGAACAATCTCTTGAGCATGAAAATTAATCCTTAGTGTTACATGTAATTATTCAGGACTGGACCAAAACGATTGACATACATAGGTTCTCGTGATAAACAAGATCAAAATGAGTGGCTTGACTGTACAGTTTGCAAGATAGCATTTAAACAAAAAACACACAAAAAATTCAAATAGAATGACCACTGGTTTAGGAGAAGTAGTTGTTTGAAATGTTTCAATAAGGACCAACCATATATAAATAAAAAGTGCTTATAGCAAAAACTCTATATGACAATTACTTCAAGAGGTGCAGCAACGAGGTTGCCAAAGTTGATTTATATTTCAAGAAAGAAAATGCACACCAACCTATATATATATGTTGTTACATGTAGACTCGTACAAATGTAACAAAAGAATAATAATTTATTTCCCTAGAAAACAATGTAAAATTGAAAAAGAGAACTAAGGTTTGTGAAAATATTCCAAAAATTAATCCTAGAATTGAAAAATAGAAGACCTATCACTAAACAGTTCTAATTGAATTCAGATTTGTATCGTGATAAAGTTCCAATATGAAAGCTATGACGTCAGATGAGATAGTTGTACTAATGGAAACAGTACCTCATTGAATTTTGTGAATCAAGAATAATATTCCATCTTCAGAATTTCAAATAATTTCCACGGAATGTCTTTGTCCAAAACTTTGATGAAGAGAATATAAATTATTCTTAAATAACAGATAACTCAAAATTGTCACCAGAAAATACCTGAGCTCCTGAAGGTATTTTTTTACGACTGCTTAAAATCACTAAAACATTTATCTTAAACACAATTTTATATTATGCAATCGGTCCCGTGGTCACTTACTACAAGACATTTATCATGTATGCCTGTGTAGCCCCAATTAAGAACCAATAATAAAAAAGTTTACACATAGTGATCACACAAGCAAAGTATGGCCTTGATACTGACCAATCATTTTAACTTAGTGCTTTCAAAATCTATTAGCTAAAAATAGTGCTTAAGTAGCATTAAGATATAATTGGGTTAAGCCAATTTTCAGAAAAGAGATTCAAATCCATGAAAATTATCACTACAATAAAATATAATGAAACAAAAATAAAATTATAAAAAAATTTAAAACTAAAACACAAGCAAGTTAATTGCATAGTCATAATACTTAATCACTAAGTCTTAGCATGTTTGAGTGATTATAACTGAAGTACATCCACTTCCTAATTTTGAATAAGACAAATGAAACTACATTTATGATTTCAGGGTTAAATTAACAAATATGTAAAATGTCACTCAAGAATGAAAATTAAATCACAATTACATAGTTTTGATATGGTGAGATTACCCATCAAAACCATGAATCCACACTGAAATTTATGGAACCCAGTTTTGTCTCCATCCCACCCATGTCACAGCCTAATGGATGAAAAAGGTAACTCTTTATTCAACTACTATTATCACAAAAAAAAATATTAGATTATCTTCTCAACGTGTCTGAACACACAAGTCAAATATAGGACAAACCTATTAGAATCTACACAGAAAATTATAATATAAATTACACGTCTATCCAAAAATTTTAACTATCCAGTCTTTCTCAAGTTATTAGAAACAAATGGAAAAACAAATAGTACTGAAGAATAAGCTAATGTATAACATTGGTAAATCAATGTAACCATAGAATCCTATGTCCCTTATACACAAATTGTGCCATACTATAAACTTGTCAAAATTAAGTTATAAGAAACAATTTAACACCATGTCAACAACAGAAACTAACACCTTAGTCCTGACAGTGCCAAAACAAAACCTATATATTCCCATAGCCATAAGAATGTACTCAAAAGTCTAACAATTCAAAAACAAGCTCTGAAACAAATTTTAAAACTTTTTAAATTATAACTCCAGAAGAGAATGTAATTGAAGGGAAAAATAAAGTCAGTTATAAAAGGATAAGCAATGGAGCACCTAAACAGTCTGGACTACTAAATAGCTATAAGGTACAACCAAGCTATTCAATGTGTATAAATTAATGCATAGGTCTTAATATATGTCTGCAAGTCTGTCTGTTTGCATCCTCTCTCTCTCTCTCTCTCTCTCTCTCTCTCTCTCTCTCTCTCTCTCTCTCTCTCCATCTATCACACTGAATTATTAAAGTAATCAATGCACATTTGGATTTTTTTAAACTTTTTGCTGGGAATTTGTTTTAATGCACATTGGCATTATGAATAAGGCTGAATTTCAGTCTCAAAACAGGGCTAAGAAAGCTCTTTCAAATCCAAAACAAAATATGTGCAAAGTGATTTTTTTGACACACAAATCCTTAGAAGATGATTTTAATGCTTACCTAGTTTTCTGGCAATCAATAATAAAATCACAAGACTAGTTATACTAATGAGAATAAGTGCAAGAGGGAAGAAGAGATGAAAACAAAGATTACTATTTCCCCAGCAACTATTGAGGTTGGGGTATAATTAGCAAATCCTTAACATGCCTAGTCCTCATTAATAAAATAGTGTGACCAAGACAATATTTTGAGGACAATAAAATTGGATATGTATGTATAGGGATCCCTCATGATGTTGTCCATGGGAATCACAGACTGTAGCATGTTATGAGACTGCCTCCTGATGAAGTAATTAATATATTTAATATAAATACCACCCAATGACATGGGACCCATAACAATACTGTCTCATAACAGGAACTGTGTTATAATGGTATACCTTTCAGTGTTGTAAAAGATTATCTCTCCTTAATACCACCAGGAGGAATACTAACATTGTGGGGTGGTTGGGAGAGCTTTTAAGTAATGTAATTGGTTACATATTCTTGAAGGAACATTTACTCAATAATTTGCTTTTTCCTTCAAATACATTCCCTAGTCGCACTGTTAGGAGAGACAGTAATAGGTGGAGGGGATTCTCAGCATCTTACCACTACCTAGGGTATACTTTTGGTGATTCCCCATGTGAACGATAACAAGATCTCCTAATTACATAAGCAACATAGCCTGGGATCCCTTGACCTGTGACTCCTAACTATGATTAAGAAGATGACGTAAGAATCTTTTTCCATACAAAATTTAACTGGTGAATCCAGCAAAGCCAACAGGCAGTGATGATAGATTTAGTTGGGTCTGGTGGCCATCTGTGTTGCTGCCACCATCCATACCAGATCTAAAGCTTGCCTCTGCAATGCTAAATCTCTGAGATGGAAACAGACAATAACCTTTTTCTAGCTACAAGGCCTAGTTGTGTCAAGAGGACCACCGAACCATTAGATCTGGACTGAAGATAGTTTGGGTTGGCAGAAAGGGGACATAACTTGCTTAAGTGCAAATGGTGGCTAAAGCTATTAGGAAACATGTCTTGTATGATAGAAACTTAAGCGATGTGTGGGCTAGAGGCTCAAATTTACTTGAATTGTGCGATGTTATAACCCAGGAGAGGTTCCATTTGGGAAACAAGGTGATGGATTTTGGTTGCAAATGAGACCTAAAAGATCTGAAAAGTCTTCATCATGCCCAAGGTCATATCTTGCATAATGCTCAAATGCACCAGATATCATAGAATGATAGTCTTTAACAGTAATAGGAACAAGCTAATTCTCCTCAATAAGTCAGAGAAAAAAGTCAACCAGTTGAGGGACAAAGGGACAATGTTAATGGTCTGACACCAAGCCCTGAAAATGCACCAATTTCCCTTGAAACCCTTTAGAGTGGAAGGACTTCTTGCTCTCAAGATTATCTCCACACTCAAAGGTTTAATTTGTTTAGCAAGGATGTCCAGATAAGAGCCAAGCATGCAGAAGGAGACAGTCCAGGCAGGGACGGAACACCTGCTACCGTGGTTGCTTGAGGCGATTTGGGTTGGCAGGGCTTGTCCTATCTAAGTAGGGCTATCAGAATCATCTTGCAAATCTGTAGCTTCAGGATTCTTTGTGGTATCAGGACTGTGGGATAGTAGGCAAAGGCCCACAAGCCCTCCCAAATGACTGACACAGCATAAGCTACTGGGTCTGGACCAGGAGAGACAAAGGTGGATAACTTGTGATTACACCTCAAAACAAAAAGGTTGATCAACAGACAACCCAAAGTGCACAAATCCAAGTAAAGACCAACTGACTGAGAGACCAGCCTGTGTGAAGGAATTGACTCCTGAATAGGGTGTTGGCCAAGGCGGCGAGTTTGCTGAAAATGTGTCTGATTTGCACATTGATCTGGAGGTTGTTGCACTAATGTAGAAATTGCCAAATCAGACACACAGGTCAGGTGATTTGGTGCTTCCGTGTTTGCAGAGATAGGACACCATGACTGACTTGTCGGACATAATGAAAACCATTTTTCCTGAGAGTCAATCTTCTCTTAAGTGAAAGGCTTTCGAGGTTGTTGACATACAGAGGTATGTGCAGCTGACGCTACTTACGTCTGGCAACTTTTGGGCACAACAACCATAATCACTTATGTCTATGAAAAACATTATTTCTGCTTGGGGCTTCTCCAGCAAGATTCCAAGATTCCAAAGGTCAGCCAATCTGGATTGTTCCAATGATGTAAGAATGATCAAATCTCATTTGTGACCATGATTGCTTGATCAAGGGGTCTTGAAAATGGGTACCATTGTGCCAAAAATGTTATCTATCAAGCAAGAGTATAGTGTGGTTTAAGCACTGTTGACTGCAGTCATATGCATCAGATTAGATCTAAACTAGCCAAAGCCAATTAATGCACTGACTAAAGTATGGTGAACTGCTTCGTTAAGGACAAAGGCAATCTTGACCATCATGTCCCAGGTGTGGCTATTGTTGGATTGTTCGTCAAACAGGCAATAGATTTTCTCAATGTCAGCTTGAAAGCTGAATTTTGTCTGCAACATAGTTGGATCTTAATAAGCTAGATCTGCTGGCATCATGTCACATTCACTGTATCAGGTACTCATCCCAGATCGACTGGTAGCTCTGGATAGGTCATGCCAGGTGGAATCAATGACTCTGACTGGTTGTATCTGGCAATGTCACTAGCTCTCCCTTGAGGGCTGACAGTGTGTAATTAAAAAGTCCAGCCTAGCTGGCATGGTCAGAGGATGTGAACAGTTTATGGTCTGCCCAGATGCTGGTTGTAAATAGGACAGTCCAGCAATCACCATTACTGGCCATTCTGAAGGTCAGGATAAATGGACAGATTTCTCAATGAAATCTCCGGTATAGTAGTGATAAGATGCTGACGGCAAAGCTAGATAGACGTATCTATCACTAAGGTACCCATATGAACCATTTCATTTGACCATTTCAATGAAAAGATCCCCATGTTGGGATGACTAGACGCCAGTGTTTTCAGGACAGCCAGTAACAGTGTTGCTGTATTAAGAGGTGGATCCAGGTGATTCAGCATGAACCCCATGCACGGTGACTTACAAGCCCATAGGCCATGCCATGTACTTATGCCCACTGGGATGCCTAAAATTGGGGTAATACATCCGTAGAAGCAAGCAATGGAAAAATGGGCTAATTTTGTCCAGATGTAAGGAGCTGCATCATTGTTTCCTGTGCCATATAATGCATTTGTTTTAAAGATAGCTGAATCCTTCATGTATCCTCTCAGTCTGCTGAAGTAGCTGTAACTGTGGGATACACCCATTGAACTTTGAGGAGGGGGGGACCCCATTATTCCCCAAAAGGCTTGCCATAGAAGTAGATATGGGGTGAAGACAGAGGACATCAGTGCTTTTCTTTGATTTTGACCTCCTTTCTTTTCCTTGGCTGTTTTTTGGAGCACTGCTGTCCAGGTGTTCTTGGACAATATGCTGCTAATCTGACAAGGTACAATTCATATATGCAATGGAGGGGTTGTGAGTAACCTCCCTTGCCTTGAATTTCCTGCACTTCAGACATTTGGAGGACATTCCAATCAAATGACTCAAAAACAAAACTTAAAGCAGAAACCAGTAATATATTTGAAATTACATAGTTACTAAAGCATCCACAGAACTTAAAGAGTAATGAAAGTGTTGAATCAGAAACCTATGTCCCTATTTTGAACTTATGCAAAAGGCTTAGTTAATAATTAAACCACAAGTCTATAAAATAGGATGAAAGCGTAAATATCAAACACCACTATATAATTTCACTAATAAGAGATCTATAAGGAATGGAGTAGGCAAAAAGTCAAAATAACACATAATGGCCTTGTATAGGTCAACGACAGGGAGGTGGGAAGGTGTTATTAAAAGATGAAGTCCCAAAAACTGACAAAAACACTCAAAAATTGGCAGAAATTATAAAATAATGCACACAACCTACAGTAAAACAATGTATCTGCACAATAAAGACATAAGGAATGATGGATGGGCCAATAGGAACGCAAAAAACAACTGTATTGTTGGAGGATGAACTGTATGAGGTGCTCTGTGCGGTGCCATGGGGAGATAATGCGCAAGAGTTACTGCCCTTTGTCTATTTGACATGGACAGGAGTAGGGCTGGATTTGCTAGGTATGTATCAGGCTCATATTTCTAACGTAATGTGATTGGGAAATATATTCAAAGGAGAAACATAAAAGTGGACTGGCAGCGCAGAAGGTTTCCAATCTCCTAATGGTTCCAGATAATCAACATTTTACATATACATATTTTAAATTGTTTAGTAAGTATTACTATTCAAAGTAATAAAAGCTAATTTGAAGACTGAATTAATTTATTTTTGTGAAAATCAATTTGTGTCTTTCTGCAAACAATTTTTGTTAATTCATTGCTTCCTAAAAATATGAGGATCAAGGAATAAAACCATTGTTTCTAAAATAACAGTAACTGGTCACAGGGTCTTTGATTTGTAGTAACCATAATATCTCAGAAGAATGGTACCCCCAAAAGAGAGTAAGCAAACAATATCTGCTTTGATTTTTATCATTGCTATACTCTTTTGACCCAAATGACTTGAATACATCTGACAGTGACAAATTTTCAATCTGGTTCTAATTAATCATGATACTCATACAAGTTGCAATCTATACACCCATAATCTGCACTCTGCTACTAAAGCTGTCAATGGGTACCGCGGTACTTGCATCTAATAACCCTGGAAATCAAATGGGTAACCAGGTAACCATTACCCATTGTTTTTTTAAAATCCCAATGAAACAAACATGTTTCCAAGTTCAATTCAAAGATGTCAGGAGCACAAAAGACAGAATAACAATAAGTTTGAAGTTCATGTTGCATGACACCTGGCTACTGTGCATTTATCCATCATTAGACCTCAGTCTAATATTCTCATTTTCTATTTAAAATAACCGTACATGATACAGTTCCAAGAAAATACATGGGTTTCTCTAATATGAAACCCCTTGTCAAAGATTCATTATATTTTGATATACACATATGTAGCAGACCAGTCTAAATTGAAAAAAGTGTGCCAGATATAGATGTTAAATGACTTAAAATGTTTAGATAGATGCAAGTCATGGGTGTTTATGACTAAAAATATTAGAGAAGCGATTTTGTTAAACTTAAAAACAAATTGTAAAAAGGAAAAGGAAAATGAATATCACTTTAAAAAATTTTAAAGAAAAATCCAAGTTATGTAACACAGCATTCATAATTTGTAGACTTCATGACCATTCAGCGAAAGTTAGACATGTAGACTAGTTAAAGTGCTAAACATAAATAATTTATCAGTTTGTTTTGTGTCTATAGTCTCATAGTAACTATTAATCCATACAGATTTAGCCGATTTGTGACCAAAATTTTAACTGCAGATCCAGATAAATAGGAAAATCTAAATGCATGTTTTTCATATTATTTTCTGCAACTATGGCATGTAATTATATACATTGCTCTTTCCATGCCTTGATTATGTTTTTTTTGTTATTTATAATACTAATATTTATACTTATACCTCTCTTGCATGGTTGGCATGCATGAACCTACAACAAAGCATTTCAGGTCCACATTTATTACTATTTCCCCTTTGATCAGGAAAAGTTTGACAGTTTCATTTGATACACCATCTGATACGATTTTTTCTGATTCTGTATTGAATACTTATCTGCATTAATCTATCTACCAAGCACACTGCAAAAAAGTTAACATTAAAGAAGGTCATTCAGTGATATGTATCAAGAAATCCAACTTCGAATTCAGTCACAAAGCACTGAAATTTCTCATAAACATGACAGTTTGTATCATAAAACTCTGTACTAAAATCTTATCCAACTGTTACTTTAAATGGCTATTTGAATAATTTAATAACCATTCTATATTAATTTGACTGATGTTAATAAATTACTATTACATAAATTCAATAAATCACATAAATACAAAGTTATAAATGATTTCCAGAAACACCTATCTCTAAGTTTGAATAAGAAAGATGAGATAATACGGCAAAAGTTTCAACAAATATTCTGTAAATATTGACCAACCTTTCTGTAGTCTTGACAGTGTAAAATCAATAATACTGACTTCCACTCCATGCGAGGGAATTATCTGCTCTACCCCAAGGATTTTATACTCAATTTCCTGGCGGTCTGTACGTTGGACTAACACATTTCCCCAGTGTAGGTCCCGATGCTCAAACTGCAATGCCTCCTCTGCCACAGCAAGTGAATAAATCACTTGTACAAGGATACTCTTTGCTTCCAGAAAATTTTCAAACTAAAAGGAAAATGCACACAGTAATTATTCTACCATTATTATTCTATCATTTATCTATATTCAACATTCCACTAGTTTTTATCTAAACAAATAAATTTTCAATACTTACCATTAAGGAAGAAGACCAACTGCTATGCATATTTAATCTGCAAAACAATGCTAATCACACACCACTAAGGAAGTATTTTGACTGCAGTTACTGTATTTGTAATAGACAATATGAACAAGTTTTTCAGATGGATATACTACACAACCTTGGGAATGCAGTAAATACAGCTGACAAATGAATACATATTTTCCCATACAAATGCAGTATCCTTTGTATAAAATGCTAATTTTTTAAATTCTACCTAAGGCTTAATTATATAAACAAAAATATGAGAAACAAAGTAACTGAATTTATGCTGTATTTCAAACTAAATATATAAGTGCAGATTCATCAGTACAAAACATTATTAATCCGCACATAACTCTGCCCAGATAAATTTGAACTTAGTAGCATGCTAAACATCACTTTTCAAAGAAAATGGCATTTTGGTCAACTTTAATTTTAAATTTAGAGTCATTTTGTGAATGAATGCGCATTGTAACAACTTTTCCATTTAGTCTGGGATGGATTTTGGTATTTTGATTCTGCTAAATTTCGTGATAATGGCTTTTTATCTGTGTCAATTCTACATGAAGTACATCTGATTTCAGCAGTGAGAGAGCAGCGTATTGACATCTGCAAGTGTTTTTGTTCTGTCATTGTTTGGAATCATAATGTGGGAAAAATAGGAAGTCTTTCAATTGTAATTATGAAAATGACACAATGGAATGTTTATTTCATTTTGAGAGCATGCAATTGCACTTGGAATATAGTCAAAATTACAGTACAATTTCAAAATGTGTAATCAAGCTTTAGAACCCATGATGTGGCTCATGTAAATCGGATTTGCAGAACTAAGAAAGTACATTTTGAGAAATTCAGGATGTAACACTAAGCATGTTTTTTGCCATTTTAGTACCAACTAAAGAAGGCATGCCTTGTCACTTGCATGTTATTTGTAGGGACCCATTAATTTTATGACCTGTCTGGCATCTGTCACTAGCCTAAATCCGAAACACTACATCAAAAAAGTTAATGTGGAATATTGCAAAGCATATGGTGTGTGTCAGTCCACAAAACATCTTTTTTAGATCATTCACAAATTCAATCGACCAAACTGTAAAGCATAAACTACCTGAGTGTACATGATTTTTTACAAAGTAGTTCCTAATACACTATTGGGGTTTTGTGTGGTGCAATATGAAGGTGAGCAATATCATACAATATTGCACAATTCTGACAAAGATAATGGAAACAAGAATGAGCATATAATAAAACATTTGATACAAGAGTTCACTATCAATGAAATCAAGTCAATTGAAATTAAAAGGCCATTTTCCAGAAGTCAAAAACAATCTCAAACTTTAGATGCAGTTATACCTGCACAAATCAACAACTCTGTGAACCATCTTACAATGGTCCTCACAGAAAGGTTGTCTACATACAGAAATAATGGTTATGTAAGACAGCTAGCTGGATCACAGAGCTTTCGACACATGACATGTCTGGTACATCAAAGATTTTGACTGGCATAAACTATAAGCAATTGAACATCAGTCATAATAGTTCTTAAATATCATTACAACATCTCATCTTTAATTTGTTTTGTTTATATATTTAACAGCCAAACAAACACCATAACAAAATAAAATTCAAAGTTTACAGATTTCTTTTTTGTAAGACAATTAATAAAGTTGTGGCTGACTAAGGGCTGTTCCAGAAACACATTTATCTTCCCCCCGGGGATGGCACTTAAAAAAAAACATTATGTAGGAGATTATGTTGAGACTATTTCGATTCTGATAATGGAGGGTTGATTTAAAAAAACACTTCAGTGTTGGTTGCGTTAACAAAATCATAAATCACATGTAGGGATGTCAGAAAAAGTGAATATATAATATTTGAATCACATCTAACCCATATCTCTGAGTTCATTCGTCTTGAGTTATCCCATGATATTTACTTATCCCATATTCGAGTCATTTGGTCATTATTGTAAAGCATTTGGTCAGCATGAACAAAGATAGAGTTAGACAATTGGGAATGGACAAACTCTTAAGTTTTCTACAGAAAAGTGGAATCCACAAAGAATATATCCAGAAATTTAGAGGTTTGCTATGTTGGAATTCTGTCTTTCAGTTCCATTTCACATCTGGTCTGCTGTAGCTCTATCTGCAACACCTTGGTGTAGATTTAAGGCACTTACCAGTATTTCTCATGTCTTATGGCAATATATAAATATTATTATCCATTCCCATGTTTGACGATTTGTAAATCCACATGGAATAACAACCATTTGTCATGCCTGTTATCATGTACTGGTAAGTGTCTGAACTATACAATGGTGTGTTCCAGACAAATTTGTATGCAGCAGTCCTGCTTATTAACAAAATAAGTGACATCAGAGCGTCCATCAATATATTTTAGGGGGCTCATTTATCGGATTAAGAGCAGACTCCACCAGATATAATCACCAGAACCTTCTTGGCCATCAGAACTGTTTCTACGAATAATAACTGCTGAATTAGACCACAAAAAATACATTCTTTCCTGATATTTATTATCATATTCAGGGAAAATTTGTATTACTCATAATTTCTGACCATCTTAACTGAGCACTATAAAAAAAAAGAATCTTAGTTTCCATTTTTGTGGAAGTGTGTATTATTATTTTTGTAGTTAGTGAAAAATTACTGGTATCTATTAGAGTCAATGTCAAGACACTAAACTCATTCAGTATATGCAATTTTTATCATTAACTTATGTGACATGCAGTTATGTATTCAATCGTATAACAGTAGATCAGATAATTTTCACATCATTAAGATACTGTGAATCACAAAAGTTTAGCAATCATTTAAAAATTTTATACAAGATTTGGTTAATTGCAATTTTGGAGCCAACATAGGTAAAATTGCATGATTGCTGCAATTTGTAATGTGAGGTTGATGTCACCAGATTTTAAGGGATGCTGTACTTCTCCAATTACAGTTATTCTGGTTATATCAGATCATTAATGCAATTTTATGTGATCTTACAAGTAGAACAAGGAAACTCGGTCAGTTCAGTATTGTCAACTTTGGACACACCTGAAATTGGTTTTATGCCATCCGAAAAACCAGAAATGACAGCTACCCCAGTTAGTTACCAGCAACCAGTCAACACCTGTGAATGTAACAGCAGCAAATTATACTGTACAGAGTATTTTGGGAGCTGCTGGAACCATTGAAAAGATGGCTGAGTATAATAAAAATTTTTACAGCAAAGGCAACATCACTGTCAACATTCATAATATTTTTAAAACATTGTGTCTCAGAAACCTTTTAGAGTTGTTGCCTTGAAGCCCCACCCTCTCAGTGACCTTGACATTACAGTCAAAGGAACATTGAATGTTTATTTGGTTAGAGGTTTTTAAAATTTTAGTTTTAACCTTATATCTTTCTTTAACTGTGTACAGTATTATTTTGATATTCATCTGAGCTTGCCCTACTGATCTTGACTGTTGACCTTTTAAGGGTTAATATTTTGGTTAAGAAACTTTTATTTAATCATAAAACTCTGCTGCTAATGTTTTGTTAATTAGTAAAGACATTCACCAGTGGTGAACATGTGCCTGGGAAAAGCCTGCACCCATAAATGACTTTGATCTTTTAAAAGATAAGCTTTAATAGTTATTTTTTGTGTTAATGAAATAATTTTAGTTTCCTTGTTATTGAAATAGTAATGTCATGTATGCATTCAGTGTGGATGAACCCTGCTAAATCTGACCTTGGCCTCTATTTTCATCAAGCAAAAATGGCCTTGCCTAGGGGGTTGAAAGTCAATTATTCTGTATATAGGCATGCTTTAAAAATTTTCTATGACATTGTTATTGCTGCAGTGTTACTGTTTTGCATATAGCATTGGGGAATGGTACTGAATTATGTTTGCATGACTTGTGACATCTGAAGCCATAAATGGCCCCCATTTTGTGGGTCAGATATTTTATATAATGATAAATATGTCAAATTCTAAAATAATTCCTCTCAAAAACTATTTTAGCTACAGCTTTCACATTGCATGACTCTGTGGTTTATATGGCCTTGTCCCATGGCATAGAAAATTCCATATAGTCTTGTATAAGGCACAGTTTTGAAGATCTTAAACTATTATAGATGCAGCACAAGGTTACGGTTCTGAACTTATTTTTTGCCATTACAACAAGCATATTAATTTACCCCATAGAGCAATATAGGCCTTCGCAGGCCTCTTGTTAATGATTGAAAAAAGTACATCAATAATTCTGATCCAAATGCAAAGTCACCACAGATTCCTCAGTGGAAAAAAAATAAAAGTATATAAAGGTCAAAATAGAAATACACACACAAAACAAGCAGACATGCATCCCAGCATTAAATATGGGACCACAAATCAGCTGTTTATTCAAATCTGCAACATTCTGATTGCAATTATGAAATGCCATCTACTAATGAGTGGAGGAAGGGGATTATTACAGTTATTTGTGTCAGGCTGGTTGTCAGTCTATACAAAGAAAATTGACCTATCTGGATAAATAGTTGTGATAAGCAGGCTGTTACTCGAAAAGGCTTGACTGCTTCCATTCCAAAATACAGCCTATGTTAGGCCTAATAAATGCATGATCTGGACAACTTTTAATTCCATAATTACTTCAGTAAGGTTAACAATACTGACAGCTGAACATGCATACATAATTTATGATATGTAGTGACATTGAACTGTCCGCAAAACGTTTCCACTCAAATACAGAAAATGGATGACAGATGAAGAAAATATCTGAAATGCTACACAGGTATCCATGTTTAACACATCAGTCGGATTAAAATCAATACTCTAACATTACTGCTGCCTGTCAGAACTATTTTATAGATGCCTGTTAGATCTACTGATTTTTTTTTAGACTCATACAGATATAGTTAACTTCAAATAAGGTCTGATTACTATATTAAGGAAAAAGTATAGATCATATTTTTCAGACATATATTTCTCACCTTGAAGGACTCCAGGTCTTTTCCTCCATCAGCAAACTCAAACATAATATACAACTGATCATCTGTGAAGATATCTGTGGAGAAAATTACATGTCTCTGTTAAAAAATTATTACCTATTTGATCTGAATTTACGTTCCTACTTGTTTGATGCAACTTATGAGCAAACAAAGCAAGCAACTCTTCTACATTATAATTTTAACGTTTTTTGAGTTACAGCAAGCAGTACCATTAATAGTATGGTTTATGAGCACATGAACATAACACTAGCTACATCATGTTGACAAAATGCAAGTTCTAAAACAGTAAACAGTCAAATGTTTCCTAATGGTCACCTATACATAGTGGCCTCCAAGTCAAAATGGGTAATCTAACTTCCACCCCAATATAAGTGACACATGTGAAATGGTTCTCTGCTTATTGTGGTCAAGTATTTCCTAACCAAACAATGGTTTCTCCCTGGTCAATGGAGTGTGAGTGAGATTTGGAATTTTAATGTAGCTTTCACAATAAAATATCTGCTTTACATGCAAAACAAATTGATTCATGAGAAGAACATTGTATAGATGAAGGAATTTCATGTGCATCAATGTGCAACAAATTTTTTTTATCTCACTTGAACTTACTCTACCCATATCACATTGTCAATGTAACTTAAAGGTGTAATCAATCAAATTCAAAAGCAAGGCAATTTTAATAATTTGTATAGAGGTTCAAAGAAATTCATTAACTGAATGGCTAATAAAGTAGTCAGGTTACTGCAGCAGAAATGGAAGTTACCTTTTTTGCCAGTGTGATATGCTTAATATCGTTAACTATTTACTTGTGAATTAATCTCTGATGAATAAGTTCATCTTTGAGGAGATACGAGTTACATTCCTTTTCATTAAGGTCAAAATACATTCAGTATTTAAAAACTTATCTGTAAAGCAGGCAAAGTTTCGGCTCATGGGTCACAAAGCATAGTCCCATATGGCTTCTTCTGACTCCCTAATCACAACAAAAGATGACTGCCTTTTCATCTCAGCAAGTTGAACAACTAGATAATCCTGACTGATTTTGAAGCAAGCACAGCTATTTCCAAGTCTAATTTGTACAAGCTAGCTGACCAAAGAATCTGTCTATTTTACAGTTATACAGTATGTAAGCTGTAAATCAGTAGTGAAATTAGTGTTTGTTATTGTGGACAAAACAATCTAAGATCAGTGACTATTTTAAGTTAGCTATGTTTTAATTCATTAGGATGGTTTAAAATGATGATCAGTAATCTTGCAAGGAACATAAATTTGGAAGAGAACATATATTTGTATCTTATAATTTTGTCAAATAGTGCACATAAAACAATGATGATGATGATGATGATTATGGTATCCAGGGCAAAGCATTTGTTCAAAGATTAATTTTTAAAGACAAACATATAACCTGTGGTCACATGTGAATAAAGTCCAGTTCTTCCTTTTTCCAAGTGTGGCAGCTATTGACAGGTTTGACTTTATATGGACTTGTATATAAATAATCACAGAAAGATAAAGCCTTCCAAATAGATCCAAACATGAAATATTAATATAAGCTAAAGGCTAAGGATGTTAAAAACCTTCAAATTTATGTATTATAATTTAACTGCACCTAAGCACAATAATAAATACATGGCACCAATTAAAAGCAAAGTTCTAGCAATGTTAAAATGAAGACTTTCACAAAAAAAAATCCCAGGAAGATAGGTCCTTCCAAATAAATGTAAACATGATAAGATTAAACATAAAACGGTAAAGTTGCTAAAATTCAGAATTATTACAATCTACACGACCTAACCACTTCAGAGTCCAGCAAGGGGACTGAGGCAACACCAAGTTTTATAATTTATCAAGTTCAGATGATTTAGTGATGTAGATGTAAACAAAGAACTTGTAAATTTTGAGTATAAGAAATGGCAGCTATGGTTGGTCACATCACGCTTCACTGACTTGGCGGTGAACAAATTCTTCTGTGTAAAATTATTATACAGCTATAACGATCAGATTTCACTTTTAAATCATTCTATATATAGTAGATATGTACCAAAAATGTAAAATGGTTAAAACTGATGCTTAATGTAATTTATAAATCACTGCTTAACTGTCAACAGGCGGGCCAATGTATATGTAATCATATAGGTAATGGGCGTTCTATTAATAGTTCACTGTACTGTGCAACTTTGCTATATGTATATCAACTACCTATAAAGTCATACAACTTATGAGGCAATGGGTTAAGCAGAGTAGCAATTTTACACAACTGATCTTTGCCACCACTACTCTCAGAGGTTATGCCCTTTGCAGGGTTCCAAAAACAAAAGTAGGTTTCTTTGATCACAATAGTGAAATCTGAACAGTATGGAGATCAGTGAAACTGAATGTTCTTAGCATAGCACATAAACCTTGGAAATATTGAGATAACCAGGCCCTACTTCCAAACAGTCTAGATGAAGCGAAGGTGAAAGTTTAACATCATTGAAGGATAAGGTGATAGTGTACTGTTAATTGTAACACAAAAATGATTCCAACTGGTGCCAACTCTTTCTGGTTTAACTATCTGAAAACATGCATAGATGCTGTGTATCTTGTCATCTGCTGACAGCTGGTGAAGTAGGCCTATAAGTGTTTATTTTGATTTTATACAACTATTCATAATTTTCAGTCTTAGTTTAAAATGAGTACACCTACAGCTGTTTTAGATCCTGAGCATCTATAATATAGTATTTAACAGAGAAAAACTTACCATCTGTACCATGCATAATTCAAACCTTGATAGACAATTTTACTGTAGAAATATTTTAATAAACAAGGTTGTAACTGTACATTTTTATGGAACCAGTAATTCTTTTTATTGAACATGAAAAAACAATCATCCCTTTATTTGCAATATATGACTCGCCTAACATGAAAAAAACATGAAGGTGTGACAGATGGATGGATGTTAACCCTTTCATCACTAAGTAACTTTGTAGGCATAGAGTCCTCAACACTAAGTAACTTTGGAGTTGTAAAGCAAAATGACTTGTGGACTTTGAAACAATATAACTTTGCCAAAGTTAAAGATATCTGGCTGGATTCGGTGTCAAAATCAAGGTCAAAAATCAAATTTTATGACTAATTCAATAAAAGATATGCATATCTATTACAACTGTTAAAATGCAGGTACAAACAGGTAACACAACAGGTAAAATACAAGTAATTATTTTATTACCTCTTAGAAAACTTAAAAAGTTCTCAAAACTTGTTCAATTTACCCTAGATATACTAGTGAATAATCACAGTAGCAACACAAGTCTTTCTTTCATGGTGTCCATAATATATAAAATTCTATAAAATGAACTGAAATGATTTCCAAGGTGAGATCTGTCTACACACCTATTATCGTCTCTGCCATGTTTGATCGTCGCATTTAATTTTGTTAAACGGACAATTTTTCCAAAAACTTCATCTGAATAGAATATTTGAAAATAATCCAAAGCTTTCCTGGAGCCATCTAACTCTCGGGTGTGCCCAACTCTGTCAAAAAACTGAAACAAATCTCTTTGGTTTTCGGGCTTCGTCCAAAAAAACCCCCCACGTGGAACGTACAATTCCTCTGGTTCAAAACCTTCAGTCATCTTCATCGTCATCACTATCACCCACAAGTGCATTCCATTTTCTCTCCATACATCTTCTCTCATTTTTATCCAAATTTACCAGGTCGAAATTATTTAAATCCTCCAAAAACTCTCCTCTAAAATTCATTCAAATGCCGCCATTTTGGATACAAATTTCCGCATTTGGAAAACACGTTAAAAGTTCCTACTTTGTTCATTATTTTTAGTTGTATACAAGCTAAACTCACGAGATTATCCAAATATAACATCTACATTACCAGATGGAAGTTATTAGAGGTACCCCGAAAGATATTTAGTCGGGTACTATAACGTTAAAGAAGAACACTGCCCCAGATCAAAAAGTCGGTCCATAGTGTTGACAGATGTAGTTCTCCTGGAACGGTTATGCGCTCTGCCATGATGAAAGGGTTAAGATATGGGTAAATATGCCAATTTGGATAAATATGCCAAGTCCACATTCAATCAACAACTTAAACTCTAACAGCATTAGCTGTTTTGCATACATTTACCTGGCCTATCATTTTCAGACTGCCTTTCTTCATTGTAAATGTCCCACTGTTCAAGCAAATGATCAGGATACCTTCCCTTTACACAAGCAACACTGAAGATGAAAATAATTGGCATGTACTGGCTTGATTTCAACTATGGTTACAAGTCACATATGCAATGTTCCTACTGAGAAAATCAATGTCAATCTTACATGACCCATGAAGAAAAGATAAATCAATTTTGAAGATAAGCCATTATCATAAATGATCTTTGCCTAAACATCAATAGGCACAGTGTCTTTAACACAACTTGTCCAGTCAAGTTTTGAAGTACATATTTAATACAAAACTTTTCTCTATATGGAATACTGACAATATAAAATTTGTGGTCAATTTCTGAACAAAATGCTTGAAAATAAGATCAATTTGAAAGTTAGGTTTAATGTAACCAACCTTTCATAGTTTGCAAATTTCATTCATGTATACAGTGTAAGTTGAGTGTGCAATCAAAATTTAAATGTTTCATGCAAATAAAGTCTAAAAGTGCAAACAAGAACTACAAACATAAAAAATACAATCACTTCAGAACAATATTCTTATTAAGACTAAATATCAGAAGCCTGAAAACCTTGGTACCATGTTTTTCTTTTTGTAATGCATTTTCATAGATAGTGTTTCACCTGCAAAATTACTTCATTAGACATATTGCTAAAATATTCCTTGGGCATGCATGTTTTTTTTTTTCATAATTGATATTCAAGACAGTGATTACTTGAATAATCATACTCTATTGCTAAGTTCTACCTTCTGCCAGCAAACAAGAGTTTGCACCCCAAGGTTCAAAATCCTCCTAGTACTCCAGCAAATATGTGAACTTAGAAAATCATGCGATTGTTATTCTTAGATGATAAATCACATTAACAGCAATACTGTAAGAAGTGAGGATCATATGCTTATTTCTGTGTAATAAACCTATTGACAGTAAAATAAAAATCATAAGCTTGTCACCATTATAACATACCTCATTATACAGCGATTCGGGATATAACACAGTACTATTATGGACCCCATGACCAACATCATACCAGTGTATAACAATAAGGGTTGAAAGAAATCAAGGTGAAACTTAGTCAAATATCTATTTCCTTTTTAAAACACCATTAATTAACATATATTTATATTGCTCTCTATATCAGATTTGTATTTTAAACTTTCTCAGTACATGTATATCCCAGTACTCATTATATCTAGTTTGATACATTATGCAGTCAATGGTGATTGATCCTGACTATCGTATCATAACATGGGAAAGTTGTACTTAATATTATTTTTCTATATTCATGTTTTTTAATAAGATTTTACAGCATATGATTTAAAGATGACTATCATAGAAATAAAAAATAGCATGAACGAAGAAGTAACAAGAAGAGACCTTAATTGCTAGAAAGTGAATTTTACATCTCATACCTTACATCCCTTTTACACTGATATAAATACTTATTTCTGCAACATTGCTATAAATATATGGAAAGGTCCTGTTCTTTTTTGCCATATAGAATAATTTCAAGTATAGACTTACTATAAAAATTTGAGGGTATTTGCATATCACCTATGAAAAAACATGAGGCACTTGAAGGGACTGATGCTGTATTGGCTGAAAAGAATTTCTAGAATTCAAGATCAGACCATTTCATCCTTTTAACTGCTGAGTGTTGAAACCATCTTTAATATTCTTCAGCAATGGAAAGATTTTCAAATTAGCTGTTGTTGTGGATATACTAGATGTCAGCTTGGCACTGTTTTCATCTGGGACCAACAAGGCATCATAGACTGGTAAAAACCCATAATGAAATGAATCTCTGAACTACACATAATAAGAAGCTTTCTGGTTAAAACAAATGGCAATATTACTTTTAGCTCAGGAGGAAAGAGATAGAAAGAGTTTCATATTGGGCATCAGATCAGCCCCATTTTCATTTAAGACCAACTAGACATTTAGTGAAGCCTTTTGGTGAAGACCCCATTTTAATATGATTTACTGACCAACAGTAGCCATAAGAAGGATTTCAAGATAAAAGCTGTGGAAGCCATTTTGAATATCAGATCAGCTTCATTTTCCTTTATGATCAACCAGAAATTATAAAAAGTCTTTTAGTGGAACACCCATGTTGATATGACCATCTAGTCAGGAGGTGTGGAGATATTAAAATACTGAGAGTCCAGTGTGCTGGCCATATTGGATGTTCAAATGGCACAATTTTCATTTAGGACCAACTAGATATTTCAGCATGTCAGGTTTCAATGCAGTCCTCCAAGTTGTTACTCAGGAAAAGTTACAAAAAATTCTTGTGCTAATAGATGAACCAATGACAAAACGACCATCCCCCAAACTCTTGTCTATGACCAGTAGACCTAAAATAAAAATTTGAAAAGAACTAATATATTTTCAGAACATGTAACTTCAATGTTTGAATACAGCTGATAATGAAATATACAAGTCAAACTAAATGTGACAAGCATGATCATATAAGAACATGTTCAAAATAATAATGAAATCATCTTTGATATTTTTTAATAATAAGGATAATATACCTGTTCACCTGGCAGAAATTGTGAGTGGAATTTTTTTCTCTGCACCTAAGCTGACTGAGCTCTCTGTAACAAAGCACAAGTATATTAATTCTAACAAACAACCTGTAGTCATTCAATTACCACTAGGACCAAATTAAAAATGCATTACTTATATAAAAAAAAGAGTTATGCTAAAACCAAGCATTGAATAGTGGCTTTAACCTAATGATAACTATAATAATACTGGTAATTAGATGTAAAACAAACAGCAAATAATCTAGTTAATCCATTTAGGACACATTTTTCAAGACAACTGCTAATCACAACACTCGTTTAACCTACCACAATGATTTAATTAACAGTGTCATCATGTGTTATGGAATCTGCTGAACATTTCTATGGGGCCCCAAGTGGACAAGTGGTCAGAAGTGCTCACTGTTACAGATCACTGTCATCTCCACTCTATTGGCATTGGTTTAAGTCTCAGGCTATACCAATGTCGGTTTGTGAGAAAGCTTGCCAGTAGCATCTTGTGGGTCAGTGGTTCTTCCTCCACCATTTATACTAGCCATGTATTGCCTATCTTGAGCTGTAAAATGGCATTAAACCCTACAGTTCTACCATACATATAGTTTTAATCCCAAAATTTTTGTATGTATGTATCCAGTTTATTATATTAAGTGCAACAATCTGATGGAATAATTGATTACTGTTAAAGAACTGTAAATTAACAAGTATATGGGATAGAGGTTTTAATACAAAGTAATTAAAAATACAACAGTGAGTCAGCTAGTCATTCTGTCACAACTGTGCTTTAATGGTTCTAATCCCTGCAATAACTTTTCTTCCAGGAAGCCATGTTATTATTGAATTTCTTTACTGATAAATCACAAAGTCAGGTTTTGCCATTAACACATACATTCACCAACCCACCCAGAGCAACACTCTGCATGATTGTTTACACATAATAACAAGCAACAAATCAAACCAAAAACTATCAAATGTATGCCTATATGATATGTCCCAAACAATATGAAGCAAATGAAGGGCAAAGTGGTAAGTCAAACCAAAGCCATAACTTCATAAAAGTGAACTGCATAAATGGTTAAATCAAATATGACCTAGGTCTTAAAGTAGAGCTTGAAATCGGAATGTCCATGATGTCCTTCAAACATTATTGGGCAAGTCATGTGTTAACAAATCAGATTTCATGTATATGGTGTAGTATTCATGTGGCTGTGGGCTCAAGACAAAATGGAAAATAACTCTTAATAAAAGCTGCTGGATTAAAGTGATTGATAGATATGTGAATCCTCAAGTCATTACCATATTTACCAGGTTACACAGTAATGCATATGAAACCTGCAGGACTAGTTGCACTAACAAGACTGTCTGCTGGAATGAAGAACAGACAGACACACATAATGAATACGATATACCCTGCCCCTATAAATAGCAGCACAAAAAGTAGCAAAAGAATCTCAAATTGTATGTGCTTGTTGACATTATTTTCTTTTTACCATAAAAAATGTCAACTTTTATATATAGAACACCTACAAGCTTAAAATGAACACTTCCATTTAAACCCTTAAGCTATAAAGAGCATATATCTTTTATTTCTTGTCCATAGACTTTCTTACAAAAAAAATATTTTATAAAAAAATTAAGATCTTAATTTTTTAAAAACTCTACCTAATTATTAATATAAGACAGATTTCTAAATAAGGTTTATTGACTAAACTATTAATATATTTGCACAATTAATTTTTCTTGCTAGTCAGTCTGCAACAAGTATCAAGGGTTATTCTGAGCTCAAATTTTCAGCTTCAAGCAGCACTGATACTTTTTCATACAACTTTCAAAAACTTGCATATATTTCAATATCTCTTGTGGCGGTTAAGAAAATGATTATGGTGCATGAAAAACCAGAAATCTTGCTGAAAAATTACATACTTACTTGGATATAACTATTTCTGGGAGAATTTCCTCAAATGTTTTTTGTGGTTCATCATTGACAGTAAAATTTCCCTCTATAGGAATAATCTGAAATTGAAAAAGGAAAAGAGGGACTATATTACTAAAACCCGAAAAAATAAATATTAACTAATGTCCAGTGGTCTCCCTCTTACAGGTATAAGTTCCCTTCCTCCATTTGAGAAAGGCTTCCTCCATTTGAGACAGGCTAACTCTTGAAAGGATGCCATGTTACCCTTCATCAGCATGAGGTAATTCTTCACCCTTTGTAAAATACATTATACCACACCTCTTTCAAGTCCATCTTTTAACAGTATACAAATGATATCAAGCAAATCATGGTACTTTTCTCTCTTAAATAGAAACTGCAGTCTTCATATTTCTTCATCTGAGACAAATGATGAAACAACATTCCTGCTCAACTGCTTTAGCTTCTTTGTTTTGTAAAAAGTCAACACCCCACCCCAGTATAAAATTCCAAATTATGTGTTATCAAACAACATTATACCTCAGAAATTTTACTTTCCATAAAATCCACACACATGAAACTTCTCAAATTTTACAACTAAACACTATTTATTAATATGGGTGACTGGAGAAACTAAGTTATGAAGAATATTTTTCTTTGATAAAATTCACCTGATTATGGTACCTTAGAAGCATAACAACCATTTCACAAATCAAGCCCTCCAATGCTAATAAGACTATTTCAGCAATTACAAAGCTAAAAGTCATCTGCAACATTGGTTGGAAATGGACAAGAATGGCTTTCCCAGAGGTACTGGTACTGAATCCTAGTCATACTTCAATTATCACTGGAGCAGAAATGCACAACTTCTGAGTGAAATGTAACTGCAGGGAGGTTGGCAGGATCAGTGGTTTTACTAGGACTTTAAAACTAGGAGTCCATGACTCCTATTTTGGGAAGAATAGGAGTCCCACCAGCAAAAGTTGTAGTTCCCTCCCAGAAGCATATTGGGCATAAATGAGTTGGCCAAATTTTCAGATAAGAAAACCAGTGGTTGCCGCAGAGTTTAATTTTCTGCCGCTGAGTTTAATTTTCTATCAGGCCAAGGAAAGGTATTATTCCATGCACTAAGCTAGGCATCATAAACTTTCTTACATCTTGCTACTGTTCAATGTGAACTATCAGTTCTGGTAACTTTAGCAATTCTTTGAATCTCATTACAATCTTCATGAATCTGCTGTTTAACCCCAAAATACTTATCAAAATTTGCGATGGCATTTTGTCCAAATCTCAATGTATCTTGATTTCAATGTCACATGCACTACTTAATGGATACACTTGAAAACAAACACAATAATGAGAGCTAAAGTAGTTCATTTGATGTACCCTTATAATGACATCACAGGATCTTTCTGCCTCTGAATTCAGTCATTGTAAATATCAGCACATTTTCCCACCACTCAGCAACTAGTTAAATTCTTTGAACTTGCCACCAGCTATGTTCTTCTGATGTACTCTTACAATGATAACATGTAAATCTGAAGGTCTTTCAGCCACCAACTTCCCTCATTGCAAATAACAACACAGCTAAAATTTTATGATCAATTGATCAACATAATTTCCCACTCAACAAGTGGTTGAAGCAGGACTGGCAAACCTTTGAATTTGCCGTCCAGCTATTGTGTCCATACAGAGGACTCCTTCTGAGTCCCAAATAAAAAATTTGCATACAAATTTGCGTGATTAAGTGTTTCTGAGGATATGACCACATTATGATTGGGTGAGTATTATCAATGAAATATATTTTAATCTAATCATTGGTTTCTTCTTCAAATAAGTTACCTGATCAGAATAACTGTCGAAAAACAGAAAGAGGTGGAGGAAGTAACATCCTCTTATCCCAGAGAAGGCCACATCTCTGATCCCCTTAGGAATATAAAGTAACATAAGAATCTTGTGAAATATATGAGCTAAAGTAGTGACTTCATATATCAAGACACAGCTAACAGGGACCCACCTCCTCATCCTCACAAATCAAGCACAAGTCAAATGGCCATGACTCTGTGAAGATGCTGAATGACCAAGGAAGAAGCCTATTGTTCTGTACCCATAGGCCCCACCAGGTTAAAGGACGAAAGATCTCAGAGGTAAAAGCTAGTGACTATCATCTCTGCTCACCATCCCATGACTTGGATATCAGTTACTGAGCAGTTGCATTTGCATTGCTATGCTTGTGGCTAGTACCCTTCCCACTTGAGCCAAAGTGTGCAAGAAATAAATTTGGTCTTCAGTCAATTCTTGATAAGCAGAACGTGAATAAAAAAATCCATTATATCCTGAATAATAACATCTAAGCTGAAATATTTACCTCACTCTTCCTCACTGGTAAAAACAAAACAAGATCTACCTCTGTACCAGACTGATTCATTTCATGTACCACTGCAAAGAATGTAAATGGTCCTGCAGATGGTTCTGATGCAAAGATCCCAAAAGGAAAGAATTCCCATGAGCTGGTTTTGGGCATCAAGGTTTTGGTCCATTTTCTTGTGTGAGAAATTTGAATTTATTAGAAAAAAGACATCAAAGTAGAATCAGACTAAATCATTACAACTTTAGTTTGTAGAAAAGTGTCATTATGGGCTGCCAAGTGTGTGAGATATTTCTGAAAACTTGTTTTTAGTTACATTGTCAGATGACATCAAAACACGCCACATAGCACAGTTTTTTTGGCAGTAAGACTTTGATGCCCAAAACATAAATATCAAGGTCAAGAGCTTCCATTATAAGACTCGGCTGTCATAAATTAAATCAACCCATCTTGATGATATTGCTGACAGCAACTCTTTCTACAATACCTAGAGATCAAAGAAGTTAAAGGAAATATGCATCTAAACCATTCAAGTTCATGGAAAATGCATCTACTCTCCAGGCCTTTTGACCTGGGATTTAAGATACAAAGCATAGTGGCTTTGTGATCCACCATGATGCAAATAAATCTATGAGGGATCAACCCCAGTGGGTGCAGTTCAATATGCCAAAATTTGACTGGAATACAACAGATAAAAGCACATCAAGATCAACATAAATTATGCAAAAACAGGTGTCATTAATAAACAGTGGAACCAGACAATGGAACACAAATGGGTGTTGTTACCAGACAGTGGATCACAAATGGGTGTCGTTACCAGACAGTGGAACACAAACGGGCCTAATAAAAGATGTGGATAACGAAACATAGTCAAAAGTTAGGCCAAAGCCATGGGATTGCCTCCAAGTGATGAATCTGTATTAATGTTGATAAATACAAACTTGAAAATGAGTTCTCATGACATATATGATTACATGCAATGATATCATTCACAATATTAATGCATTCACAATATTAATGCATGTAATCATATTCAATGAAAACGGAATGAATATTGTTTCCAGAAATTTGTGCAGTTGTTTTTGTCATTTTTCCTTTTTACCAGCTAATATCCTAGCTATTCACTTCAAACAAATTTCACATTTTTCCATCATGGGGAGACAGTTTAAATTTAGTTCAGTGGTGTGTGTCCAGCAAAGGGTGGGAGGGGTTTGCATTCCCTCACCTGAGGCATTACCATTTGGAACCTGAGAGGTAAGAGTGTAGCCTGGCTGATCTTCCAATTTAGCCTCTTACTTTATTTTTTTCTTACTGAAATCCTGTATGCACATTGCTAAGAAAAAGTAAGTGGAAAAATACAAAGCAAAAATTAAATGCATATTTCTTGGTAAAATTACTCATTTCATAGTGTGCAGTTAGATGCCAGAA
This sequence comes from Potamilus streckersoni, assembly GCA_016746295.1. Taxonomy (NCBI): domain Eukaryota; kingdom Metazoa; phylum Mollusca; class Bivalvia; order Unionida; family Unionidae; genus Potamilus; species Potamilus streckersoni. The sequence continues at coordinate 2,387,171 of JAEAOA010002345.1, read as the reverse complement.
AGACATCAAAGATTAGGAATGATATGACCTGAGATTGTTTCAATCATCAAAGTTATCAAACTTACTTTCAGGGCGACTGATGCCCCCCTATTCTGAGTCCTGAAAACCTCTCCATATACTCCTTCCCCAATTTTAACACACTTCTTCATCATCCTGTAATATCAAATACAATATTCCATTAGTGTAATGTCAGCAGTTATCAAGCTTGACAAAGACATGTAGATACATGTAAAAAATAAACACAAAAAACCCAAATATATCACAAATTGTTGCTTGAGATTAAGCAACATAATAATATATAATATATGGCATCATTGCCAAAGACATCATTTTATAGGCAAGAAATCTATTGAGATACACCAAACAGTGTGCAACATATTCTTATCATTTAAAAAATGAAACTTTAGTAAAGCATTTTTTAAAAAAACTTTTATTCTCTGCTTAAGTAAATGTTGCAAACTATTGGTTCATTTCCTGACAATCTTTTCCTTTCTTGTTTACTGTGAATGATTCAGCAGTCTTTGTTCTGGCATGGATGACAAAAGTGAATCGATGATTACTACAGATAGCATCCCAAGCTACTATTTCTTTCTTTTCCAATTTTACCTACTTATCCTAGTATATAAATTTAATGATGAAATATTTAATGATGAAATATTCAGAGCTTCATTATCGATTAGGCAAATCCATTAAAAACCATTTCAAAATGGTCGAAAAGTTATAACCTTCTGGCTTTCTGACAGCATACTTCACCTAATAAAAAAATGGCAAGAAACTTTGATAGCATCAAGCAGTTGTTTTGAGCAGAAAATGTCAGTACGAATAACAATCTGAAGCTGAGGATGGAAGCTGAGGATGGTGTAAATTATGTGGAAATGTTTGTATGAATCCATCAGGTTTTTTTTTTCAATCCATTGTGGATAATGTTTTTCTTCAAGGCTGTGTAGGTTAAACTGTTTGTGCTATACTTTATTACATTTAGTTCACCATTTAGCAATGAAAATTCTGCAATGAAATATGATACCAGTCATACCCATAATACCTTGCAGAAGATTAACCACAATGAATTGCAAAAATGGTAGAATAAAATGAAAATATTTCTGGGGAGCAGGGCTTGAAAATTTCACTTTTGACTAACTGATCCTGTACTAGTATGACTCTACAATGGCCAGGTGAGCCTAAGCTGTGGACTGGGTCCTACAGCTGACATGCCAATATTAACATTATAAAGGCTTCAGCAATCTGCATCTTAATGATGGAGGTGGGGAGGGGGTATTTGTGTTTCTAACAATAACCTTTCTGGTAAAAGCAATATGTTCTTTGCTTGTTTCATTTGAGTATGAGCTAGCTCCTTTAACAAGTCCAACCTTGCTTCACATGGATAAGAAAGACTATTCACTCATTTAATAAACTTCAGCTTAAATTGCACACATACAAAGCCCTATTTATGAGTCCCAAATTTGAATAATTTAAGACTCTAGGGAATAACTTACCTATCTGGAATGGCTGAAACAAAGGTTATGGGTCCTGAATCCTGCCCACATTGCTGAAAGAGTTTTATCTGTGGGGACACAATCTCTGTTGTATCACCATTCTGCTTTGAGGGAGTCAGTACCTCCTGAAATAGATTCATTTAACTGTGTAATGAGAAATTCACCCAGGCATTATTCATGTCATGTAGTCAGTGTTCTCTTAAACCAACAAATGATATCATGAGCTGTTTTATTTTTTCAGTTTAAATACCTGAATATCAAATCAGTTGAGAATGGACTTAAGCAACTGCCAGAGTCTAGATAACACAAGAATATCAAGTATGGATGGAACACAAGAATATCAAGTCTGGATGGAATTAAGTGATTGTTTCTAACCTGGATCATCATATTACCCATAACAAGGACAATGATATGATATTACAAAATTTTAAATCATATTTGAAAATATCCTACCATAAATGACTCTTCCATGGAGTTATTATTTCTATTCCTGAGACTGTAACCTCTTGTCACAGGGCCTAGAGATGTCCCCTCATCATCTGCTGTGTGGTAATTTGATTTCTCTGTTGACTGAGAATAATTCTCGGATGATTCAGCTGTGCAGTAAACAGACCTGCCACTGAGACATGACAGCTCATGGTCTTCCTCACTGATGCTTTCAATCATTTGTGATGACTCTCTAGTCTCCCTTGGTAATTCCTCATTGAACATATACAGTGTTTCACTGGATTTGGAGTGAGGTTGTTCATCAGAAGTATCTGATGATGCATCACTATTTTCAACCTCCTCCTCCTCCCTAATAATTTCAATGTCCCCATATCTGTGGATCTTAGAAGAGAAATCATCATTTAGCATGTAGAGTGTTTCATCTGATTTATAACACAGTGGTATCTTTGAAGAATCTAGAAATTCTGGTTCCTCTTCAGTGTTCGTCCACTCTTCCTTTTCACTTATGGAACTAAGATCGTCGTAGCTGAAAGGTAAACACAGCAGTTCCAAACAAAAGGTACATGAAAAGAGCAGACAACCTATACAAGTTTTCACATTTTGGGGTTTGCCTTCAGGTTTCATACCATATTAAGTTTGATAGCTACCACCAGAAAAAAAATTGTTTAACCTTTTAAAAGAATGTGTTCTAATATAACAATGTTTAACTTTATATTTTAAGAATTTATAAATATTCTTTTAACATAATAATTTACTCTATATACCTTTAAAAGTATTTTAATATCTTTACCATTAATCTTTATTCTTGCAAGGCTACATGTTTGCATTTATGTTAACATGTGTATTAGCCTAAAGATTTTTTTTTCAATCACTACACGTTCAAGGCTTTTAATATGCATTATATATATATAGTACAATATTGTGTTTAAGTACAGCACAGCTTGCACAACCACACCATGTGGTGGAGAGGTGGAAAAAGCATGAAGATAAAGAAAAAAAATCCTTCCTTCATCTCATTATTTGCATTTTCTAATGGAGCTGCTTCTGCTTCACATGGAGAACTGTTCTGCACACAATGCTTTCTTGCTTCTTGCATAGTTATATCCACTGATCACCATGGAGATGAGGTAGTGGAAATAAAATGGGTGTGTTTATAGCCCCAGCAAGGCATGCACTAAGGGGTTTCATTGACAGAAAGGAGCACAGTGAGTTCGAGAGTTATCTATGCTGTAACCTTTATAAATTAAGTCATGGTTTTTTAATTCTTCCACATCAAATTTTGCAAACTTTATTTTTTCTATGTATAGTGTGAGTTTTATTTATTAAAAAAAAATCCTGTTTTACAAGAACCGTAAATCATTTCTTTATGATAAAATAATTAAGAATAATAAGATCAATCCATTAATTATTTAAACATGATATATTTAGAACAAATGTTGCTAAGGCCTTAACATGTAAAAACTGGCAAAACCCACTTTTGCTAGTAACAGGAAAAACATGAATGCAAAATGATGAAAGCCTGATAAATGTAATTGTGTAATAAGTATTTTAGAACTGAATGTATTAATTGTATAATAAGTTGCTTAGTACTGAAAAATATTAATTGTATGATAAGTATCCTAGTGATGAATGTACTATATGATAAGTATCTTAGTACTGAATGAATCAACTGTATAATTAATAAGTATCTTAGTAATGAATGTATTAATTATATAAAAAGTATCTTAGTAATGAATGTATTAATTATATAAAAAGTATCTTAGTAATGAATGTATTAATTATATAAAAAGTATCTTAGTAATGAATGTATTAATTATATAAAAAGTATCTTAGCAATGAATGTATTAATTATATAATAAGTATCTTAGTAATGAATGTATTAATTATATAAAAAGTATCTTAGTAATGAATGTATTAATTATATAAAAAGTATCTTAGCAATGAATGTATTAATTATATAATAAGTATCTTAGTAATGAATGTATTAATTATATAAAAAGTATCTTAGTAATGAATGTATTAATTATATAAAAAGTATCTTAGTAATGAATGTATTAATTATATAATAAGTATCTTAGTAATGAATGTATTAATTATATAAAAAGTATCTTAGTAATAAATGTATTAATTATATAATAATTATCTTGGTACTAAATGTATTAACTGTATAATAAGTAGCTTAGTAATGAATGTATCAAATGTATAACAAGCATCTTAGTACTGATTGTATTGATTGTATAATTAGTAAGGAATGTATCAATTGTATAATAAGTATTTTAGTAATTAATGTTTTTTTATAATAAGTATCTTATTAAGGAATGTATCAATTGTATAAGTATCTTAGTAATTAATGTATTGTATAATAAGTATCTTAGTACTGAATGTATTAATTGTATAATAAGCATCTTAGTACTGAATGTATCAATTGAATAAGTATCTTAGTACTGAATGTATCAATTGTATAAGTATCTTAGTACTGAATGTATCAATTGAATAAGTATCTTAGTACTGAATGTATTAATTGTATAATAAGCATCTTAGTACTGAATGTATCAATTGAATAAGTATCTTAGTACTGAATGTATCAATTGTATAAGTATCTTAGTACTGAATGTATCAATTGAATAAGTATCTTAGTACTGAATGTATTAATTGTATAATAAATATCTTAGTAATGAATGTATCAATTCTATAAGATGTATATTAGTACTGAATGTACTAACTGTATAAGTATCTTAGTATTGAATGTATTAAATGTATAATAAGTATCTTAGTATTGAATGTATTAAATGTATAATAAGTATTTTAGTACTGAATGTATTAACTGTATAATAGATATTTTAGTAATGAATATATGAATCTATATATACATGTTAGTTTCATTATTTTCAAATTAACCGTGACTGGGAAGGATGTAAAATTAAATCACAAGAAAAATAAAGAAGAAACAAATAGCAAAATAGCAGGGTCAGGTGCTTAATGAGTGGGTTTGCAGTCTCAGCATCATGAAAATATAAAAAGAATACAAATTTCATTTTCACCTAAATATCAACTAAAAAACTATTTAATGAATCATCTTTTCAAAAAGGTATATAAAACAAAGTGGAAATCAGACTGGAGGTGGTTTCTTTTTTTTGTCATATGCAAAACCTAAAAGAACACACGATTTGTTTATTTTGGTCTCAGATTGTGCTTTATGGCAAAATCTCATTGAACATTCTGGACTGTTTTCTGTTAAAATAGTTATAACGTTAATGACCTTCCATCATCTCTTTCATACACACACATAAACTGCTGTACACTGAACATATTATTTTTGAAATATCAGTGTAAATATATGCTATGCTAGGCCAAGAACGTCTATTCAACAAAATCATTATAATTCATTGATATATCTGCTTTAACAGACATGTCCATGAAGAGAAACATGATTTGCTAAGAGAATTATTTTATCAAGTGATATAGGGTACTGCTTGCAGAGTTTTGGGAAAAAAACATTACATTTATAAAGAAAATACGAGTATGACTTTACATGGCTTCAACATTTGTAAACAGTCATATGTTGCCACATACTCTAATTCAAAAATTCAATTTACTGTATTTTCATTTTGATGTAAAATAGAAGAAACAATTTATTATAATTTGTATTTTGCAATATTTTTTTTATATTAGAGCTAGTGCACTGGTTTAAAGCAGATGGCCAGACCTTGTACTAATCTTTTTACTGTGACTAAGTGAAAAGGTTCAAGACAGTGTTTGGTTTATGACTTCCTCAACATTCAAGAGACATGAGTCTATAATTCGGCTTTCCTACACACTCTATCCACTCCAACAACAATACATGCAGAAATTAACAATTAACTGTGCTATACTGCAGGCTAACATTGTCAAGATTACAAATGGAACTGTTCTGAAAACACCACAGCACACATAAATCTAGCTATCCGATATACAAATATCACACAATAAATTAGTCTAGTTATCCAATATGCAAATATCACACCCTAAATCAGTCTATAGTCCGAAAATACATCCCAGTTGGTTTGTACCCCCTACCAATTTCAATAACTAAAACGTTTAATGTGATAAAAAGTGCACAGAACTAAGTCAATTGAATCATTGATTTATAATTCTAATCTGTCACCAGAATGGCACTAGTACTTGCATCCCTTTGCACATTTCATGCTTAAAGGACTTTCCATACTAACATGGCGCCATATTCCTTACACTACGGGGTAGTTTATTTCCATCCGACAACATAATGACGTAATTGATCCTTTTCGGTAACTGCCGGATAATTCCGTAAATTGCAATAACGTTGACTTTGGAATTATATTCCTTTGCACACATGAACACATTAATGAAACCGCTTGTTAAATCAACGTGAAAGGCAAAATTTTGTCATTCTTTTCCTTTGCTTGATTCAACACTTTAAATATCGGAAGCCGACGACTTAGGTACATATTTAGTCATGCATGCACCCCTTTGCTGAAAATGGACTGGTCCAGAAAGTGGAAATGGTTCTTAAGCATGTCAAGTCTTTTTCATTGAAAACTTCCATGAAGCATGAAACGCGCAGATGATGACGGTATTTTGGCAATTCTTCTCACATTCAGGTTAGAAAATATAAATCAAATAATGAATTGACTATGTTCCTTGCACTTTTTATCAAATTAAATGTTTCCGTTATTGAAATCGGTTTTTCGACTAGACTATAGTTATCCGATAAACAAGTGCCATACCTTAAACAAAACCAAAGATCTTACTCCTGATACCTAAATATTTTTTCTTTAAGTGGCAAACTTAAAAAAGGAGAGGCACTGAAAGATAAACTCTTCCTGGCTACATACTTCAGGTTAGGGCTGTCAAAAATCACGAAATAACCAACCCGGGTACCCATTGCAAATTTTAACGGGTACCTGGGTACCCATTAGCACATGAATGACATGTACAACCGTAGACCAACTAATTGTTATCTCCATTTCTTTAATATTTTTTTATGGCATAGAGACTAACTGTGTACTACTCGTTCTGATTCGTCCACACCGACCTAGCTGCGAATTGCCTGACTGCATGCTGTTAATTAATAAATTTATTTAGAATGACCTTTGTACATAGATGGTAGGTATAATCGAACTTTTAATGATCACTGTGATCAGCCTCATCAAAAGCTTTAGAACACTTGCATTTTTTAAAGTATAAGTCTTTATTAGAACAGACCATGTTTATTCATCTGCTTTTGACCGCAGATTTGAATTACCCACGCATGTGTGCCCGTTATACCACGTGACCACACAGTTGCATAAGTGTTATTATTTTGGAATTATATAATTCTTAAAATAGTTATGATGAAAACGTATTATCGAAAATAGAAATATTGGTATAAGTATGATGGCTAACTTTCAAAATTCGCAGAGCTAGTCGACTAGAAAAACAATGAGCAAAGATTACATTGAAGCATTACGAAGATTTCAAGGTGTCTAGGTGATAATTGTTCATAATATAAATTGTGGGATTTCTTGGACATGTTTGTTCAGAAATCAAAGGTATCCATCTGGATTTCATTAAAAGAGCGTGCAATTTACCGATCATTTAGCACCCACATTCAATAGTTATCGTCTACAAAGAGGTTTATTACCTGTAGAACAAATGTTTTAACTTTGGTATATAATGCCTCGGGGGGGATAACGGGGATAACGGTTTGTCCGGTTGCACAACGCCAATGCATTTTATTAATCCAAACAGACTGACATATTGTTTATTTATATTAAGCAGAGATCTGGTTTTTTTTTATTATAGCCATAGCTGTCACACCTGTTTGAAGTGGTTGGCGAGTGTGGCGATTTTTTTTTTTTTTACAGGTACCCGTGTTTACGTTTTAATACCTGGGTTTTTCTATATGGTCGGGTACCTGATGACAGCCCTACTTCAGGTTTTATTTTTTTTTTGGGTAGGGGGGGATGATGCATTTTTGAGGTACATAAAAGTGTAGAAAATTAATGCACAATTACAACTCACTAGCTACAATTAAAATGAATGTTCTTGGTATTTTTCAAATAAATCTATATTTTCATATTTCTTGGGATATTTTTCTAATTTAGAAGTGTAAATTCTTAAAGTTAAGAATTATTTATGATTTTTTTTATAGACAAGCTCATTTTTGACAGTTATGGACCATTACCTTATTGTGACATATTGTTAAATATGCAAATTCTTCATGGAGAAATGTCCTTGAAGAAAGAATTAAAAACAGAACAAACACTTCAACTGATAAAACAAAACTGAGGTGGAGCTATGCATCACATATATTAAAAAGGTGGTTTTGGTATTGTTATTATTATTATTATTATTATTATTATTATTATTACTATTATTATTATTATTATTATTATTATTATTACTATTATTATTATTATTATTATTATTATTATTATTATTATTATTATTATTATTATACCCATCATCTTCCTTCTCCTCATCTTCTTCAACCTCCTCTTCTTCCACCACCTCATCCCCATACTCGGTCTCACAATCATCCTCACTTTCTCCCTCACTGATAACCAAGCTGCCAAGTGAGTTCTGAATTTGACTCTTAATTGAAAGTGCTGACATAGCATTTTCCAGATGACCATATCTACTTTGGCTAGGACCACTAAACAAACTCGCTGACTGATCAAAGAAATCATTGTGTCGATTTGTCATCTGCTTCCTTCTTCTACCAGAAATGTGCAAAGATATAAAGCTATCTCTTAATTTTTCCAGCTGGACAATTGGCAACGAAGGACTCAAGATAACAGGGCTCTTTGTGATACTTGCTTTGTTCAAACTGTTTGACTTTTCATTTTCAGAGTTAATTATAGAAGGGCTGAAGTGAATGCTAGATAAATTACACTTCTCAACACCTGTTTTACTAGATGATGATGCGGAACCAAGAGATGAATCAATGTGACAAGAGCCAGCATCTGATGTAGGGCTTTCAATGCACTCAATCTGGGAAATATCAGATTCTTTTATCTTTGCCTCAATAGGAGCTTTACATCTAGTTCTTTTGGCCAATGGAGTACTTGTCTCGATACAAGACACACCATTAACTTTCTTTAAATCATCCATGACACATTTTGATGGTGAGTTAGAGATCACTAAACTGTATTCTTCAAAATCACTAAAATTATATGAATTGTACTTTTTGATTGGTTCTGTACAACTTGATTTGACACCTTTTGGTTGCCTCTTCCTTTTCTTGTCCTGTGTTTCCTTTCCTGATGAGTCTGAATTATTATATTGAACATTTTTATTCCTTTCTCGAAGCACTCTTCTAGGTGGTTGACACTCATTTGACCCCACTGAACTGTCACTTCCAGTATTTGAGCGGATATGCTAAATAAAAAAAAAAACGGCATTATCAATCCACAGTAATTTGATGGCTTAATGTTGTGATCAGATATTCTTAATGATGAACTGAATGGCAAGTGCAAAGGTAGAGTCGAAAGGAGTAATGCACCTTTTCCAAAAGTGAGAATTGCCTTGGTAGATCATCAATAAATTACACTCTACAACACTTCTTGCCATGAATTTGACTTAAGCTAAACCTCTTGTGAGACATCATTGGAATACATTCTCTCATTAATCTTGTTCAAGGCTGGATATTTTGCTTCTGTTGACAAAACCAATTTTGATGCATCAAAGCCAGCCTATCCATGTACAAATAATAAGCAGTCTATATCAAATGTGAACCTAAATTGCTATGTTTTGCAAACCCACAAAAAAGGTATAGGCGTAGTTATTACTGATATAAGAGGCAAAAACGCATAATCTGAGATTAGGAAGAGCAAGTACAAAACTTAATTATAGAAAACTATGATAAACGTACATTTATTTTTGTTACTTACCTGGATCTGCAATAAAAATTGTGTCACAGATTGGCTAAATCAATGTGAATTAGTAGTTAGTACACAAGTATAGACACAAAAGAAATTCATAAATTATTTATGCGTAACACACACTTTAACTAGTCTACATATCTATAGTAACTTTCACAAATAGTCATTATTTCTACAAATGATGACTGTTATATTATATCACTGCTGAATTCTTATTGCAAAGTTCTTAAAATGCTATTGATTTTTCCTTTTCCGGATGCAACACATTTTTACGTTTAACATTTTTCAGTCATATAACATTCATCAGTCATTTTTACAAAGCCCATTTATTACAATATATGGCGCCTTTTTTTTTCAATTTAAACTGGTTCACTATGCATGTGGTATCAAAATAAAATGAATCTGTGATGCATGGTTTCACATTACAAGAAACCCATCTGTTTTCTTAAACATTTCATATTGATGCTATAAAAAGAAAATAAGGAAAGTACAGAGGTCCAACGATGAATGTAGTGGCTCATATCATTGTTTCCAATTTAACAATCAGCCACATATATACTACATAATTATACAAAAATAAGTTCTAAATTGGTTTAGTATGTAATTTTCATTTAGCCAATGAGAGGGTAGCATTTCATTCAGCAAGTTGCACTTGCATATTATGTGGGCATTATCACAGCAATGTTGAGCAGCAGTGTAGGAAACATGTCTATTTTATTACCTGGGTTATTGTCAATGTGAGTGTACTGGAGTACCTGCTGACATCTTTACAGACCAATAAACTATTTCTCAGTTTGTTAATTGTCTAACATAAAAATCATTCTACTCATACATTAAATTGATGCATCTTTACTTACTTTGTCAGAGAAAATGTTATGTACATTCTTGACTTTCAGCCTTGCCCTGGTCTTAGCAGCAACATTTTCTTTGTCATTCTTGAACCTGGTTCTATCAAAATGGAACAGCAACATATAATTACCATTTCAAACAAAATAAAGTAGAGCCACTTAAATACAGTCAAACCTGTCAATAGCTACCATCCATGGGCAAAGGCAAAACTAGCCTTTGTACACCTAAACATAGCTGCAAACCCCTTAGTACAAAAATAATAACTGCTTATTAAAAAAATACTTTCAGAAACAAATGCTGATATTTTTTTAAAATTTTACAACTTCAATGCATATGTAACTATTTACAATATCTACAAATATCAGTAAAGTAGAACAGTAACTTAATTATTTAATGTCAAAGATGCATGTGTTGCACTCTTGTACCCTCTAAATGTGCACCTTTTTCCATTTGGGTGGCCATTCTGAAGGTGCAAAATTATACTACACACTCAGACATGGGCTGTTTAAAGGAGCCTATTCCACACCTTGATTTTTGTCAATCATTACTGATTCCATTGTACCATTGTTCATTTGATGATCTGATTTCTAATTTTTTCCCTGAACTGTTTTTGTTTTAGCTCAAGAATGATCTTTGTATGGAAACACTAGTAACTGAAAGAGAAATTTTCATTTCTAAAAGAAATTTAGTAAACCAAACTTTGATAGAATTATATCATGATTTTCTCTGGTATTTATAAACATTGCTAAGTTCCGGCTGAGATGTATGATGAAGCAGGAAGCTGATGTTTATTAGCTTCTCATGCTGTTTTATGCCATGGCGGCCTCCATGACCAATAGTGAAATCACATTATACAATTTGATAAAATGCAAAGTATTCCCCTTTGCTAGATGGTTTCACAAATCTAAATGTGATACATAATTTCTTCTTCAAATTCTGTTTTGTTTTCTTTGCTGGAGAAAAGTCTGAATCTTCTGCTTTCCTTTACCACATGACTAGAGGTTCAACATTATGAAAATGAGATACAGTGATAGCAGCAACTGCTTTACACAATCAATATCAATGACTGGCATAGTGGCATGGATTTCAAATGAAAAATAGTTTAGAACTATGTATTCCTATATACATACGATACATTTCTATCAGAATGGAACCAAGTGCCCATTCTAAACAGAAAATTGCAAAGAAATATTTAATTCAAATTTTTTAAATTAAAAAAAAAAGATTTATAACAAAAGAAGACATACTCCAGTATTCAGGTCCAGAATACAGGATAAATACAGTAAAAATGGGACACATGGCAGTTATGCATCTATACACAGGTTTACCTTTCAAATTAATTTTTGAATAAATATCATACATTATCATTATTATTAATTTATCAAAATTGTTGCATGTACACTATTAAAAAAAATTAATAAAATAAACATACATATTGTTCCCTCCAAAATTTATATTCTGTACTAGACTACTGTATCCTAATAACTTTAAATCATCCTATCAATTATCACTGGCTTAAAATCTGATCTTAGTTTTTTTTTCTGTACATCACAATAAATAACTAATTTCATGACAGACTGACAGCTTAACAATGACTAAAAATAAGGACTAACTCTCTGTCCAGGCAACTTGTATAAATTAACCTTAGAAACAGCTATTCATGTTTCAAAAACAACATCTCAATTAGCTTGTTGCTTAATTCACTGAGATCAAAAGACAGCTTATGTGGCAGATCTATGATGAATAGTGAATCAAATGAAGTTATATATGACTAGTTTTGTGATCAAGCAATCAAAACTTTACCTGCCATTACAAACTTTAAATAATGATGAATCCTGACCCCAATGGAAAATGATGAAGCTCATATCTCTTCTCAAAGATGAACTTTAATTATCGCAAAAAGCTTTATTTCACGAGCAAATAGATAAGATACACCTGTCAACTGGCACAGATAGCGACTTTCATTTTCTGTTGTTTTAGCATGACTACTTTTCCCCCACCATCTAGCAAATTAATTGCTTTGACTACTTCATTTTCTGTGCTCACATATTGACACTTTCATGACTCAAGAACAGTCAGTACATACAAGATATGAAATGTGTATAAATTAATGTACATTTTATGCCTTTATCTAAACAATACCTTGCTCATTATTCTGCATACTTAGGGCAGTCACTGTTGACATGCTCTAGTGACAAGCTGTCTGATTGGTTCCACAAAGATCTGTGATCATCAACAATATACTGTCAGAAATGCTTGGAACCCTTTAAATATGTTTATCCTTGGCACATGACTGTATCAGGCAGGTAGTTTCATGATGGGGATTATATTGGACAGTCACATAGGTTTTACTGAACTATTTCATAGTTTCTATTAAACAACAATTTTTTTTTATCTGTCATTGAATACTTGTACAAATTGTTTAATGCCAATTAAAATTTAATTCATAAATATAAAAGTATTAGTGCCATTATTAAAACCATGGTAGGCATGAATGCTTACCCCTTTCTTGTTTTGTTCTGCACAGCAGGGCTGACAACTGCGCTATTGTTCGTCATGCTCAGTGATTGGGAGCTGCTTATGTGAAAAATACTAGAATGGGACGACTTTTCATATTCTGAGCTGGTGCTAAAGATATTTTTCTTTTTGTCACTGTCTGACAACCAGGGTTCAGTGGTAATCACTCTGTTTCTGTGTCGTCCATAAGTCTTGACAGGTTTGTTCTTCCTCATGGTGTATCCAGATCAGGGTCGTGTTCTTTCATGCAGTCGGCTGGAAAGATCAAAAAGATACTTGTTATATTCTACATAAAACAATTATGAACAATTTTTCTTAGTTGACAGGATATATATTGTGTCTCAACATTTTGGAGAAAAGCAGTGCTAAAAAGATTTGTTAGCCTGATGCCTGGGGCATTTTAATACTGGCCCACCCTGTATTCAAAGTCAGGTACCCATCAGGATTGTTGAAAATAAATTTAGTTTGCCTGAGGAAACATTGATCACACAGATGTAATGAGTATATGTACTTTTCAAGTTGTTGACATACATGCCATAATGTAAATCAGATTACCACTGTCCTATGTAAAATTGAGATCTGATTTTGATCCAATGGAACTTTGCTAAAAATATGAATTTTGTACTCCCAAACCTCCTGACAGTCATGTTTCGAGAAAACACAATTTTCATTTATTTAATAAAAAAGAAAAGAAAAAAAAAAGAAATAGAAAAAAGTCTATCCCGTTACATGTTGGGTGTATAAACAGTTATCTGTAATGATTGGAATTTGTATAAAGCTATTACTTGGGCAGTTTAAATAGCAGCAATTAAAGGAAAAGAGATCAGGTATAAAATCAAAGTATTTTACATGTACTAGCTGATAAAAGCTATTGAGATGTGTTGAAGGTTGCAGTGGGAGAACCCACTGTGCTAATTAAGTGGAATAATTTATAGGTACATCAATGAGATGATGCGTGTACAAGAACAAAAGTTTTACATAGTACTGCACTGAATGAGAATATTTCATCGGCAATGTATTTATATTTCTGACAAGATTTTGAACAGGTCAATGTTCTTTTGAGACCAAATAAGCTCTTTTTCCAAATTCCGGCAAGATGAAACAAATTTAATTCATATGAGGGCAAAATTAATACCAATGTATGTGGATCGTCACATGTGGAGTTTTGGGGGCTCCATTTTTGTCATTACCTATATTTCCATGTCCAGACCAAAACCTCATGAGTGAGCAGTGCTCACATTAAAGCGCACTGGTCCCCACAATGTGAGAAACAAAAAAATCCCATGGTATGTGAATTAACTAGTTGCACATGCCCAAATGAGTAACTGCAACCATAATTAAAAGTTAGTTTTGTCGATCATTTCAGTTATCAGAATAGTGTTTATGTAATTCATTTTTATTAATATTTATATTTGAATTGTAGCTATAGTAGAGAGGTCCACAATTGACATGATCTTCTCCATCAGGCAACTGCAGGGAACAACACAGACCCCTCTTCCTGGCTTTTAAAGACCTCACCAAAGCATTCAGTCTGGTCAGCAGAGACGGACTCTTCAAAATGCTGACAAAGATTGGATGCCCTCCAAAGCTGTTAAGCATGGTCCAGTCCTTCCATGAAGACATGAAAGGCACAGTGCAGTATGATGGCTCATTGTCCGAACCATTCAACATCCACAGCGGAGTGAAACAAGGCTGTGTCCTTGCCCATACGCTCTTTGGCATCTTCTTAGCTTTCCTGCTTAAGTACGCCTTTATGACGTCCACAGAAGGGATCTACCTGCACACGCATTCAGACGGCAGACTGTTCAACATGGCACAACTGAAGGCAATGAGCAAAGTAAGGAAAGCTACCATTAGGAACATGCTCTTTGCAGATGATGCTGCTATAGTCACTCATACAGAAGCTGAACTACAATGCCTGATGGACCGCTTTGCTAAAGCATGTGATGAATTCGGGTTGACCATCAGCCTAAAGAAAACCAACGTGATGGCTCAGGATGCAGACCCTCCCAGCATAATCATCAACAACTACAAACTAGAAGTAGTGAGTTCACTTACCTTGGCTCTACCAACAACATCTCACTCGATACCGAGAACAAGCGGATTGGAAAGGCATCAACAAATCTCTCTAGATTGTCGCAGAGAGTGTGGAACAACAGCAAGCTGACATTGAACACTAAGATCTCCGTGTACCGTGCCTGAGTGCTTAGCACTCTCCTGTACGCCAGCAAAACTTGGACCCTGTACTCCTCTCAAGAGAAACGACTAAGTGCCTTTCACATGCGTTGTCTCCGTCGCTTACTCGGGATCACCTGGAGCGATCGTGTGACAAACAACGTGGTGCATCAACAGGCCGAAATTCCCAGCATAGTCACACTCCTCTGCCAACGTCGCATCAGATGGCTGGGCCATGTGCGTTGAATGGATGATAGATGGATCCCCCAAAGACCTTCTCTACTCTAAGCTTGCCTCAGGCAGAAGATCAATCGGACAGCCACATCTTTGCTTCAAGGATGTCGGCAAGCACAATATGAATGCTCTTGGGATCAAGGTCAACACCCGAGAAGAGCTTGCCCTCGACAAGTCCAGTGGCGACATGCTCTGTTCACAGGTCTGAAAGCCTACGAGGAAAAGTTATGACAGCTTGCCAATGAGAAAAAATCTCAGAGGAAGAGGATGCAGTTCCAACCAAGACCTGACTCAAACTTCAAGTGCAGCAACTGCAGCAAGGATTGCCACTCCCGTGTGGAGCTTTATAGCCACAGAAGACGCTGCACAACTACAAACTGGGACACTTTTCATGGGCGCATTTCCTTCGTCTCTCGAGACTAACTGAAGCCAACAATAACAGCTATAGTAATGATGTGTGACAATATCAAACAAGGGGAAATTTTGGGCATGTGGAAATTGGAAAAAGTGGGAGAGTAGCAAATAAAATAGTGAGATTAGGACCTAAAATGGGAAGGTTTTTACCCAGCATTTTTAGGTGCAGGTTTCAATAAATCTTAATGGTCTAATATGGATGAAATTCTCAAATGACACGCCTGAGGCGCCTGCATAACATTTTGGGGAAAGGGGGAACACATAGTGGTCAGCCATCAAATTTTATGGATGTAGACCAAAACATGTTTAAAGGTCAAAATAGGGTAGGCAAGTATTGTCTCCACCTCCTTACACATTTTTTCCCAGTGACACAACCTATTTTCCACCAGGACAAGCCCCTCTTTTCATATTCTGGTCAGCTGTGGCTAAACTGCATAAACAGCTAAAGGTTAGACTTAGGTACACAAACAATAAAACCAGTATGACTAATTAACAATTAATCCTTATCAATGCAATTATCTTTTGAAAAGGGCTGCTGTTCAGACATACTTCAAAGAAACTATGTTTTACTGTGTGTGTATATATGCAACAGCAATTAATTGGCAAATAAACCATGCCCTAATTTGTTGTAACTTAGGATGCCTAAGACATCATTTTAACAGTTCAAATCAGCAGTCACAAGTTACCAAACATATGGAAACTGTTTTCCCACATTTTATATCCCACCTTATTTCCTTAGGTTTAACTCTTGAGGCATGTAACACTGTTTATTAAATAAAATATTTACTCTCAATTACTTATTTGGAGGCACATATACTGTGTGGTATATTGTTTTATTCCTTCTATTAGTTTGAATATGGTAATTAAAGTCTACATATACGGTAGAGGATTGCCAGGTGTTTATTACTGGCTGAGTTTATTTGATGAAAATAGAAGCCATTTTGTTTGCAGAGAAAATGCACAATGATCATTCAGGGGCCTAAAGCGCTGTCAGTTACAGATCAATGCCATCTCACCTCTGTCTGCATGGGTTCAAGTCTAGGATTCGGCGAATGCAGATATGTGAGAAAGCTTGCCAGTAGCTTCTCATGGGTCGGTGGTTCTTTCCGGTGATTTCCCGGTTTCTGCCTCCACCATTAATACTGGCCGCCATGAATAGCCTATCGTGTGCTGAAAAATGGCGTTAAGCCCAACAACAACAACAACAACAACAATGATTATTCACGACAGTAATGGTGAAAATAAAGGTTAATTCGCTGGATTGGATTCATGTGATGGTCGTCTGAGTGATGCGAAGGTACGTAGTTTTTTGAATGGATTTGTGTAGTTTTTCAGTCTTCGTGCGATTCTGAAGAGATAAAAGACGCATGAGAAAATTCGAATCGAGCGAAGGGTTGTGGTCACGGTTGCATTCCTTGTGTTATTTTATAATACCGTTAAGGTGATTTCATGTCAGAAAATTCGTCGTGTTGATAAAACTGCAGACTCCTGTGGTCTTACATTGAAGGACTAGTACAATTCCTTGTTTCTTGGGGAATAGATCATCGAACCACTAATAACTGTGTATTCAAGGTGAAACAATCATAAGATTTAAAAAGAACAAAGGTACAAATATTTTTTAGAAATTTTAAAATGTAAACGGGGAGGGGGGAACGGTACTGTAGGTCTACAGTTCATCAGTTCTTTCAAATGCAAAGCCCAGCAAACTCTCCACCTACTCAATGGTAGATGAAACGCCACGAGTATTTCTATAGACCTGGTGTTCAATTTTATTACCTTTGTTAAAATATAAGTTTACATTTCTAAATGTTTATACTATTAGTATTTATTACCGTTCGAATGTACCGCTTCCTAATGCACTGAGAAACAATTGATTTGATTGGCTTTTGAAGAACCTAGCATCTCATTGGTGTATGAAAATCGGTGCTAATTATTTTAACTCCTTCATAAATTTATCCAGCAAAGAAGCGACTATACATAGTACTCAAAATAACAAATCTAAACGCCTGCTTCGAGGGAAGGACGAAAAAGCCAATACCATGAAGGGGGATGGTGGAAATAAACAAACAAAAAAAAAAACAACCCAAACAAACAAGAAAACAAACAAAATGTAACATTTTGACAGATAGAAAAAAGTGATTTAATCCGAGTATGTAAAGCCAAGTAAGATGGTAATTTGTCTCTTTTTGTAATTAATTATTCCACTTGTTGGAAATGTATTAGTCAGTTATTCGTAACTGGGATTTGTATCGGGAAATTTCAAAAGATTTTCTTAAAAATTTATTTCATACAATCTTTGGTAATGTTCTAACTAGAACATATACCACTATTAATACCTTTTTAATATTATTCTACTTACTACATATCGGGATTAAACTTAATTTATTCATTTCCTTTAAGAACGGTTTTTATAAAATTGAAAATTTTCGATGATTGTTTTGTAAATATTTTTCTTTTTGTAGAACAATCTAAGCATTTGCTATCATATATATATATATATATATATATATATATATATATATATATATATATATATAGAGAGAGAGAGAGAGAGAGAGAGAGAGAGAGAGAGAGAGAGAGAGAGAGAGAGAGAGAGAGAGAGAGAGAGAGAGAGAAAGAGAGAGAGAATCAAAAGGACGATATTCATGTAAATGATAATGGACAGTTTAAGCTGTTTGTTCTATTCATACATGTATTTAACCGTGATCATTTGACATTGTGATATTATGCACAATTATACATACATATATAGTAATATTAAGAATCCATTTAGACTTGTTGCGCGGTTTCTGTTTTTATTGTTTTATTGTACTTTTATTATAAATTTTGACTTCTTTTATTTTCAACAATATAAATACATGATTATAAAGATTCCCAAATCTTTTATATTAAATGCAAGTAACAGAAGATGCAATAGCATGTGTACAAATACTGGGTACAAAACGTCATGGTTATAAAACAATCTGATTGACAAGATGATACAAATATGAAGAAAAAAACTGACATGGACTCACAATGAGATTTAGTTTATTACTGTCATGCAAGTATGCCTCCTGTACAGAAATTGAGATGTAGGTAAGAACCTACAGTTTTTCTTGTCTCCTATTATGTACTTATTGTAATGTACTTATTGTAAGGTCCTTGTGTTAAAAAGGTGGCAAACCCTTCATTCTATACAAAATATTTTCGTGATTTTGACCTATATCAGTCTCAAGCTTGTGATCCGGAACTACCTGATATTACGTTTGACTTTTAAATGCAATAATTTGTAAATTAGGTATTCAAATTCTATTCAAACAACGAATTTTTCAGGTATGGAAAGTCAAAAGAAATAACTTTGTACAGAAATAACTTTGTACTTTGCTTTCATCGTATTTGCTCTTCTTTATATTCTGAACAAGCTGGAAGATATATAACACATTTAACATTGCACAAGGTCCAACAAGTATTTTTTAAAAATATATTAAATTTTTTTTTGAAATTTATATTACTTTACGTCAAGTATACTTGCATTACATTAGCCTCATCAATATCCTTTAAGTGTATGTTTAAAACCCATACCGCGAAGCAACATTGACATTGTAAGGTACACTAACGTTGAAAACTACTTGACTGCATTAAAGCTGGAAAACATTTTACAATACACTGCAGATACATTCAAATAGAAATAAGCTAATAACTTTGGCGTTTTTCTGTGTAAGTTATTGAATTATATTATTTGAATTGTCTATTGAATCTCGGCTCTTAACATGTTAATCCAATTAAACTTTTTTTGCCAATATGCGTGAAGGATGTGTGGGACCTAAAGTTTATGTCTGCAATAGAATATGTCTAATAATAAATGAGTGAAAGGGAATTAACATTCTTTGGAAATGAATTCAAACGATTGCAAAATTAATTAATTGCAATGTAAACGAATAGAACATGAAGAGACGTTAAATTGTTGTTCTTAAAATATGAATTTAAACGTAACCTTACAGATTTATGATAATACAGTTTAAGTTATTGAGTTATTTGAGAAATATCAAACAAATGTAGTATAGTTGACTAATTAGTTTTCATAGGGTTGGATATGGCGATGAAATTGCAGATCATTTTGCTTATAAATCGTCCAATGCTGGTAGTCAATAGTTGCACATACTTTACAGTGATAACACTTAGCTCTACAGGTCATAGACCAGCAAATCTTAAGCGATGATCTTTTTCGCCTCATTCTTCAATATATTATCAACATTTTTACCACTGCTTGTCTTAAACTGCTTGAAGGATTGCTGGGAAACTGACACACCACTATGGACTTTTGACACCTTGGAATCCGTAATCCGAGGAACTTGGCTGTCACAAATAATAAGAAATCACCTACTGAGAGCTTCACACAAAGACACTTGAGATAAAATATATGAATAATATTGAACAGCAATATGTATTGATTATTATTGCAGTTTTCCTTTTCCCATTTATTATTCATATTGTAATAAATTTGGAGTATGCGCATTTTATTATAGCGCCCCGTTTTAAGGAATTCTTAGATTTTTGTAATTACTTGTTTGATTATTGGAACTCAGTCTAGTGGATATATTCTTTAGCCTGAAATAATTAGCCAATTGCTAGGAGCAAACGTCACAGTGTTAGTGAGTTTCCATGATGCCATAGTTTAGTTTTGGTGAATTCAGAAATATGACCCGAAAAACGATTCGAATGTTCTAAGTTTTCTTGTGTTTGGAGAAGTTGTATAGTTTTACGAAGTTAAATGCTGACGGTACGGAAAGTTGATAAAGAGAAACATGAAGATGTACGGTTAATAGAAAATTGGAAAAATTGTGAGATATGTGGTCTTGCATTGATCAGAGTAAAATTTATTTAATTAATTGACACGTTGGGCTTTCTAATTTAAAACTGAAGTTGTATGGAAGTATTTGGAAATTTGGGGTAAACATATAACTTCTAGCGGAATCGCGTCAGAGTTTGACACCGATGGGTCAAAAAAATATCCCTTGCTTATAACAATATATACATCACAACCATTTATTGTAGTAATGGTATTTTAATGTATTGTTGATATTTCACGAAACAAATTGGAAGACAGTTGGAATATCGTGTAAATAGGGTGATTGGAAAAAATATTTCAACTAGAGTTTCTATTGCTTATATTTATAATGAAAGTATAATTAGCATTGAAAGTTAAAATAAAAGGATTGTCAGTATAAGTAATGTGTAGTTATAAGGTATATCATTAGTTTAAGAGATGTGTAAGTTTGGGGGTGGGTGGGGTGTTTCTCATGTCATATAAAGCTAATTTAATAGAAGGTGTCCTTTGTAAGTCAAAGGTTGTTCCCTAAGTATTCAGAGTATTTGAAATCTTTTCATAATTATTATTGACATTTATAACGTTTAAGTAAGATAACATATGTTAACACGACTTGTATCCTGATGTATCGTTTAAAATGTGTGGATCATGTCTTACTGCCTGTATGTCTGTCCCTCGGTTAGTAATGCGGTGTATCTTCTAAACTATTAAATTCATACACACGAAACTTTGGCATATGGCTTTTGATAGTCTTTAGATCTAAATCATTGTTTCAAGTTTAATTATGACTCTTGTGATGGGATCAGTTTTTGGAGACAGTTTGGTACAAATACAATCGAAAGATTAGCAAATTTTATAGGTAGACGTCTGAAAGTTGGTTTGTATCATATTCAAGACCATTGCTATATAACACATGCATTGAAATTTCAAGTTACAACCTCTAATCTTGCTCCATTGATGGTCTGAGTAGGTAAGCTACCCATGGGTTACAACTTGGAAACTGTTGAGACCCCCCCCCAACCCATATATAGGCTTAAAGGACATAATATTGAATCAGGCATACTGATTTATCCAATACAGATCACAGGTCATGCCCTTTAGGTTGTAGTTTTTCCCCTGGGTCATAGCTTGAAAGCAGCTGAGCCACCCACCTTTTAACCATCCATTGGCTGAAAGACTTCAGAAGAAATCATACAAATTTCCTGTATAGCCCCTGCACACAGGAGACTTGCTCTTGGTTTATGACTTGGAAGCTGTTGAGATTCACAGCCTAGAACTATATAAAGATTTGAAGGTCATAAAGAGACAAAATAAGATATATATTTATCATGAACTATGGGTTGTGCCCTTGAGAATGGGAATTTTCCCTTGGCTCATAACTTAGAAACTGTCAAGATTTCAACGTCATAGGCAGATACCGGTATATATTCAGTGGATATGACAAGAGAAATACACATTTACAATATTGAAAAAATTGCTCCTGGATCTAGGCCATACCATTATTGATATAGATCGGAAGTGTGGTGCTATGCTGTGTCATGCCATTTAGCAGAATCAAGGTATTTTCCTGTCTCTTATTTTGGATTACTCTTGTAGTGTATAATCTGATGTAACTGCTAATGAAAGAATAAGACACCGGAAAGTGTTCTTTTTAACATTCAGTTAGACCCTACACTAGTTATTCATGCTAACTCACTGCATTGACTGACTGACAATTATTAAAGTTGCCTACGCTAACTTAGAGCTTCTCCGACTAGTTTATGTTTAATGACTGAGCTTTTTAAATTGGTCAGTGGTTTTGGAATGATGCAACATCAACACCGCTTTTATGTACGATATCCGTACTTTTCAATTGCCTGTCAGGAGTATGTCAAATTCTGTCCAGTTGTTCTAGTGGACGTTCCCAATCACCAGTATCGTGTAAGCCACCTATGCAATTGACCTAAATTCTGAGTTGAAGATGGTCTAATCTTATTTTTATGTAGTTGGAATTTTTTGTACTAAGCGTACTTCCGTTGTCAAAATTATATCAATCAGGTTGGTGTCAGCAACCCTGTGATTTTGGGGTCACACATTGTTAGTCTTAGTTGTTTTTGATGGCGAAGAGTCCAGAGGTTCAAGGTAGTTATATGTAGAGGTGTAATCGAATGAGGTTCTCCATTGTCAATAGAAGTGCCTCTCGTATAGATAAGGTAGTGGGGAAAAGAAGGGAGAGAAGGAGGAGGGAAGTCTTGATGAAAAGTCTGTCAACAACACAGGCTTGCTGTTGCTAGGATTCCAACCAGGTGTTTGCTAGTATGTTTTCCCTATCATCTGTTTTAGTTCCCTTGTGTTAGTAGGAATTGAAGGTGGCACAGAAGGGGATGGAGAAGAGCTTACGATAGAAAAACAAAAACACTATAATTGACACTAGCTTATAAAGAATTTTAGTGGACTTCAGATAAAGCATTCCCTGAAGACATTTATAGACTTGATGTAGACCTAACGTATAATCTGTTTGTGCTAATTGTAGACCTTTATCTAATCATAGAATACATACAGAAAGTACAAAAACTAATTTATATAACCAAATTATATATATATATATATATATATATATATATATATATATATATATATATATATATATATATATATATATATATATATATATATATCCACTCTCTTTACACACACACACACACACACGCGCGCGCGCACACACTACTTTGTAACATTTAATTTGAAGTAGAATTCCAAAAACTGTTATATTAATTAATTTCTTTTAAAAAATATAAAATATATCCTTAAGAGCTAATTAATTCCAAATATCACTACTTGGTTCCGTTTTGAACACTTTACTCCCACTAAGAGAGCTACTAATTTTACAACAAATTATCGCTAAACTAAATGTTTGGCCACAAAGGAAAATTGATATATTGTAAGTCGACAAACACACCATCCTATCAACATAATGGTTTCTTAATTCTTTCAGCTTGAAACATAACCCACTTGGGACTGTGCAGCTGCCGATAACACCATATTTAACAGCCAATAAAGTTATCAGTAAATAAATTTGTACTTCTCTATCAAAGACAAACAAGTTTTAAATTTATAAAAAGACTTTAGAGAATTATGCACAAATGTATTCTCTCACGTAAGACCTACATAAATACAATACCACTTTAAATAATTAACGATATAATATTACACTGAATTTCATGGTTACTAAAGTAATCATCCAGTGTGAAAATTGTAAAAAAAAAAACTGCTGACATTTTTATTAAAGAAAACGTGGATTCAGTATATACGAATACTTCTGTAATTTTTTACAAAACGTTTCCATATTATTCTATTTGGAATGTTGACTAAAACTTGTCAAGTTGATGAATAATGTTTTCTAAATTGAATTAGAACTTGAGTGTGTTTTCCTTGTTTCTCGAAGGTCAAGGTCACATATTAAAGTTACTTTTGTAATTCTGACTCAGATAAAGGTATTGACATGGGCAAAAGTTAATACACATAAGACAAAAAGGTGTCAAATTTGCAGTTTGACGGTAAAATGGTGGACGATAGTTGGAACTAACTTTCAAAATATAGAATGCAGTAATAGACATAAAACTTTGGTACATCAGTGTTTCATGGCATGATGTTGTCACCTGGAATCTCCATGGACTAAAACACCATAATTAGAAAGATGAAACTGAATATGGGATCGTTCACATATGCCGTCACACAGTGGGAGGAGGGAGTCAAAAGTTTGTGACGAAGTGTGACGAGGGAGAAGGGTGGATGAAGATATATGACGTCTCAATAAATATGAGTGTGGAACGCTACTCTAACGTCAAAACAAAAATGATCTTGTCACATTCATCCGCAGCCCATTTTTATCCGCAATTTTGTTAGGTTTTTAATTGAAAACGTTTTGTTGACACCATTAAAGTGCTATATTATAGACCGTTCTTCTAGTATAAAGAGTCTCTAAAGGTTGATGACATTTTTAAAAAAAAAACAGTCTAAAAAGGACAGGATGAGGGGAGAGAAGAACTATGATGACTGAGCCAGACTTGCAGTTATCACACCTATGTATTTAAAGATAGTCCAAAAATCTTATCCGTCCCCACGCTGACAGACAGCGAGAGGGACATTTTCAGCTAAGTTTGATTGGATCGGTTCACAGATTGATTGATTGATTAATTGATTTAATTTTAACGGCGCACCAGCACTTTTAGGCTATTTAGCGCCACACAGTAGGTCATATTTGTAAAAGGAAAGGTTCAATATCGACCAGCAATATAGTAAAAAATCCATAGTAGTTAAATATAAAATGGTAAATGTTGGTAACAGTTAAAGATATTGGTTCCCGATCAACGGGAAATATAAATGATGTATCTTGATGAACGATGTAAATAATAGTTGGTATTTGGATTAGTTAAAAATTAGTTTGGGTAAGATCATACAGTTACAGTTTAAAATAAAGATTCACTTCCTTTAGGAAATCTAAAATGCTAGTGATTTGAATAGTATCAAAAAGTTCCTGCATTTCGTGTACATTATAGTATTTATCACGCGTAGGTTGCAGGTCGGAACACGAGGTCATAAAGTGTTTAACAGTAAATGGTACATTGCAAGGAACGCACTCTGGTGGATCTTCACCTTTTAGTATGTGTGAGTGGGTAATGTATGTATGACCGATTCTGATTCTTGCAATTGATTCTTGATTCTTGATCGGTTCACAGCGTTATCCAATCGGAATTGAGATAGAGGGTGTGATTACAATTCTGACCTGAATGATACTTCAGACTCGTAAGAGAAAACTTGGTATTGGCCTAGAAGGATTACAGATCAATAGAGTTACTCCGAGAAGAAGTCAATCGTAATTTGGCGGCAAAACTTAGAGGTAGATTCTAAGGAAGAAGACTATACCATCCTTGTGTTTTCACATGGAGCTCTTTAGGGGACACATGAAGCTCTTTAGGGGACATATGACTTCTAGTTCCATTGGATCCCGAGTCTTCAAGAGTTAGAAATGGAATTGAGGCTGTAGCCAAGACATCAAAGTCGACAGAAGAGTAGTCATGGTAGAGAAAGTGGATGAGGAGAAATAATTTTGGAGAAAAGTCAAAGAGGAAGAGGATAAAGAATTGGGAAAAATGGGACTGGTATATAAGATACACCAGATGAGTAGAAATACAAGGAGAGGTGGAGATCAATCTCACTCTGCTAATCAAGTCATTCAATAGGCTTATTAAGGGGTCGAGAGGAGGTAGTGAAATTGGAAATCTGACTCATTAGATTATTTAATTATTATTTAATTGTTATTCATTGAATTTCAACCATTTTGAATATTTAACCATCCATCTATCGACATTACTGGCTGGGGGCTTATAGCTTTACAACTATCTTTCACTAAATTTAATTACAACAAAATAGAGCCTGGTTGGGACTTCTATAATAATTTTTAAAAAAAATATTGGGAGGACCCCTACTCCACCCCCACCATGACAACCCCCGCATTTACATTACATCTACTTTTCAGTATTACAAAAAATTGTGGAAAAAGGGGTTAAGGTAGGAGAATTATGACGTCACATAGAGAGGGTTATGGGTTTTAGTGACGAAGTATGAAGAGTGGGCAGAGGGTAAAAATGGCAAAAATTGCCCCATATGTGGATGACTATTATGTTCATATTCGTTATAATCTGACAGTATTTCATACACCACTTTATTGGTGCTTTTTTTTAAATTCACTATTTGTGTCCAGAATTTAGTCCTGAGGACTTGGAAGTATTATCTATATGATACGAAGAGTCTGTTGAATACCGTTAGAGCAACTGCTCCGTTGACCTAGTGGTTAAAGCGTCAGCCTTGGATGCGAGAGGTCGTGGGTTCTATCCTCGGTCGATTCATACCAAAGACTTACAAAAATGGTACTAACAGCTGCCTCGCTTGACGCTCAGCATTAAGAGGTTAGTATTAGGACTGGTCAGCCTGGTGTCAGGATAATGTGACTGGATAGGACATCATGCTATATGACTGCGGCATGATGCCCTAGTGCTAGACATCACTATAAATTGTCACACTGCAGACATCGTAGAGATATGACTGAAAAATTGTTAAAGCTACGTTAAAAATCATAAACACCACCATAAACACACCGTTAGAGCTGTGTACCACAAGAAATTTGAGTAAGGGTTTCCCGCAATATTTCTGAACGCACAAGATGATACGTACCATGGTATAATTAGTGAACAACAATTAAATGGTCTTTGGCAGAAGCATGACACTTTTTTGGTTTAATTTTCGTCTGTCATTAGCTGCACAAATATCTTGTTTTGATTTATAGCAAAACTAGCAGAAATGATGTCCGTTATATTAGATGAAAAATATAATAATTATCTTGAGATAAAAGAAAATATTTCAGCTGAAATGTAAATCACAGAACCCCTCCTACCCATACCGAAAAGCAAATTCCCAGTACCCTTTTGTAGATGAAATTGCTGTTTATGGTAACTTTCTGTACAAATTGTACTCTATAAAATGTCAACTGAAGCGGTATGATTAAACTCACGCTGATACAGGGAGATAACTTCGAACCGGCATAGAGAGCCTATTGATTAAAAGATAAGTTGGTACTAAAGACAGTTTTCTAGCGGTATTCGATGCACAATAGACAGGCAAACGTTGAGTGGGATGCTTACACCCGGGCAATATATTTACCAGAGAAGGCATATAAACATCAAGCACACTTACTCAACAAAAGAGAAAATATTAGTTGACTTGAGAAATTACGCAATTCTGAATTTTTTTCCGACTGTTGGATTTGGCCTCAAGATGTTAAACAACATTCCATTCGTCCATTCTCGTGACACGTGCTAAACTTGTGATCATAGATCAGAAATACAATTATTTTTGTAATATTTAGCATTAATTTGTAACATACAACCTCTTTGTAAAAATAAATAATAATTTTGTGAAGAAATTGTCTAGAATAATGAAAACACCTGGTTAATATCACTAAGATTGTAAGATTTATCCTTGATATAGTTTATAACTTTTTAAAATATGTTTAGCTATTTTTGATGAACGGTGACCAGATAAGCGTGTTTTTTTTGGGGGGGGGAGTGGGGCATGATTATTTATGACTTGTTAAATTGTGTTTCGATACAAAAATACGAGGAAATCTACTCCTTACTAATTTTGAAAAGGTATTCGATTCTCTAAACTGCAATTCATAAGAAAATATTGTTCTACTTCAGTATTGATGAATCTGTTATAAAATGGGTATTGTCTTTTATAATAAAATTAAATGTTGTGTAATAGCCATTTGGGATCCATTTTCCGTTGTGTAGTGAGGTTCTTTGTTACCGTATATACTCATTCGTGGAGCATGAGTGATGGCAGTTTTTAGTGGAAAATAAAGGTGAGAACTATTTAAACAGAAGTTACTGTTATTTTGTTGTTGTTGTTTATTGTTGCTTTCACTTTTATTTATCGCCACACATAAATACGACTTTCTTCCTCCTGTGTTGTACTAAAGAATCACTGACATATTTTATTAACGTTATATATTGGCAAAACACACCGCCCCTTATGCCATTATAGTTAAAAAGTAGATTGTTTTGGAAGCATCCAAAATAAC
This sequence comes from Potamilus streckersoni, assembly GCA_016746295.1. Lineage (NCBI taxonomy): Eukaryota > Metazoa > Mollusca > Bivalvia > Unionida > Unionidae > Potamilus > Potamilus streckersoni. The sequence goes on along the minus strand of JAEAOA010002345.1, from coordinate 2,358,734 downwards.
CATCTTAGTCTATGTGAGGAATTCAATCTTAAATTGAAATCACAAAATTTTTATTCTGTTCGGAGTGACTTTTTTTTAATACAAACTCGCCTGAAATTTTGCAAATAAACTTTTGTTTATTAAAATAATAAAAATAAGAAGAATGTTGATGCAGTGGTCAGAAAAAATGTTTCACGTGTAAATAATTATTAATAATCTTTGGCAAAAAGTATCACTTGATGATAAGTTTATCAAATCCACCCGATATGTAACTGTTGCAATCAAACAGCAAACAACAAAGAAGATAATGAATAAATGCAGTACTACAGAACAAAATGAAATAGTTTGTGATACAAGCAAGCACGTTACTAGTGCTAAGAAAATAAATCTGAACGTAGCACTGTACCGAGAAATGTGACAGACATCAATATTGGGAGATACGGGCATATTTTCTAATATTTCTCTAAGGTCTCACTTAGATAGTTTAGTATTGTGACCCTCCCTAATGTTTAAGGAAGATGAACCTAATTATGATAAGCCTACGTCTATAAATTCACATAGAAACTAAATCTGTAATGTGGTTTAGATTTAATTTGAGTTAGACTTGAAAATGGGTTGCCTTGTTTGGTGATTGCCTGTCACAGGGGGCAGGGGCCAGTATTTATGTACAAATTTAATGCCGCAATCAGTGACCTAGTACAAAAAATCATAAAAAATCAAATACACAAGTGAGGTCAAGAATGCCCATATTTTGAGATACCTATATTAAAACAAAGCATAAAAATATTATCCACTTGACCAGAGAAGTCAGTGGCAGTTCATAGCAGAAGAAGTTTATGCACCCCAACCCCAAATTTATACCTGCAATTTTCATGTCCGAAGGTCATTTTTGACACCATGTGGTACTCACAGTGCAAACACAAGCCCTTTTCCTAGATTACAATTCTGCCAAACAGTGTGTACTAAACAGGCTGATGCAGTTGAAAATAGTTGTCATCCAAGCCGTTTTTGAGATATGCTCCTTGCCCCAAACCCACATGTTTACTGTTACGAGAGGCTAGCTCCTCTTCCTAGACAACTATTGGTATTTCACTATCAACATATTGCAGAGTAACTATGGAAGGTGTACATGCCTGACATCAATTTCAAGAACAACACAAGCCCGAAACACCTAGCTCACAAATATATCCATATATTTAATTAGTAGACAATAATTGCTGAAAAAGTCACACCATAGCCTTAAGTTAAGAAACAGGGGCCAAATACGAAACTGTACCCTGCCTCCACAGTTAGGTTAGCACTGGAGATGAAATGCGTAACGTGGGCTGCAAATGAACAGCTAACTTGGGTTACATATTACCGTATGTCTGCTACAGAAGTAACTATCTAAAAATCAAGATGGTTATGTTGTTGTTCGGCTTAACGCCATTTTTCAGCACACGATAGGCTATTCATGGCGGCCAGTATTAATGGTGGAGGAAGAAACCGAGAAATCACCGGAAAGAACCACCGACCCACGAGAAGCTATTGGCAAGCTTTCTCACATATGGAATCAGTACACAATTAATAAAATCCGGTTCAGCACCCACGAATGTAGTTCCAGTCTATTTTTAGATCTCTTTTTCCGGTCTAAATTTGGTGGTGATACTAGAGTTAGATTTTGGCATTCTTGGTAAGGATTTTAAGGCAATTGATTATTCTTTAAAATGTTTGCTTATGGTGTGGTTGTCTGTGTGTATTTCGGCGACAGTGCACATTGAGTAATAAGGTCATGGTGATGATCCGGAAGTGAAATCTGTGTTCCGTTGCCTGGTGTTTTGTTTACAATTCAGCCTCTCAAAAAATGCAGGTCAACCCTTGACAAGAACTAAACCGTAAAGTCATCTTTGAAGGTATTTTAGATTAACATATGATTTGTATTGATTGTCACACAGTGGAAAGTTCAGTACTGAGAAACAAATGTAGAGACCATATAGTAAAATTAATTGTGTACTATGGCCTGTCAGTAAAAACTTGAAACTGATATAAATTTTTTTATTATTAATGACATATACATGAAATTTTAATATGTTATGTATATTGACTTTAAAAATATAAAAGTGAAATTAAAAGTAAAAAATAAATTTTGATTTTAAAAATTTAAATGAAATTTAAAAAACAATTAAAAAATAAAAGATTTCCACCAAGTATACACATATATAATATTTTTTGGGAATGATATTAAATGATATCAGCATATATATACTCCTACACCATATACAAGCTCAAATGATGGATATTTGTCAAATTTGATCAGAGAAAAATATCTTTATTAGTCAAAATGAGACCCTCATTTAAAATACATGAAGACAAAATTCTAATTTGCTTTGTACCTTTAGGTCATTGAAACTATTTATTTGGGGTTCAAACAGTTAATTTATGTGTTTATGATGGGGTCACTTCCTGAGTAACACATATCTGCTTGTATAGCTATCAGTAATTGTTTATAACCATAGTTATAGGGTATTTAGTGAGAGGACAGAGATGAAGACTTTATACTAGAACCTGTTCAAGTTCTCTACAAAATCATATTAAGCTGTCAGAGAATGGTCAGAGGGGTAAAATATACTTTACCCAGGTATATTTACCATTGCATGTAAGAAAACAGCAAAATGATGTAAGTTAAACACAGAATGCATTCCATTTCATTGTTCAGTTTCTTTAAGATGTTGATTGATGTAGTGCGACATTGTAGCCCAGATGATATTATGGGAATTCTCATGATCAATTTTGCTTTATGCATTATTAATGACTAATAATATTTGTTATCTGACACTTTAAAGATTACATAAGTAATATTCAAACAGATTATTTGAATTCAACTTTCTACAACTGATCCTAACATGGTTACATAGCTGACATGAACAAATATGCATATATTTTGTAATGTTTGGAATCAAAAGTTGACATTGTTAGGCTGACATGGTACCTATAGTGAATCTGTAAGGCTCAGTTTTGACTGTGTGCACTTAAAATATCCCAAGATGTTATTTTCATCATGAATATGCCTCTGTATGGTAACACATTTCAATTTAGTACTTTGACAGAGGGCGGTATTGCAGCATCAGCTGATATTTGATTCCATTGAATCATTGAATCATTGAACTTAATAACTTGGTAGCCAAGACTCTTAAAAATAGACTAAAAATGTTCAAACAGATTATTTGAATCATGTTTGCACATGTGATTTTAACAAGTACATTGCATATGTCCCACACATGGAAATATCCATCCTTGTTTAGAAGTTTTCGGGATGAAAATTTCACATATAGTTGATGATATAGGATCTATTGGTACCTATAGTTGATCTGTGTGGCCACATTTTGCTATATTCACTCACAATATCTAAAATTGTTTTTCCTTCATGAATAGGATTGCATATAGTAATAAATTTTAATTTGGTACATTGTTATTTGACTTTCCACTATACTGGTATGTATCAATGTTTGCACCAATGATCAAACCTCACCGTTCCAACATTGCCTTAAACTTTATGATACATACTCTACCTGATTAGTTATTTAACCTGTAAATGGCTAAATATGCTTGTAGAAACTTCTTCTATTTTTAGGATGCATTTGTCACTTTAATACATGCCCATTGCTTCACATCTTTGAGTGTCACTCTATCAAGTTTACCTTTTTTAACCATATTTGCAACCTGAATGTTATTTTGAAATCACCATATCTAACACATTTTAACTTAATTTGCCTACATCTTCCTTTTCTAGAATTAAGTGAAACATGTTATATATTTTCAGGTCTAGTCTGGTATCTGGAACAAAGTATTAGAGTTGGATCAATTTGGAAGCTCTCCAGTAGTCCAATGGTGATAGCAAGGTCTCATAAGGACATGTGCAGTGTGCTGCTACAAGTGACCAAGATGAGTTCATATCAGTACACTGATATACAGCATCTCAAAGACATGGCTTAGATCTTCATGAGAGAGATTCGCATCTTTTTTCAGTAAGGTGAAACTGTATTTTCATATTGCATTGTTGACTTTTGTAGCTATCGGCATTAAAATGTAATGCATATTTGCTATAAAACATGGTAGTGGTCCCATCAAAACTTTAAATTTGAGTGGGATATTAGTTATACAAACAACTGTCCAAGTACCTGAAACAATAAATGTGGAACATAGTACCTGTCATTGTTTCTTTAGTATGTACACCTATATGCATCTGGATAGGCACATTGCAATTTGCTGTCAAAATCACTGTGAGCTATCATGCTTCAGTACCCCTGGGATTAATATTATCAGTTGTACAGACCTAAACTACCATTTGTTTTAAAGACCATTCATTAATCAGCATTGCTGCCTTAAATTTGTGAAACTGAATGTCATAACTTGTATGAAAATTTATTTTTTGTAAAAAAAAAGTTTTTAAAATTTATATATCTTTTAAAATTTCCATTAAAATTTAATATATCAATAATTTTTTAATTTCAAGACTATTTTCAGACAGGCCTTATCAAGTATTACAATTAGGTTTTTACTGCATTGAAAAATTCCTATAATTAAGGAAGATATAGCAAATTTAGTTTTGGTTTCTTAAGAACAATTGGACCTCAAATTGCACCCTATAGAACACCAGCACTACACACTTTCTGACAGCTGTCACATGTCTTGCTTGCAAGGAAATTTCAAAAGACTTTATGTATGAAGTTGAAACAGTAGAGGCATGCAAAATAAAATGCAAATATAAAAGTTTGACAAAAACATTGAACCTTTCAGGAATCAGTACACAATTAATAAAATCCGGTTCAGCACCCACGAATGTAGTTCCAGTCTATTTTTAGATCTCTTTTTCCGGTCTAAATTTGGTGGTGATACTAGAGTTAGATTTTGGCATTCTTGGTAAGGATTTAAAGGCAATTGATTATTCTTTAAAATGTTTGCTTATGGTGTGGTTGTCTGTGTGTATTTCGGCGACAGTGCACATTGAGTAATAAGGTCATGGTGATGATCCGGAAGTGAAATCTGTGTTCCGTTGCCTGGTGTTTTGTTTACAATTCAGCCTCTCAAAAAATGCAGGTCAGCCCTTGACAAGAACTAAACCGTAAAGTCATCTTTGAAGGTATGTTAGATTAACATATGATTTGTATTGATTGTCACACAGTGGAAAGTTCAGTACTGAGAAACAAATGTAGAGACCTTATAGTAAAATTAATTGTGTACTATGGCAATATCCACATTAGCCGAATCCTAGACTCGAACCCACGCAGACAGCGGTGAGATGGCAGTGATCCGTAACGGACAGCGCTTTAGACCACTCAGCCACTCGGGGCCCCTCGAGATGGTTAAAGGGGTGATGAAAATATCATATGGTACTGTACTTGTGAACTTTATTATTCATGCACAAAGCACATACCGATTCTTCTAGTCGTCTTGTCACAGGAAAATATTCACAATATCACTTTGCTGTCAAAAATGAATGTAAAAAAGGGGTTGGTGGCAGTGTTTATTCAGTAAAAAAAACCCCACCAATTGTATAAGGCAGTGGTTATCAAACTTTTTAAAGCTGTGGACCCCGTAGCATGTCGTGGTCAGATGGCGGACCCATATCAGGCTATCCAATAAATTTAGCCGATCGACATTAGTATTATTTTATGTAATCCATCAGTAAGTAATAACCATATAATAGAATAGAGTCAATACAGAATAGACAGCTCAGTATTCCGTTTTCTTACAATAATTGTTGATGATAATGAAAACTTTGCAAATGTACTATTTTTCTTCTTTTTTGGGACCTGCTTGCGGACCCCTTGGCAACATGCGACGGACCCCAAGGGGCCCGCGGACCACAATTTTAATCCCTGGTATAAGTAATTAACCTAATTACAACAGTCAAAATCTAAAATGTATGCTTTCTACAAAAATCAGTAGTTTGTTATTATTTGTATCTTCAGTGTAAAATTATTATCACTTTTCTGCAATAGCTCATTGTCGGATAAAAATTCACCAGATAAACTGTCAAGTGAGACCTCAGATCGAACCTAACTCAGAGGCATGGTTCACGTGATCCCATCAGCGTCAGTGTTCAGCGGGGCGCCAACGGATGTGATGGCACCAACATCGCGCTTATACGGACGCCAAAATGCAGTTGGCGCTATTTGCTTTCCACATTCCATCACGCTACTGGACAGATCCCATTTTCTAAGCAGTAATTTGTTTCTGAATGTTGACATTCGTGTGTTTATTGGTACGCATGATTTTCCCTTGAGTTGCCTCGAGATTAAATTTGTAGGATTGCTGAATGACCTGGAGCGACTAACATTACAGGTCAGTGGCGCAGTTATATAGAGTGTAGACTATTATCGAGGAACCCTAATGTGAAGTACCAAGCTTGAACCACACAGGAGCTACACAGGCAAGTAACGTGCAAGCATATTCACTTTATCTGCCTTTCATGCTTCTTACTTTAATGGATGTAATCGGAGTTACCCATTGGATAACATTTCCACTGGTAAGGGCTCTCTATGCTCTAAACGCTATGTTTATGAGGAAATCGCAGGCTTAGTTTCACGGGTTGGGGGGGGGATGCTCACAAGATTCGTTTGAAATTAAAAAAAAATATTGAGCAATTCTTTTTTATTTGTTTTAAAACAAATTCTGGTCATATTTAACAACTTTATACATTTGACTTGTATCGAGTTCTATTTGAACAGAGACGGGTTTCTTTATCGCAAATGATAGCATCTTGTAAAAAAAAGTATTTTGTATTAACTGACTTACAATGACACTCGAATGCCTTAGGCAAATTATCTCCGGGGCACCTTAGTTAGCGATTAGTTGTTCTTGTGGGGTTTTACGCCATTTTCAATACATGGCGGCCAGTATTAATGTTGGCGGAAGAAACCGGGAAATCCGCGGAAAGAACCACCGACCCACGAAAAGCTACTTGCAAGCTTTCTCACATATCCACATTTGCCGAATCTTAGACTCGAACCCACGAAGACAGAAGGCAGTGATCCGTAATCGAGAGCGCTTTAGACCACTCGGCCACTCAGGGCCCCGTTAGTGAGTGGTTAGCGAAAATGGCCAGCAGCACTCAAGGTTACACATTACCGTTGAGTAAATAAGCGTTTGCTTTTATATTCGTTAAGTCGCCCGTTATAGGACTTGATCTTAGCCTGACTTAGAAGTCGGCAGATATACAGTTCATTACAACTGATAAACAACGTCACCCTGTAAGTGTTGGACACCCTGTAAGTGTTGGAAAATTGAGTTACAATTATTTTTTTAAATAAAAAAATTCACCAGAAATAGCCACATTATGATAACAATAAGAGAAAATCCTGTAATAAATAAGTCGTTTGCAGATATTCGTGTGAGCCAAATGTCTTAGAAAAAAAAAACAACTCGTTCTTCTTATGGACGGACCAGATTTTATTGGTGGTACTTGCCATTCGTAGATGAAATTTTGTGTCCAATATCCAATATCAGTTAGCTACCCCCAAAGACATTTAGTACGGTAATTGCTTTTTAATTTACGTGTATGTAATGTACAGAGTATGTTCACTGTGCACCCTTTTACTGATTTTTACTTACTGATAACATGCCGTTATGTATCAGAGACTTTTATTACAACTACAGATGAGAGAGAGAGAGAGAGAGAGAGAGAGAGAGAGAGAGAGAGAGAGAGAGAGAGAGAGAGAGAGAGAGAGAGAGAGAGAGAGAGAGAGAGAGAGACTTAGGCGGAGGCAACATTATGTACGAGGGACACTCAAAATTTAATTCTATATGTAATGCAATTGGCCCATGTTATCACATTATCACAAGCCAGTGATACATACTGTGCATGCCAGTTAAAATAACTGTGATAATTTGTAGTATCATTCCAAGTCGATCTAGCAAGACAGGTATAGCATCAGGATGGGATTATCCAAGAGGCAAAGTATACAACGTGCCCAGGGCCCCGGATGTCCAAGGTGCTCGTCGGATTTCACAGGCAGTGTTGTTAATAGTACCATAACCGTATATATGGATAAGGCAAGATAGCTATGGACCCTATGTTGGCTGTGCCCAGGGCCCTCAAAGGCCTTAATCCGGCCCTGTACAACTACCATAACGCCAAGGCTACCAGGAGATGATGTTGTACATAGGGAAATGAAAACAAGTCAACAGATTAAAAAGTTTTAACTTTCTTGCAAGATATCCTACCTTCATTTAACTCGACGGCCAGAAAGATACCTATTGTTTAAAAATACTGTAACTTTAATTGTGTGTTTAAACCGCCATTTGGTAGCGATCGTAAGCATGAACTATTTTGTTGCAAACAGGAAACTTTCATGGCACAATAAATATGTTCCAATCACTGTGAAAAATGAAACTGTAATTTTAGTTACGTTTGTTTCCGAGTTTCTGTTGTCAAAGGTCACCGGCTTACTTGGATGAAGGTTCATGTTCACGTGTTATTAAAGGCGCCGCTAAATGCGCCCTTTTGAAGTACCAAACAAATGTCCGTTTGCTATTGCTGCTGCAAAGCCAAATATTTTCAAATTATTGACGAAGACAATTTAACAACAGATCTAAATAATCAAACAACACAAGTAAATTTCCACAATTTCTCCACTCTGTCGACCTATTTAATTTTCCAATTTCATCATCTTATGTGCAACCAGAGAGTTTTTACCTGACCTAGGTACTTTACTGTATTATTTCCTTTTCTTTGACTGGTACTCAAGAACCTCTTCCGTCCTTCGACTACGTCCTTCACCCTTCCACGTTCTCCAATTCCGTTCTCCCGTTTTCCTTTATACTTCTGCATCCGTTATACTATCAATGACCTCTATGACAACTTCTCCCTGCTTCGTCACCTTTGGGTGGCACTCGGTGCAACCCGAACAACTCAAAAAACAGGACCGAAAGCTTCGAAGTAAACAATAAGGGACGTATAGTCTAGTTTTCCTTTCATTCTAGACAATCTTACACCCTTGTACATCAGCATAATGGTAATTAAACTCATTAAGTCACCCATACCCCCTCCCCCAATCTCTTATGCAAAGTGCTGGTTCTAGCCCAAATATAATCCAAGAACTTATCCCACCCTCCAAATAAATATAAATTACCATCTCGGAGACCCTCCAAATAAATATAAAATACCTTCTCGGAGACCACTCCCCACCCAGAGAGGTCTCTTTGCTATAACCAACCATTTCCCTTAATAATGGTAAGTGAAGATTATTTTATTTCATACCCTATCGTCACTATACTTTTTTGATTATCTTTTTCATACTTGCTTACTCTTATTAGTAAGATTTATATTTACATACTGTCGATAATACGAAACTCGTGTATTAAATCGTCCATATCATATTTTATACTAATCAGATAAGATCGTATCTTATCTAGTAATTATTTTTATATTTGATACGTGCTGTTTTGCAAGCATTTTCGTCAGTTGCAAGCCGATGTTCATTTTTTTTACACGCTGTTGCAAGAGAAACACTAATGCCCGATATTATTAACAAAAAACTGATTTAATGATGCAACACTTAACATTATACCAGAGCCGGTCATTAACAACGGTAAATATGATATTATCCGAATTTTATTTTGTTATAATATTTGTAACATTTTTTCAGGCGCTAAAGTTTTTTATGATAATATATGTAATATTGCATTAGAGCATCTTGTTTTGGAAATTTATCCGAAATATGATTAAAATCAACTATTCTTTTTCATTATATACGTTAAGGGTTTCATTAGGTGTTTAATTGAGGAGTATCAGGTACAAATTCCAGACACCACCAATGATTGTGTGGTTACTTTTTATCAAATGGTTCCAGTAGAAATGTTTTTTTTCGGCGTCTTTATTTATCACTACTGATACAGCCCTAGAAAATTATCGGTTGAATAACGCCATGAAAATGTAGTAAACATCCTAAATTTTGCAGAACTAAATATTGACAGTGACTTCGCGGTATTTTTGATGGTGTTATTTTGCTGTTGCTAAACCTGATATTGTGTACACTATATTCATGATCTGATTGTAAGGAATTTTAATCAGATTCGTTTTAGTAACAATATTAGGAATTCCACTGACAGTATCGTTGATTGATGTGTTAATATTAGTGAGTTTAATATCAACATTTGGTGGACTTATAGACCAGTGGCCACAAAGATGATGTGGTTTAAAGATACTTCATTTAGGACAGTTGTTTCGAGTAAGTTTTGTACTTTTCCTGTTAATCCTGCTGCAGATAATAATCTAATCGCCAATCCTGCTGCTAATCACGTCGTTTCGATAGGTGATTCAATAAGATTGGCGGTCACAAGAATAACACCACAGCAATATAACAAGGGATTTGCCAAACGAAAAGCATTTGCTGCAGAATTTCGCCAAATAACGACGATGCTCTCGTTAAGTAAGTCTTTGGATTTGACATGAATACAACAAAGTTTTTCGAGGAATTAAACATACACTTATTTTAGATAGTATAATGCATGCCGGTGGAGTGGATGAAGGACAGTTTGCTATAACAAGATCAGCATTATGGATGCCACGAGTTGTCTCCTCGGTAGCTAAAACGATGGAGCTCGAATCATTTTTGACCACTTACACGAAGAAATATACTTACAGCAAAAAAGGATTTATCATACAGCAATTCCTAACGCAACTGATTACACCTGGCATGCTATAACTACAGCTAAAGAACAACTACATCGATATTTGTTTTTTTGTATTTCAACGACAGGTACGATGTAATGATCAATAAATGAACAATTCCGTATTTGATATCCCCAATGTCAGACGAACATTTGTTAGCATAAATTCTAAACAATATCCCGAACTTGAAATCGAATGCAACTTTGCCGTAGACGCCACCAGAAACATATCTCCGCCGTATATGTACATTATGGATGCAATGCAAAAAGATCAAGACGCGGACAGTGGATCTCAAATATCAGTAGAAGAGTTTCGATCGCTGTACCCTATCTTAATTTTATTTATTAAAACATTCCGAACGAGCTATCGGATCAACTGCTAATATTGTGTTCACTGGACGATTGACGCATAGAACATTATAACGATTATGTGCTAGTTGTCAGTGATTGATTCTTGACCATCGACGCCACTAAAGGAAGTACAAGTTTAATCTTACAACATTGAAAATAATGAAAACTAAGTACACAACTAGATAAATATACCTAGCACCCGGTCAAGTTAAAAAAATTTCAGCTGCTGTTGCTATACGCCGTTCTGTTTCTTTAATGATATCTCCGGAGACAAAGTCTCTGGGTAAAGAAGTTGCCGGGACATCGGTTAAATTAAAGTTAACGCAACAACAAATCGATAAACTCAATCGCAAAGCGATCAAAAGTAAACCGTTCGTTCTTAAACTATGTTTCGCAAGTAACTGCAATGTAGAACTGCGCATTTTTTTGACCAGAACTTTCAGTGATGGAGAGCAAAATTTTTCCAGTGCTTGGTACAATAGTACCAGCGGCTTCATCAGGGGCGATATCTGGCGTAACGAAAAAAGCAGTTCAAGGTCATGGAATCAAACAAATCGGCGGTGACAATATAAATTAAATGCCAGCGCCAACGACAAAGTCGTCGAGGTAGAAAAAAAGGAAAACGTAAACGAACAAAACAAGGAGGATATATTCCAATAGATGCACTACTAGCGGGATTACCAGGAAGTCTTCTTCCAGACCTGCTAGGAATCGGATGTGGAATGATTTTTACCAGGTACCAGACGCCGTTGAGTAATTTTGATATAATTGAAAAATTGAATGACGTCGGATTTCGCAGAGTATTTTTTATGGACGAACTTGATGACGTAACAGCAGGTGGTTCGTATATTGTAAATGTAGAGAACTTTAACGATGTCTCAGGCACTCACTGGGTTGTTGTCCATGAAAGTAATTATTTTTATTCGTTCGGACTTCCTCCAAGCGGTCACATAAAAATACTTTTTTTTAGTTTTTCTTCTTCGAATAATTCTCTTATCATGTATAAATCAAATACCAGATGAGGCTGAAAATCACATTGTAAAGATCCGTTTTCAATATTGTCATCAGTGATCATGCCGTTAAAGCTACTTGTGATGGAAAAATTGACTGAAATTGCAGATTATTACATTAATGCAATATCAAGGCGTGTTTTGCTTGGGACTGATCTTCGGTTACTAGCTGATAAAATACACCAGGAAATTTGGAAAAAAGATTAAAAATTTACCGAATCTGGTTCGGGTTAAAAGTTTGAAATCATTACTGAAATTTTATTTCAAACAATAAGATGTAACGTATTACGCGGTAGTTCGTATACTGACCTACCACGAAAAATAAAAAATTGCTGTATAGACGTCAAAAGCCTCGATAACATGTTTTCATTGGTCTATTCTTTCTGCACTATTTACAGCAGAAAAACACTCTTATTGCGTTGACACGTATATTAGTCACGTATTAAAATTAAATTTAAATGGCATAGACTTTCCAGTTACAGAAAATCAAATACCAAAGTTTGAAAAGCAAAATAATGTTTCAGTATATGTTTTCGGACTGGTTGAAAAAGAAAACGTCAATACGAGATAAATATCACAAAAGCTTCACAATCGACGATAAACTTTGTTTTTATAAAAATTATTACGAGTAGATTAAAAACTTATGGACTAGTTGGCAGACAGTATAATAAACGAAATAAGAAAACGTTCTTCTGTTATCACTGCTTGCATGATTTTACAGACATCGAAGCATTACTAAAACATTTGCAGTACTTTAGTGATGTACAACGAATAACAATGCCGTCCAAAGAAAATAGTTGATTGCAGTTTGTCAATCACAATCACAAACTAAAAATTCCTTTTGTTATGTACACCGATTTCGAATGCTTACTTTAGCCATTACTTTGCGTAGAAAATAATCCTAACCAACCGAGCACAAGATAAACTCAAAATCATGTTCCATGTGGGGTAGCATACAAGTTAGTTTGCTGTACATATTCGAGATTATCCAAACCAATCAGATTATATCGCGCTAAAAATCTGGTTGTTTTCTTCTCAAGTAGTTAATTAGTGAAGTTGATAATATATTTAATAGCTTAAAAAGAATAACTCCAATGATAAAACTGACATCCCAACAAGAATCTAATCACGAGCAAGCGGAATTTTGTCATATTTGTGAAAACTGCTTTTAACTCGTCCGATAACAAAAAAGTACGTGACCATTGCCATTTAACAGGACAGTATCGTGGAGCGGCTCATCATAAATGCAATTTAAAATTTCACGCTCAAGGTTTTATTCCGATTGTTTGTCACAATTTTCGAGGATATGATAGCCATATTATCGTAGTAGCTTTCTGTGATCCTAACATAAAATCTCGTTTAAAACTTGATAACGTAATCAAATGCATTCCAAATAATTTTGAAAAGTATATGTCAGTTACTTTAGGTAAGTTGCGTTTTGTTGATAGCCTACAGTTTACGGCAGCATCGTTAGATGAGCTAGTAAAAGGTTGTAGCGAGTTGAATAACTACAAGATTGTTTTGGAGATGAATTTAATCTATAGACTAAAAAGGAGTATTTCCATACGACTATCTCCACGATTGGAGTAAATTTGAATAAACGTCTTTGCCTGACAAGGATAAATTTTATTCGCAGCTCAAAAATGAAAATATTTTAGATGACGGTATAAGTACGCACAAGATAATTGTAAAGAATTTGATTGTAAGACGTTTACTGATTATCATGATTTATATTTAAAAATAGATTTATTACTAATAGCAGATGTTTTGGAAAGTTTTCGTCAAGTAAGCTATAGCAATTATGCATTAAATCCTTATTGGTATTATTCTGCTACCCGGCTGTTATAGGACGCACTGTTAAAGTTTAGTAAAGTAAGGTTAGAATTACTGACTGATGTTGATGTTTTAATTTTATCGCGAAACTTATCTGAGGTGGTATTACCGTTATAACAAAGAAATTTCTGAAGCAAACAACAAATACCTGAAAGAGTACAATCCTAAATTTATTTCGAAGTATATAAGTTATCTAGACTATTGTTTACTGATACCGATTCGCTCGTGTATTAAATTGAGTGTGAGGACGTCTATCAGGATACATACGATAATCGACATCTTTTTGATCTTTCCGATTACCCTCGTGACAGTAAATTTCATAACGACACAAATGAAAAGGTCATTAGTAAGTTCAAGGATGAAATGAACTCGAGCATATTCAAATAATTTTCGGAGTGCGCATTAAAATGTTCGCCGTTTTGCTAGACAATAATAAAATAGAAAATAAAGCAAATGGTCTGCCTCGCAATTTTGTTAAAACGTTTATGAAATTTGATGATTACAAGTACGCACTTGACGGCGGCGTTAGTTTTATAAGAGCAATGGCTATTCGAACAAATCGCCATAAACTCGAAACAGATCTTATTAAACGCGGTATAAGTAATTTTGATGACAAACGTTATTATAAAAATGGAGTAAATACATTTGCTTTTGGGTACTGTCACGATGACTAGGTATAATTTTTTTTCTAAACTTTAGAAATAATGGTTGAAAATTTGACAGTGAGGTTCTTGAGCTAAAAAATGGAAGCCTTGTTGGTGGGTTCACCGAGATAGTAATTCACATTTTTTGGAGGTCTCTGGGAAGAGATCTTGGATTATATTTAAGCTAGAACCATTAATTTGATCCTGGGTCGAGGTATCTCTAAGATGGTGATTTATATTTGTTTGGAGGGTCTCCGAGATGGTAATTTATATTTGTTTGGAGGGTCTCCGAGATGGTAATTTATATTTGTTTGGAGGGTCTCCGAGATGGTGATTTATATTTGTTTGGAGGGTCTCCGAGATGGTAATTTATATTTGTTTAGAGGGTCTCCGAGATGGTAATTTATATTTGTTTGGAGGGTCTCCGAGATGGTGATTTATATTTGTTTGGAGGGTCTCCGAGATGGTAATTTATATTTGTTTGGAGGGTTGGAAAAGTTCTTGGATTATAATTGAGCTAGAACCACCACTTTAGATCATGGATCGGGGGTTTCCGGGGAGTAATTTATATTTGTTTGGGCTAGAACCAGTCTTTTGCCCCTACTACTTTAATTGAGCTTTGCGTTAGTCAAAATTTTGGCGAGTACTAAAGTGATCGTAAAATAACCCGTAAAATAATTGTCTTTTTAGTACAGATGCCCCACCCATATTTCCCTGACTCAGCCTAGATTTGGTATTGGGGTCTCTTTGAACTGTTGTCTGCCCAGTATCTCAACAAGGCCATTTACTTTTAATGCGTCACTGCCTAGGACAGTAGTCCCCTACGAGGTGTAGCCACTCATTTGGAGGACCCCACACAGGTTACATTTCTTGAAATAAATAATTGTATTATGGTTTACACTCTTTTAATTATTTGCTATGAATCACAGTAATTTTAACAGTTTAAAGCAAGAAAATATTTATATTTTGTCTAAGTAATATAATTGTTAAACTAGAATCATTTATTACATGTTTGATATTAATAACATATCTCTACACTAAGACATATTTAAACAGCTAACTGTTCACGACTACAGTTATTCATCCTATAGTGAATAATTGTGTTTGTTTGAAAACAGGGTTTAATGGATCAGAACTTGACAGTGACAGTGAACTGCAATTCATTGTACCAATATAATTTCTCATCATTTGCTGAAACCAGCTATTTTTACATCAAAGAATGCAACAATCATAGAAGTTATTTCCTTTTAAAATTACAGAGAATCAAAGTAGTAATGCTTTGCAGCCTTGTGTGAGGTACACAGATGGGTTTAATAAATTGGATTATAATTGTGCCTGTGTTGTATGGGAAACAAAACGACAAAGAGACAATCAAGAGACAATTGTTTTTTTTTTGGCGGCTAGAGAAAGTTAATTCTGATTGGCTAAGTGAAACAAGGGTTGTGTGTTCCCGGACGAAATGCAAGGTTTTAAGTAATCTCCGTCGCGAAATTATCCCGTCTCCTTCAAGTTTCAAAGCACGGTTCTCTTAATACAGTTTTTTTCTTTTTCTCCCATAGAAAATAGAGGTTCTCACTGTGTTACGCATACACTGTTTGTGTTTTCATCCTTAAAAAAATTAAGCGAACAGGTCAGAAACCTTAATCGTCTGCATGAAGCAGTTTTAAAGATTGCACTATGTAACCTCCCTTTCTTTTATCAGGCTATTCTATTCAAAGAATGAAACGGGCCAAGCTGTCGGAATTAGAGGCTGCAGCACTCGTCGAAAAACGGTTTGGTCTACAAGTGTGTTGCTCTAGAGGGTTAACAAGCTACGATGATCTAAATATACACGTAACAGTGGGTGACAAATGGAATAATGCCAACATAAAATTCTTGTCCGAGAATGGATACGTCCTAAAAGTTCTTAATTCTCTGGATTCGAAGAAGACAAATTTTGTTCGTATGTATAATGTATGTCTGTGACGTGTAACTTATGTCTGTGACACCACATTGTGGAAAAGGAATGCATTTACACTGTCATTTCCAAAATTAGCTAGAGTTCATGGCTTGCTATTGCGCTAATACTCTGTGTCTACAGTCACATTGAAAATGAAAAATGGTTTGTGTTCCGACATATTGGACAGTAGTATCTTTTTTACATGAAATTTACTATATAGATGGATCAGTTTGGTCGTAATAGTGTCGTTCAATTAGACTTTTGGATTGCATTATGAGCTTTTCGCCAATTTAGCGTCTGATGGATGACTGTACAACTTCTTGTTAATAACAGATGTCTCTAATATATATTTCATTCTTGCTTTCTCTCTATGTACGAACATCCACCTTCAATATCAGTAGTCTTGGTAATTGGAGTTTCAACCAAAACCCTATTTTGTATTAGGAGGACAGCATGATTTTTAAACCTGCCAGACACCCATATTAGTCTAAAAAGACATACGAAAACAACTTTGTTGAGACAACGGCATCGATTTTATTATATATAACCCTACTCGAGGACCTGTCATTGAATCATCATCGTTGTCATACAAAATAGGGTTGGCTGAGAAACACTCCACTTATCAAGACTACTGCGGCCGGCTTTTTACATAAAATTGCTTGAGATTTTATTATACCTATCTTTTGATATTCACACAAAAGTTTGCTACCCTAGTTTTCATATTCACAAAAAAATTTACTTTACCTAACATTCACAAAAAATTACTGTAATAACTAATCTAAATATCTGCCTTGCTAAAGTCAACTTCAGACATTTTATATCATAAAGCAGATGTAATAATCCCTTTACAACAGGTCACATGTCTCACTGTTAGCTGCCTATGCGATATTAATAATTCCCTAGTATTTTCAGGTAATCGCTAACAAGACTGTTAAACGCAAACGCATAACTTGGATTATTAACCGAGCAATAATTTGACGCAGCTGCAACAAAACCCCAACGATTATTAGGAGCATCAACGAGATGTGTAATATGACCAACACTAGCTTTAGCTCGTTTTGTACTACCACCAATTGCAAGCGATAGGGTCACACTGTCCACGAACTGTTAATTAAACACCCCAGTGCAGAAACAGGCGCATATTTATAAGTTAAATAGTTGGTAGCCTTATCGATCATACCTGTAATTTTGCCTCCAGATTTTTTTAAGATAATTGGCATCTGCTACAGTAATTGTACTTGCTGATGCTACACTTATTTTAGCGTCCACATAATATTTATTCACAAGATCAAATTGGGCGACTGGATTACAAGTCGTTATTTTGTTCGAGTTCGCATTTAACGCGCCAGTCATCGTATCACCGTATTTTATCACAAAGTTGTCTTTGACAAACTACATTTGTTATAAAATCGTTATTGGTCAACGTTGTATTATTAAGTTGGGTATTATATATTAATTTTCTACCCATATCTATGTTTCCATCTATTGCCCCATCAATTATTGATAACTTGTTATTATCGACCGCTCTAAGTTGTGCATAAGGTATTGCTTGTGAGTTATTTATGTTAGAAGGAGGGTATTCAGATAAGTGGGGCCCCGAGTGGCCGAGCGGTCTAAAGCGCTGACCGTTACGGATCACTGCCATCTCACCTCTGCTGCGTGAGTTCGTGTCCAGACTTGGCTAACGTGGGTAAGTGAGAAAGCCTGCCAGTAGCTTCTCGTGAGTCGGTGGTTCTTCCCTGGGTTTTCAAGGGTTCTTCCTCCACAATTAATACTGGCCGCCATGTATAGCCTATCTTGTGCTGCAAAATGGCGTTAAACACTATAAAAACAACAAGTTTGCTGTTTTACAGTTGTTTTCACTACTTATATTGATATTTCCAGTCATCTGTCCACCTGTGAACGATAACTTACTATTACTGACCGGAATAAGTTGGGCAAAGCTTACAGTTGGTGAGTTATCTGGGTTGATAGTTGGATATGTTGTCTCAAGGTCTAGCACTCACAGACGTGACATTTAAGTTACCTATCATTGTATCTACAGATTTGTTTAGATATTTTGTTAAATCTGCGCAAGCCACAGTGGTTGTAGTTGCTGCTGATTTTTCTTTTGAGCTTTCGATTACCGTATCATATTTTGTGTAAGAGCGCATTCATATTACCGCGAGATAAAATTTTAAGAATGCCTAGTATAGAATGAGCATAATCAAGTTTGACACGGAGCGTTTAATCAAACGTCAACAGAACCACGACTTACCGGACTGTCATTATCTGATAGTAGTACGAACTGGATCGGGCAAAACTAACCTTCTGATGAACTTACTTAACGACTTCTTCAATTGCGATCGAGTTTATATCTACACGATCAATTCACAGCAGGACCGATACGAACTGCTTATCGAATAGAATGAAAAGTTAAAATATGAACTCGGCGTAGGTCGTGATATATTTATCATAAAACAACCTGAAGATAAAAATACACTTGCTGAGCTAGATTCGGATGATCATAAAATAATTGTCTTTGATGACGCATACCGCTAAGCAATGCCGAGATGGAAAAGACACAATCTTACTTTTCACCGTCGCGCAACAGAAAATGTAATGCAGTCTATCAAGCTTATGGATTTTATGACGTCGATCGATTTATCAGGCGAAATACAGGTTGTTCTTTATTATTTGCTTAACTTGACAACGTTGATGTACAAAATATATCCCGAGAGCAATGCGGAGGTCTATCAAAAGATAAATTTGCTGAGCTTTATCACAACGCTACTGGCAATATGCCATCGTCAGAACAGCCATCTGATCAGAGAAATCAGTTTATTGGTATTTGATAAGCTAGCACGAGATCGAAATGGTATGTTTAAGTGTGGAATATAAAAGTTTTAGGACTGTGAAAATTAATCTAACCACTTTGATAAACAATTTCTTGTTGATGTTAGTACCGCCAACAGCATCGGATAGTTGTTAGATTTTGCTTGAAAACAGTACGGTCCTGGATCGCGAAGTGCTTCAATTTCATACGAAGGCGAGTTACCAGTGGATATAACAAAATTAAATTCAATTTTAGTGAATTACTCAATTGCCAGAGGATCGTATACAACACATGACAGTCAGTGTCAAACTATTTCTTTTAGTACGATAGTTCCACCAGGTTCATTAATACAAGTAAATTCAAGACAGATAAATCTAATATCATATTAGTGTTGAAAATCAAATATCTTCTATTACGATGGCACTGACTGATAAATCCGGCGGCAACTAGATCTCAATAACGAAATTGTAACATATTAATTGCACTTGAGGTCAATTAAATACTTGATGGCGTGAGCTCTGCTCGGTCAGCTATGCTTACCGGGATAAATTTTATCAGGCCGTTTTGTATAACAAAATGAAGCAACGAAAGATTTATTGCAGACAATTGCAAAAAAAGTTTCTTTGGAAACATATTATCTGAAATAGTTGAAAATGTATCTGGAATGCAAATAAAGTAGCACCTATCGCGTTAGACGTATCTGAAGCTCTTGCCTTTGGAGCCTTATCAGCAGCTGGTGCAACTGTTGGACAGAAGATTGTTGATAAAATTAGGGTATTTTTTAAAATAACATCACAAACCGCACGAACTATAATAAAAACAACAAAAATATGCTATCCCCGCCAGGCAAAAGAATTATTAGAAACCTGGTAACTAAAACACAACCTCAAACCGTGTTGCAGTTCGCTAATATTGCGGCATTCTAGTGGGTTGCTTTTTCAACCTCAAACCGCAAAACAGTTCGTGATTTTATCTAACAATTACAAATAAAAAATGTTTATCAAAAAATACCTTGAGCAGACCAAGAATAAACCAACAGATAGCTCAAGAACAGAATTTGAGCATGTTAAGTATCTCGATAAAAATTCAACTGAACCTACAAAAATTTATATAGGAACATTTAATACACGAGACAAGGACGTGTTTCTGTTGGTACACGAAGCCGTACTTGAAGTATGAGGAAGTGTAAGAACATCAGCAGGTGGAACTGTAGCTGCTGGTACACATGACACTTGGAGCTTATTTAGAAGCGCTAGATATCAAGAAGCTAATCAAACAGTGGAAGACATTTATATGCATTTACCAATTGTTAGTACTGTTTTTAAGGTAGTTTCGTTCAGCGACGACTACTCGAGATCTGTGGCAACAAATATGACGTGGTTAAAATATACTGGAACTAGAGATGTTATTTCAAACGAATGTACTTATGGTAGTGCAAATGCAAATGGTGCTAATGCTGCTGCTGATCTAGTTTTAATGAGACATTTACTTTTTAGTAATTCTCTATCTTCTAAAACTGTTGCACCAGCTGCAGATACAGATGAAGCTACTGTAAGAACCTAGTTGCCTGCCGCGTATAATGTTATTGGCACTTCTGCAACAGCTGCCGCAATATTAGTCATCGTAAACAGGATAATAAATGGAATAAATGTTAGAAATGGAGAGCATAACGAAGGTTATGTTAAACGTCTAAAATTCACAAATAACTCAAATCAAATAACTGATTCTTCCGCTTAGCATAATATTAGGATTTTGCAGAGACTATAAGGTATTTCGTGGTATAAAAAAATACACTTGTACTTGGCCGAGATGATCAAAGCAATTGTAAGATTAGATTTGCTACTGCTGCTGATGGTACTGCTTCGAATGATGCTGATAATAATTTTCAGTTTTTAATTTCAAGAAAGGTGTTGTGGATGCCACGTGTCGATAAATACATCAATAAAACTCGAGACAATGTTAATAGAATTCACAAAAGGTATTTTATGCAGAACAAAGTTTATCAAACTGCAATTCGAAATTTGATCAGTAACACCTGCCGAATAACATCTAGTAAACAGTTACTAAGGCATATATTGATTGTGTTTCAACGACAGGATAGACGTAATGATCAACTTCAAAACAATTCTGTATTTGATAGCTCATATGTACAACGAATATTTGTCACAATAAATTCTAAGTAGTATCCATAATGATTGTGGTACACATTTTATCAAACAAAGGAAAATAAAATACGATAAAATACATTATACACGAAGTGAACTTATCGACGGGACAAGTTAAAAATTAACACAAGCTATTATTAAATGACATGTTTCGCTGATAATAGATTTCGGACTAAGATCGAAGAGCGATCCACTGCCAGCAAAACTGGTTCTAACACAGCGGCAACTCAATAAAATACGACTGAAAAATATGTTATTTAAGAGTATCAGCCGCGCAAGTTACTTCAGTTGCCAGATCGCATGTGATCCGTGGGGGTGTTTTGGGACATGCACTAGCAACTACTGCGAAAACGGTACTACTAAACTTACTGCCTTTGCTATGAACATTAGGGATAGCAGTTGCTTCAGTGGCAATATCTGGAGCGACAAAAAGGCCGTTTCCGGTGATGTTATCAAACAGTCAGTATAATATTCAAAGTTTTCATTTTTGTCTGACTATTATAATAAAAAATGCCTGGGAGACGTAAAGCAACAACGAAAAGTAAAACAACTAAAAACAAGACGAACCAGAAAGTGATCCAAGGTGGATTCATAGGGCCATTCTTAGCCGGAATAGCTGAAGTCTACTAATCAGTCTGCTCGGGATAGGACGTAGGAGAGGACTAATGCTACCTGGTACCCGCCAATTAACAACTTTGAGATTCTAGATAAAATGAAAGATAAGCAAGATTTTAAGGAGTACTTTGAAAGCGGAGTTCTCTAACGACAAAATACAAAACCAACGTTGTTTAATAAATATTGACAGTTTCAACACAATCTGGCACGTATTGGGTAGTTATTTATAAAAACAGTTATTTTAATGATGTTCTCCAAAAGAAAGTGCTATCGTCTAAGTATAAAAACTCAATTATTATTCTAATCAACTTCAGCCAATTGGAACTGCAGTTTGTGGATATTACTGCGTTATGTTATCAAGCAAATGTCCCAGTTCAATGGCTGAGTGCAAAACAGTTCGCTACCGGACTGGGTAATTTTCTGAAATTTATATTACCACGTTTCGACATCAACAAAGTTTGAATTTTTATCTAACAAGCAAATTTAACAATGACCACATATGGCCTGAAATGCAGAAGGAAAACAAAAAAGATACAGACGAAACCACGGAAACAACTAAAATTAACACCCACATTTTGTGTTTCTGTCTTTGATTCTATGTGTTCCGCTTGCCAAACAAGAGGTCTGCTTGAGTGTTTTAGCTTTTGATATTAAGGTTGTTTACTTCAAAATTGCTCATTCCGTGTCTAAGTTGTTTGTTTCAGTTAATATTTGAGAGAATTTATTTATTTAGTTTATTCACTAGAATTATAACATGCTCATTTATACTTCTTGGACTTACTCCTTTTTTGGAATTTTTTGGGGAATTCATTCAATAATATTTGGATTATATCATTGTGACACATCAAGCCCATTGACACATCATGTTCAGAATTGGAATTTATTTGGAGCACCGCTGGAATTCATTTTGAACTCTATTCATTTGGACTTGTGATTTTAGGATTATTTGGGAATTAGTTCACAATACTGTGCGATCTTTTAAATTTTCGCGTCGTATTCAAATGAAAGAAACATATTATTTGTTGAAAAATTATTTGTTGAATTTACAAACCGTGTTGTTTTTTGCTCCTTTGTCTAATGATAACCATTCTAAAGCACTTATGCAGTGTCCATTGGGCAAGGGGAGGGGGCGACAGTAGCTTAGCTGGTTGAGTGTTTGAATCATTATTCATGGGTTGCGGGTTCATTATCCCCATCTCCGATCGTTTCTTTAGCATAATAAAAGCATTTAAATTTCACGAAATGTGCTTATTCTGTCTTTACGTCTTAATTGCGTTTAAAATTGATACTTAATATATGGCAATTTATTTTGTTCAATATCTTGAACAATAAAAATGACTAACGAAAGTTATGTGACCTACAGTAGTTCTGATGGAGGTGTCAGCTTGTATTTAAACAATTGCCTGGTGATATCATTTTACATTGCACACACAAATTGTGACGAATTCATATCATGTTATTTATAAACTTTTTAAGTACCAATGAAGTAATCATAAATACGACGTTGCTTTTCTTTATATTTGATTAGTGGATAGCAAAATGTAAGTGGTGTTTGAGTTTCAGAAATTAAGAAAGAGGATTAGAAGATCCAACGCCCTATTTGGCCGCGATTGAACACAATTGGATGTACATCCTCTTTTAACATCTTCTAAATCATTAGTATTCCGCATTATATTTATGACATTCCAGATGCAATGCACGCAACAATCAGGCATGTGTCGGACCAAGGAGTACAAACACCAACGCCAGTATTGACAGTTGAGGGTGATGAATTTTGCATGGAAGAACTTCCCGTGGATACCGAGAATACATCAGATGGTATGCAAAGAATTTGTTTTCGATTTATAGAAAAAAATAAAATTGTATAGGTTTGTATATCATTAAAATGACACAAACGTTTTCTTGTAGCCAAAATAATCTATATGCTGTTGACCCACCTGGGACTATAGTAGTGTAAGAAATCTTTCTCTGACGAGAAACTACCGCAGTATTTCGCTAATGGCTCTATCCTATCTGGCATACCACTCTTAGTTTCAAATAAAATAAGTTAGGTAGTTTAATTCATTCAATTGTGTAATGAGGTTAGAACGTTTAATGAGTTGTTTTGCCATCGTTTATAAATATTTAAGCGTCCGATATTTTTCATATTGCGCAGTGAGGATTTTAAGCCTATTAGTATATGGAAAACGGCCAAAGTTATTTTTTGTAATTCATTTGAGTGAAAAATCACCTCGTAATACCTAATGCAAAAATGGCATTATTCATAATATGATATACAGGTTGATCATGTAATGATTATTTCAACGCTCTGGATACATGGATGTATAATATTATAGTGTAGCATTGGTGTAGCAATCACTCAAACAACTCCTGTAACAGCGAGAGATAGAGGTCAGGCCATATTGGTGCTAACAATTCCCATCAATCATTTTTTGTTGTTATTGAGAGAGACCAAGAATTAAATTATGTGGCAGGGCGCGGTGGCATAATTTCTAGCCACGTCTCTGACGTGCAGATTTTCATTTTACGGTCAAATGTAACAGATTTAATTTTCTGTGCAAGGTTATTAAGGAATAACGGAATAATACCAAGAAAAGGATATGTAACTTGATTTTAGGGTGCTATTTCTATATATTTCCAATAGCTTTCGGCTAAATACGGATTCTTTTTTAACGGCTGATAAAGTGAAATCTTTCTCTCTCTGTCTCTCTCTGTCTGTCTGTCTCTCTCTGTCTGTCTGTCTCTCTCTCTCTCTCTCTCTCTCTCTCTCTCAGGTATGACTGCGCGTCAGAAAGAATCCATTACAGGTGTATTTGATGGAAAGGATGTATTTATCCATTACATTTGTATCCTCCTCTTGTCATGTAGGAACGGTGTTCAGTTTTGAACAAGTTAATTTTGATTAGATGCGGTGGATTGCCTTCGCATCCAATGAAATTCACAGACCCGAAGCACTGAAATATCCGATCGATTCGCCAAGATATAGATAAAGTTAACATATCGGAGCATTGGCTAGCGACGATGGAGATCCACTTTTTACGTAATTAAGAATTTTTGAATTACCAGATGGGAATGCTTAGAGAAAATGCCAGATATGCCAAATTGTTTTACATAAATTTAAGTCCTGTTAATGTTGAATTATTTTCGGAGAAGCTTGCGATAGTCGTTCAAAATAAACTTTGCCATTAGATTCCAATGTCATCGTCGAAAAACCGGTGCAAAAACGGATTTTGGACAAAGTTTTAGTCCAGAAATATTATGGAGAGGTCTTATGTAGGAACTTATCACGCACAAAATTCCTTGATCATATTTTACTTTTTCACACTACGTCATCTTCCTAGAAACAGAGCATACCTGCGGTAACTAATAATATTTCAAAGGTTGTTTAATTCTCTTTAGATCCAGAAACTGCAGAGTTTCTAGTGCGTCTGTTCCATTATATCCCGGGAGAGATACTGCTGGGGAAGCCTTACACAAAAAAATTGTGTTACGAAGTCGGCCAACTGGGTGGTCGTCTCGACATATGCCTCCAGGTTAGGAATACCATTTTTATATTTCTTTAAGTTTATTTACTGTCCTACCTAAAGGACTTATCAGTTAGAGAAATTATGCATGTAAATTATGTCTCGCATAGAGATTGGTGGTGACAGCCATTAGCACAAATGCGTTAATATTTTGAGCTAGATTTTATATTTTTGTTGCAAACGTTATTTACGCAAAGAGCTATACTGTTTCGTGGAATCCTTGTCGATTGATCGATTGATTTAAATAATTTTTTGGTTTCCTGGAATATTTTCTGAGTGCAA
Organism: Potamilus streckersoni; assembly: GCA_016746295.1. Classification (NCBI taxonomy): domain Eukaryota; kingdom Metazoa; phylum Mollusca; class Bivalvia; order Unionida; family Unionidae; genus Potamilus; species Potamilus streckersoni. The sequence continues at coordinate 2,332,924 of JAEAOA010002345.1, read as the reverse complement.
AAGCTGGACCATGGATCAAATAATATCTTCCATTCAACCAGAAAATTCCAATATTATGAAAGTCAATAAAGATTGCAAAATATGTATACAGCCTTTTCAGTCACCGGAAATGAGTATGCTGGCAAATATTTTTTTTCAAGTGTCATCTGCGTCATTAAACTCCTTCATTCGAACAGAGATGTAGACAGGTCCCTGATTCGAAAATGATCTTGTTTTGTTAAGCGATAAGAAGAGATGACATGTGTTGATTGAAATTTGCTCACTTTCATCTATGTTGTAAACTTAAAAAAGAATGTTCATAACAAATACTTTGTAAAGATAATTGTACAAGGATATGATTCTGCTTTTCAGTGACGGACTATTTATATGTTAGTGAATATGGAATAGGTCCATGAAATGTGCATATAATAAACAATTCTAACTTGAATAATGGTGCTGTTAAACTATTTTGTGACATTAGACATAGATAGCTCAGTATGATAATATATTCATTTTGCATCCCAGGTACTATCCCAGGTGAGGCGATGTGCATGGGGCAGTGATCGCTCATCTATAGTTGATTGAATTTAAGGGCCACTAAATGTTAATGTGATGTGTCGAATTTTGAAAACTCTTAGAAGCTTTGGTTAAAGGAATTGTATCAAAGTCAACTTAATTAAAGTAGAAAGGGCTAGAGATAGTTAGATGATTATTTTCATTTCATCTCTGAACGTCAAAAGGGAATTCGTTCTAGCCGACGTAACATGACCGAGTCAGATGCTATGGTACAAGAGAATGACATAAGACCTTTCCCCAAAATTAGCAGAGTAAAGGGCGGCAGCTGGCTATAGATGAGTGTTCAAAGTAATGATTAATTACGGCATGATTAGTTGTTTAGTTTTCTAGTCAATCCAAAAATTCTACGGAACAGGTTTAGGAAACAGTCTATTCCGATTGGTTAATATGGCTTTATGGGCGTAACTCTGTAAGAAATTAAAGGTTTTACTTTAGGAAAATTCAGCAGTCTTTAATCTTTCGCAAGGGAAGTTAAATGATTCCGGGATCGTGTGAGACGTTATCTCGTGATTTGGCAGCAAAGCGAGAGTTTTGTCTCATTGAGTAGGCAAACTCTACAATTTGAATTCGTAAAAAGTACGTCTTCATTATTGAGTAAGGGGCCAGATAGTTGTCTCAGTTAGGAGACAGACTATACGCGAGATTCGTGGAAACGAATAAAAGAAACGGCAAAAGGAAACAGCTTTCCTGGATTCACATGAGAAATCCCTGAACAATCACAGGACGAGAACAAGTTCTACGCAGAAATCTAAGTCCAGAGACGATTGTTAAGTCAGAGTTCGACGGAGAAGAGTCCAAGACGAAAAAGCTAGACAAAGATCGACAGAGCAGGGACGAACGGAAGTCTTGATGTCTGCATAAATTAGGTGATGAAGTCTCTCATCGTTACACTCAAAGGTCACATCTCATTGGCAATGAGGATAGCAATTTAACGTTGAAAGTAATTTTACATTTAAAGAAATTTTCATTGTCTTTTTTATTTGAGTACATGTTAGTACCATTTTTTTCTTCTTTGTAACTAAGTCATTGATTTCTTTTCATTTTAAATTCTGTTGATAAACTGATTAAATTTTATATTTGTTCATTGAAAGGGGGCTCGTCGTGTTTTTTTTCTTCAATATACTTGTTCAGTGATCTGCATTCTTCTTTCTATCTAACCATACTGGGTAAATCACACCGCGGAGGTCATTCCCTAGCAACGAACCGTAGTGAAAGAGGTTGGTGTGTTTTTTGTACGCCGCCAGTTTGTCACATAAGTGGGATAGGATATTTGAACAGTGAAAAAAAGCAGACCTGAACATATATTGAAAGAAATACAGCACCGTATCAGTGATAGATTTGTATATTTTTCATAAATAAGAAGCCACGAGTGTGAATTGAGTCAACACCTATTATTATATGTTTGAAATTATGCATGATCTGTGAATTTCTTAAATGTTGCATGACATTGTAAGAAATTAAGATTCCGTACCTGAAATTGCTGAAGCGTGGTTGGTTGTCCGTATCTAAGTAACCCATAAATATTTTGCCTTAGTACTCTTGCGAGAAGAGGTCATTAAGGAAGTATTCCCAGGGTAATTTGCACATGTGTTGCAGACGATACGAATTTAGGGAGAATTTATAGTTTGGTACTGCCCGAAAGCCGTTTAAATTACTTGTGTGGTTTTTAAGTACGTCTGTAGGTAAGACTTTACAGAGTTAGAATATTCGTTGATATTCATAAGGAAGTTGTTTTCTTGAAGGCAGAAAACAGGTTAGTGATAGCTAATCTAGGTAAGTGAGTTAGCGACAAGACAGATAGACAAGAATGGCAACATTACGACAACTTGCTCGAGAATTCAAAGCTCTTGGATCCGAAGAATTAGGTTATGAAGGGACCCAGTTAGCTGACTTTGTAGAGCGTAGTCTCAAAGAGTACAAAGAACAGCAAGCAGCCGAAAGAGAGAAGGAAAGAGAGGCAGCCGAGAGAGAAAAAGAACTTGAGATAGCCAGAATGCAGGCTGAAAGAGAAAAAGAATTTGAGGTAGCCAGACTGCAGGCTGAAAGAGAAAAAGAATTTGAGGTAGCCAGACTGCAGGCTGAAAGAGAAAAAGAATTTGAGGTAGCCAGACTGCAGGCTGAAAAAGAAAAAGAACTTGAGTTAGCTAGACTGCAAGCCGAGAGTGAGAAATTGAAGGCCGAGGAAAGGAATAAAGAGAGAGAACATACGTTAGCCATGGAAAGACTAAGGATCGAAGTGGAGTCTAGGAGGGGCGAAGAACTGAACGTGTAGTTAGGACCCTCGAGTAGAAGAACTGATGATAGACGTACCGTCCATATAACTATGCCTATGTTCAACGACAAGGAGGAAATTATTGACAACTTTTTAACCCAGTTTGAAAAGTTAGCTTTAATACATCAAATACCCAAAGAACATTGGGCTATTAATATTTCAGCATTTTTGCAAGGCGCTACCAAGGAGGTTTATCATAATTTGGGACCCGCTGAAATAGATAATTATGAAGCTCTCAAGAAAGCATTACTACGGCACTATGAGCTGACAGCTGAAAGTTTCCGTAAACTTTTCAGAGAGTCATCTAAGAAAGCCACAGAGACTCACGCGCAATTCCATAATCGTGTACGCGTACTTTTCGATAAGTGGATTAAAATGTCCGGAGCCGAACTTTCATACGAAGGCATACGGGAGGAAATTCTAAAGGAACATGTCCTCAGCACATACCGTAAAGTCCTAATAGTATTTTTTAGCGTAGCGTGATTTCGCGACCTTAGAAGATATTAGTGTAATGGCCGAGCGATATGAAGCTGCACACTCTCGTCCAACCACATGGAGTGGCAGGGATCGAACCTGCGTCCCAGAGTTTAGGAGAGGTAATGGTTTGACACCTATCAGGCGGAATGGTCAAAATGGTGGGAAGCCAGGGGCTGACAATCCCAGCCGTGATCAGTCCCGGGGCTCAGGTAAGTCCCAAGGGATGGACAAGATAACCTCTGGTAAGAAAGAGGAAGTTGTGTGTCATGGCTGCAACAAACCCGGCCATATTCTTAAAAACTGTAGAAGATACCGTCCCACTGTAAATGTAGTAACCCCAGATACTAGTAAACAGAGTAATCTATTGGAGTGGTCCAATACAGCAACAGCTACGGTAAATGGCGTAGAGGTTACTGTGTTGTACGACACCGACTGTAGTTATCCAGCTTTGGTGAAAAGCAAGTTTGTTAAACCTACTGATTATACAGGTAAGACTGTAGAAATACAATTTGCAAATAAGAGTAGGGAATCCCTTCCAGTTGTTTATATCAATCTTGATTCGCTCTATGTGAAAGGACGAATTCAAGCAGCGTGCTTGTCAGGGTTGTCGCATGATGTTAGTTTAGGATGTAGGTATGTATTGCCACAACCTAATCCTAGGACGTGTACACCTGTACACGTGGGGTCTGTAGAGACTAGGTCTATGAGACGAAGGTCATGGCCGAAACCGTTGAAACTTTCGACTTTGCCCATAGATAATTTGCTACCTGGCGAATTAAGGAGACTTCAAGATTCTACGCTTAATAAGATACGCGGGTATGCAAAGGACAAGTCAGTGCGGAACTTACCCGACGATGAGGTAAAGTTCGCACTGAAGCGAGGTATCTTGTACCGATACGCTCGAAAGGGGACCGATAGGTATAAGCAGGTAATTGTACCACGGTCTAAGCAGGATAAAGTACTTAGGCTTGCACATGAAGGTTTACTTGGTAGTCACATGGGTGTGGCTAAGACGCGAGATAGGTTAGTTAGGGAGTTCTATTGGCCAGGTGTGTATGGTTATGTAAGGAGGTTTTGCCTGTCGTGTGACAAGTGTCAGCGAGTGGCACTTAAGACCTCACATACATCGCCCAGTGCCGCTAGGAACTACCCCTCTGATTGATGAACCTTTCTCACGGGTGGCTATGGATTTGATAGGTCCGATAAAGCCCGCAGCGGAAAGTGGCAATCGTTATGTGCTAACGATTGTCGAATATGCTACCCGATACCCGGAGGTCATTCCTTTAAGGAACATCGATTCAGTTACGGTAGCTGAAGCGTTGTTAGGAGTCTGGTCTAGAATTGGTGTACCAGACGAAATATTAACTGACCAAGGGACGCAGTTTGTTAGCCAGGTGATGGAGGAAGTAAACCGGTTACTTTCTATCAGGCACCTGACTACTACCCCTTATCACCCACAGTATAATGGTCTTGTGGAGCGTTTCAATGGGACATATTATTATTATTATTATTATTATTATTATTATTATTATTATTATTATTATTTTATTATTATTATTATTATTATTATTATTATTATTATTATTATTATTATTATTATTATTATTAAACAACTCATGTATAATTTAAAGGGCTTCTTCCATTCTGGGTATGAGAATCACCGTCGCCATTGGAGTCTCCTAGAGGTATCAAACCTCATGACCAAGTCTGAGGCTCTGAGGTCACAGGAGGACAAAGATCTAATTCGAGACGTTGTTGCGTCATTCAAGCAGAACGTAGTTACCAAGTATCCCAATCTAAAGAGAGGTTGGTATGCTAAAATATATACTGGAAGTAAGGTATCACCATCCAGAACTATATTCTGAACTACTTTGTGCACATCAAACAATATGACGACCTAAAGAGAGAGGTCCCAATTGGAATATCGTCTGTCTGTGCTGTCGTAACACGTGTTGCACTTCGCCGGAGGCAAATCACCAAACAGGTCAATATGATGTATATTCCTCCAACTGCTTCCTAGTTACGTTATATTGTGATGGAAATGGAAGAGCGATTTTCCGATTGCAGAACTTTATTCCGAAGTAATTTGGTTTACATGGCACAATATGTCAGTTGAAGATGATAGTCTCGGTCTAATTGGAATGGAATTCTTTGTCAATCTTGCCGCGACAAACATAAGCCTTAAATTTATCCTAGCATAGTACTTTAAAAGAAAACGAATTGCATCTTGTCTGCAGGTAATTTCTCTGCCAGAAAAGAAGGAACAATCAATATGACTACCTCGGTTATTTCTAGGATCAGATTGATTGTAAGATTAACCAAGACGGTTTGAATGAAAAACCAAAAGTTTAATACATTCGTAATCCTTGTTTCGTAAATATCTGATGTGGTCCGAATGTAGCTATCGACATATAGATGTATACTCAATAGGCTTCTCTTTGAAGGTGCAACTGTTTCATAACTGGGACATTGTCGACATTTTTCTATCGCAACATATCTGGTGCATTCTGCCGGAGGTGAATCGAAAAACCCATCAAATTGATATGAATTACTACAGTTATGAGATTATTTCACAACTTAATAGAAATGGTTGACGATATTCTGATTGATACCAATCGGAACATCTTCTGCCTTTTCAATCGAATTGAAAAAAATGTAATTCGCTGCCATACATGAAAGTACTTTTCTTTGCACGGCACAATATGACGGAGGAAGGAAACAAAGTCACAATCCTCAAACCCATCAAATGTTTATGCATTCCTGCAACTGTAGCCGATATTATTTTTCCCACATAATAAAATTGCCGAGCTATATTTCATTTGTATCACATGCCTGCACGTTTTCCTTCGATTATGATGAAGTATGTGTTATGGATGATCCTTGCAAAATATTTGAAAACGTTGTAAACATTCCATCTTTCTGTATAGCTTCAATTTAAAAAGTTTTTATTCATTGCTGTATATTATAGTGAGCATCTTAAGTTAAAATGTCGTACATGCATAGGTCGTATTTTTAGATATTGAAGAAAGTAAAACTGCATAGGATATTTAAACAGATGCTTACATATATGTTTGTGTCTGTCTGTGTGTGTGTGTTTGTGATTTAGATTGTTAACGTAGCTTTAACAATTTTTCAGTCATATCGCTACGATGTATGTAGTGTGACAGTTTATAATGATGTCTAAAGTATGCGTTGACAGTTAAAATTAATAAAAATTTTAGTAAATAAGTTGTCAAAATTCGGCCATTTCGCCACTGGACAAGTCGGTCAGTTGGTATCATGGAAGAAATAAATCAATTCTCATTCGACGGGTTAGATCATATGAGATCTTCTATGATGTTGGATATTTGGTATTTGTCACATAGGTAATAATGGTATTATACTAGTTTTACCTTTTCATTCATCTGTGTATAACTATCTCGGACTGTGCAGTTTTCGTATTCGTTGTGTTCTTGTAGTAACATTAAGTCTGCAGACGTGTTTTATGTTTGTATTTCGATATATGAGGAGAAAAAATATTTGGATTATTCAGAGGAAAGAGAAAGAGCTTATTGGATTATAATATTAATTTGGAACTATTGCGAATAAGTCAAAGACGTTCTGGCCACGTCATTTTGACAAGGTAACGACTCTTGGCGGACAAGTACATTTACGGATTTGAAATCTTTATCTAAATTTCATCGTTTTGGACTTTAATATAATTTTTTTCATGATTATTTTGGATTTGGTTCTGAATGCTTTTAAGTTCCTTTTAATTTTTGTTTATAACAATGATAATTAAGTGGTTTGTTGAGTTTTACAGTTTTACAAAACATGTTGGTTCTGCTTCTTTCTATTACTTGGTTTATGACCATTGAGTCATAGCTCTTCCAGATAACAAGGGTCCAAGCAATTCAAAATCACTTAAAAATGTAAAGACTGGGGTGCATTTTCTTATTCTACCCTTAGTTGAATATACCTCCACAGATAGGACACACAATATGCAAATCATATGTGCAAAAGAAACTAAGCTAATAATTTAAACACACACATACACACAAACACACACACGCCTGATTAAGATACTAACTCCACAAGCACTTAATATGACGGTTGGGTCTTTTTGTGTGAGTTCAGTGTCATTAGCTATAATAGTTTTCCAGCTAATAGCATGGGCAGGTAAATAAATGAATAGACATATGGAACCTGATGCTCCGAATACCATACCATGTATCTGAACAACTAATCTGATCATTTTAGAATTTAATTTTGCTTTTAAAATTGTCTGTATAATTGTTAATATGCAAGACAAACTTCATATTACCTGTATGTATAAAATTATGTAGAACATATTTTATTCACTAAACGATTTCGTCAATACATTCAGGTATTATCCATGCTGACCTCAACGAAGGAAACATTATCGTCAAGCCTAGGGATGAGATTACCCACCCATCACTTAATCATCATAATACTAGGGGATATGCTATTTATGCCGTGGTTGACTTTGGAGATTCAGTTCATGAGTATCACGTGTTTGAACTCGCAATTGCAATGTGTTATATCATGCTTGAGAGCACTATTTTAGACCCCATGGAAGCCGGCCGTTACGTGTTTGCAGGGTATATGAAGGAAAATCCTTTGCCCGAGTTGGACATAAATGTTCTTAAAGAATGTGTTTGTGGGCGGCTTGCTCAGTCCGTTGTGTACGGTGCGCATGTACATATGCATGATCCATCCAATACACACTGTTTACACACAACCCGGAGAGGAGGATGGCAGCTTCTTCGTCGGCTTTGGCACATGGACAAAATCACATTTTTAAATTTATTACGTCAAACATTTTAAGATACTTACCACTATCCAGATCTTCTGCCAGAAATAAGAAGGTGGTGTTTTTTTTTCTCAGAAAAAAAACGTTTAAGCAGGAACAAAGATTGTAAATGTATGTCCTCCATCTTACTTTTGTTAATCGTAGGATATATTTTGGTTACACTTTGGTCAAACAATGACATCACGTAAAATCAACTAAGGTTGCAAAAATGCCAGTCATTGACCAGCGATATAATTTGCATAACTTACTCTATATAGCCTCATTACCTGTTGTCGTATATGCCCGTGTCATGCATATTACATTTTGTTAGATGTATTTCGGCTGATCGGAGTGATCCTGCTGATCGTAGTCGTGGTGGTGGTACCAGCTACAGAGTTAGCCATTAGAAGTCGACCATAGCAGCCGCAAAGCTAAACCATAGCAGTGGTAGAGCTGAGTGAACATTGTTGCTGGACGTGATGCAGGTGAACGGGCGTTGTTGACCAAATTGATGGGCGCCTATTGCTTGATTGACCAAGGAATTGAATGATGGTCGTTGACTTCCTATAATGATGCTTGATTGATTTACCAGTGGGACTGGTATGCAAGTGTAATATGGACGGGGGTGTTTTTTATTATCTGTCCAATCAATTCATCATTTTACTTTTTGAATAAAATGTCAATTTTTCACAAATGTAATAAATACATCCTTTTTCTACTATTGACTAAAATACGTCATTCTTTGTATTATTTTCATCGTGTAATTTTTGTGAGTCGTTCACTTTTGTCCTTGTACTGTGTAAGGTCCTTTATTTGTATTTATATTTGTTGAATTTTTAGTTTCGTGCGGATTATATTAATTTGTCCACTATTTGGATCATATAGACGCATGTCTTCAGTTCTTATTCAAGTCATACATCAATAAACAGTGTATTCGTATCGCCATCAAGAGTTGATGTTAATCCGAAATCCATCCCGCTTATCTTGTTATAGACACATGAACAAATAGTTATTTCATATAGAAACAGTACACATTTCAAGAAACATTGAAGGAAGAAGATGCTTTTATAACTTTGCTATAAGTTTATTTAATCTATGAAATAATACCCCATTCAATTCATAATATTCCTATGTTAGATTTTCTTTTAGTTTATTCAACATGGGTTTGGCAGATATCCATACTCAGACTAATTTTGTCCCGTAAGAATACATCAATGCATTGGGTCAATCTTGCCTGTTGACATGCAAATAAAGACAAATCAAAGCTACTTAAATGCTATTTTGTAATGAATTTTTACCTTTGAAAATTAATTTAGTGAATTTTGGTATACTATTGTCGGTCTAGAATAAAGAGAAGCTGCTGACCTGCCGAATAAAACTTGGGTATTTATTTACAAAAAAAAAAAATTAAACAAAATCCGAATATGGACCATTTATAAAAATAAATTGTTTCAATCAGAATTAAGTAAAAAGCAGATAAACAATCTTTTTTTAAAGTTGTTTATCTATAAACATTTATTTATTGTTAATTTACCTAAACCAGCATTTACTAACCGTAAATAATCTGGTTCAGTGTGTTGGTAATTATGCATATAAAATACATTTGCAAAATTTAGGTTTCATGGTTGTATTAATTTATAAAAATATTGTAGTCCATAATTGAAATTTAAGAAGGAAATCTTTCATTTTGGGAGTAGAAGGGTTTCAGTTGACTGGGGAAAACATTATGCAAAAGAAAAAAAAAATTGGGAACTCAAAGAATATGATCATGAAGATTCCAACACACTAAGTTTCGGTTTTCGATGGTTTCACTAAACATACTTATAATTGGTATATCTTAAATATCATTGAGAATTATTAGCGAAATGTTGCATGAAACATGATAGAAATAATGTTTTCTCTTTTCACTCTACCAGTTGGACACGCATGTGAAGGTATGTGATGAGTGAGAATGAAAGAACGTGAAAATATATGTATAATTACATGCATAATAAATAACCCAAAAACTTGGCAGAGCCACGTTTGCAAACAATTCCTTTATCACAAGCACAATTTACTTGTTATGCGTATTACAATAACTAATAAATGTAAATACACGTATGAAATTGTATGACCGTACATATAACTATGTAGGACACTAAGCTCATAGTGGCAAAGAGCATGTGACAATTCTTTGACAAAGAAATTGTGATTGCTGTTGTCAGAAACAGAAAAAAAAGAAACACGAAGAAGTTATGTAAAGTTTATTAAAGTTATAAATGAAAATGTGATAGGAAATTGAAGTATTATGAAGTAAATCCAAACTTGTTCGTATAAAGGTCTATGCAAGTTCTTAATGAATGAAAATTTCCTTATAAATTTCAAAACCGGAAATGTACTGGTCCACCTAGAACCGTGATGCATGATGTCACACCCAGTCACATTATCCTGACACCTGGCCGACCAGTCCAAACACTAACCAATTTTTGCTGAGCGCCTAGCGAGGCAGCTGCTAGTTCCATTTTTATAAGTCTTTGGTATAACTCGGCGATAAGAGGAAGAGGCATCGTAGTATAACCCAATAACAATTCAGCTGGTGACACGCAAGAACTAATGGCAAATAACCAGTTCACAGTATTCATCTTGCATGTAAAGCGCCAATGATTCGTGGCAATTTTTGCTCAATTCTTTCTTTTTGCTTAATTATGCCCCGACATAATAAAACGTTTGCCATTTATTTTTCAGTTTTCACAAGTGTGCGTCCTAGGTGTAACCTTTAGCATAACACGCAACAATGTAGGGTCGTGAGGTCAAGTCAGTAACTTAAGCCAGTAAAATGTAAAAAAGGGACAGACACTATTTCCTGTACAAGTGTGGTGCAGATATAGATACATTCAATCAGCAACTTCAATCCATTAACACAAAAATTTAACCCAAGTCACTGGAGCACAGGGACTTTCTTTTGTTATGGAGCTGTAGTAGTAATCAAGCAAACTGAATAAAATTTAGTTATTTGACCTAGCAGGGATCTGATGCGGACACAGTTCATGTTCTGCTTTCCTTTCAGTTCACCAAGAAAATTACAGCTTTTCACACCACTTTTGTTTCTAATAATAATTGTCAATTAACACAAAATAAAATGCTTTCTGTTAAAAATAAGATGGAAATTCTAAATGCCACCATGACTGCATTTGGCCGGATTAGAAATCATTTTCCTAAGGTTTAAGCTTACCAATTCCTTTTTAAGGAATAACACAGTTGTCATGCTGTCGCAAATGTCGTGTAGTCTGATAGAACAACCGGTTTTATTCGTCTTATAAGCCATTTCAGCAACAGTTATAAAGCACTTTCTTGTATACTTCATATGCTGCCAAGAAAGGTTGTAACTGGCTGGCAATTAGTTTCAAGTAATGGATCTTGCAGTGATACATTTATTTTTTTTTTAAAGAAAGCCGCATATTTCCAAAGAAATTCATTTAAGGATGTTCTAAAACTGTACATTCTGTACATACTTTACAATGTTTCGTCAGGTTCCCTTTTCAGCCAGCGAATGGCCTCTTGGCATGTTCCTAAATCTTCTGGAAGTCTTCCTTCCCTGCAACAGACTCCGTAAACGAGCAATACAAGCTTTAAAGAAAATGTTCACTTTTCTATTCAGATGCCAGTGCCCGTTTTAAATCTATTGTGGATTATGTACAATCCACAGGAATATATGTTTTGTACTGAGGATATGAAATTATCCTTAATCTTCTTGGATATCATATAAATGAAAACCTCCATTTAACAATAGCCAATCCATGCCGAGTTTGCTTGGTTACTTATTTTCTGTCCACTTTAAGGCTTTAAATGGTTAATCGTGGTATATGTAATAGAATTACTAAGGACTAAACACCCAAATTAATGAGTATCAGCTTCGTTATTATTCCAGAAACGAATGTGCACATCCATCTGCTTGGACCCTTTTTTGTTTTTGAGGGAACCATTAAAGAGAATGACTAATTTGTCCGAAATGGGAAACAATTTGGCTATCCGAAAACGTGTGCAAACTCGTTACATCTGAACTAATTGCGGCTATCAAGAGTTTGCATGTCCACAAACATCCTCTTTTAAAGTATCTGATTTTAACACCATTAACTTTGTTTTCTTCTCCTGGCATATAATTTTGAACTGGTGGTGCATGAATTCATAATTCATTTGCATTATTATGATCAGTTACATCGCCAGTAATACTGGCATTTTTAGGTTCGAAAAATGTAAATAACAATGACAGTCCTTCTCGTATTCCTTGCCTAAGAATATGCAATTCCGCCAGAGCGCGGATCGAATAATTGATGTTTTAAAGCCACATCCAATAATGTAAATAAGTGGATATAATTAGGTTCGCTGTTAAGTTGTACGTGCCTGTCTTAGACTAGCGGTCTTATACGTGGTTTTCGTGCCTATATATAACATCGCGGCATACTCTACCATTTTTCAGAGCTAAGATACCCTGTTGCATACTGCACACAAGTGTGCGTGTGTGTGTGTGTTTTCTTGTCACTCTTAAGTTCTCGTGCCCAGCTAAATTGAAGCAAACAGCAAACGCTAATTAAAGAGGCATTTCTCCATTCTAAATGATAATAAATGACCTATTTAACATGTGATATATTTATCGGCAGAAATTATAACCAGAACAAGGTTGGTTTGGGAAATGGTATCATCTGACAAAATGATCACTTCATTACTTCGTCAGCATATGCTGTCCTTTTTGTATCAAGTACAACGAGCAAAACTATTAAACACCAATGAGTGGTCTGTAAATAAATCTTTAGGGGTTTTCAATGGCCAGTCTTGTGCAAACCGTGGGTACTAAAACAGAGACGCATTAAAAATCATCCAGTTTGATGATTCTTGCATGAAATTTGCATGTCAATAAAACATAAAATATAAAATTTAAGAAAAGTCAGTGATACATCAAATACATCAAGTCACTGGGGCATACATTTTAAGATGAGGATATAGTTGTCATGTATCACACATAGGTTCATGTTTCTGGGTAATACAACAAATACGTGAAATAATCGAGAAAAAATCTATTGGGACAGGAACTAAATTAAAATTTTAAGAAATATTGTAATTCAATTCTATCATTCATCAATATCTACTTCAGAAACTTCAAAACACTGCTGCTTGGATCATCCTTAGAGTACCACGATCAGAGCATGCCTCTCCCCTGCTATGTACCCTACACTGGCTATCCATACGATCCAGAATTCAACACATTTGTTCTCTGTGCTACATTTCACTGACGGGCTCCAGTCCAATAGACCTATCTGACATCACCAATGTGTATACATCTGCAAGATGCTTACGCTCCTCTTTTGACACTCGCATTCTCAATATTCCCACTATGAAGTTTAAATCGTATGGACAACGTTCTTTTGCATACCAGTGCCCAGCAACGTGGAACGAATTGCCCGCTGCACTTAGGCACAAAGACACAGTGATTTCATTCAAGAGTGCCCTTAAAACCCATCTATTCCAACTGCAAGAACAGTCATAATGACCTAATAATGTATCCTTTTTAACGTATTCTTACCTTAAAAATTTACAGCATATTTCAAATTTTGTGGTGTTTGTTTTTAATTTTTGTAATTCATCTCATTATATATGTTTTGTTTTTTCAAAAATCTTTTAAAGCGTTGTCAAATGTTGTAAAGCGCTTAGAGCTTCTAAAGATTAGGCGCTATATAAAGTCCTCGATATAATAATAATAATAATAATAATAATAATAATAATAATAATAATAATAATAATAATAATAATAATAATAATAATTTTATTATTATTATTATTATTAAAAAATTGAAATGAAGGTCACATTTACCTTTTTGTTGTTAGGATTTTATACCATTGGACGCATGCAATTATCGAATTCGATCATTTTAGGATAAACAGAGATTAAAAAAACTTAAAACATCTAATTTAGCCCACGCAGGAACGCCCTCTGAATTACGGGCACTGTTGAGCAAATATGAAGTGATCAGCTATTAAGTTTTACGGATGTAGGCCAAATCATGTTTAAAGGTGTAATCCAAAGGGCCATGAGGCAAAGGTTCTTCCCTCCCCGGAACCTAAGTGAGGGTGCCCATGAACCCAAGTCGGTGAAATTTGAAGTACGAATTAAAGTGAAGTATCGCCTTATCACATTTCATGATTTCAAGTATTAACAGTGTGGAAACATCTTGAGTTACAAGAGGCAACTTGAATCAAAAATGTACCAATAATATACGTGAATTTACAAGGTTAGCACCCTCCCCAGCGCTGCGCTTGAAATTAATAGTAATCCAAGATCTTTCATTTAGTGATGGATATCTATAACCCAGCCGTCATTAATCTGTTGGAGCAGTGAAAATTACTATAGATGGCAATTGTTAAGAAAGGGGAGTGGGGTGGGCGAGGTTGGCTAAAGGGTGTCTTTGATCTGTTTATTGTATCAACAGAGCAACTGCCAACTTCCTACACTTAACGAAGTACAATAAATGCGCATAGCGTAATGAAATGGTTTAATACGAATTATCCAATAAAATGTCATTAGTTTGAAAACATTCTACGTGCACTTGAAGCCAGACTGGTATACTGCTCCTAGACACTGATTCCTTCACTGATGATAGCAGAAACGAAGCACAGGGTAACGCGCTAGTATTGACCAACCGGAAAAATGTAGTGTTTATTGACAAATAATTCAGAATTATATTTAACAACATGAATTAATATTTATATTGTCGTTAATATAAACGCAATGCATTCTGCTTTGGCAGTTTAAGCAAAATGAATATATATTATATATTTAGGTGTCAGCTGTCACCGAAACTACATAAATCAGATGACGAGAGAGAGAGAGAGAGAGAGAGAGAGAGAGAGAGAGAGAGAGAGAGAGAGAGAGAGAGAGAGAGAGAGAGAGAGAGAGAGAGAGAGAGAGAGAGAGAGAGAGAGTAAATATTACCTAGAGACCAAACAAGTAACAGAAATGATGGGAAAATGAACACAAGTGGCTGCAGTATATAACCATGAGATGTAGCGTAATTGTCCACAAAACAATCGCAGTTACCGGATATTTAAATATTCTTCATGCAGCTAATTACTAAAATTGTATGACAGTTGTACCACTAAAAAACCAAATAATTTGTTAGAAGTGTGTGCACGGTTTTCGAGCAATTATACTACGCGATTACATTGTTACCCATTTGAGAAAATAATCGAAGCAAAGCAACAGGTGATAGATTAAATCGCCAAGAGAACCCGCATTGCTTATGAAATACTATTGAATATGTGTGGTTGTGAATGTTTTTTGCAGAATCGCCGCGCCAACTACAAACGGAATTGCTGCTGGAGTGATATCAAATGTTACCGGTTTGGCGCTAATAAAATAATTTCGATACAATTACATTCACAAATACGTGTCTATTCGGAACTTCTCGTGGTGATACAAAGCAGTCTCAGCACAACTGCCAAGCTGTGCTCAATGGCTATCAAAGATGAAAGTTATTGCTACAGCTAAGACCGTGTTGGTGGACATGGAAAACCACCAACGGCTTCGCTCAGAGATAAAGAACCGAGCCGTTAGAGACCCGAACAGGTAATTCAGCTACAAGGCAGTGAAACTTGAGTAACCGTTGTCGGTGTCGCCCAGAACATAGCTGACTTAGCCTCACTGGTATAGCCGACTTAGCCTCACTGGATACTGCCAACTCTGCATTAAGGTAAACCTTAGCAAACAAATCTCGAACCAATAAAACGACAGCACTGAGCCGACAATTGTAGCGACACAAGTGGATGTGGCTGGATTCGTTTGGTATTATCTAGTTGTTGGCGTGAATATTATTTTTTTATATGTTTGATTAGTCCCAATATGCATGAACTCGCGTGTGATGATCGTAGTAAAAGCAGTAAAGTACAAAATTAGAAAGCATACTCGGACATAACCATTTAACGTTTTCTTAAAAATCTCAATTAAAAAAACATTTAGAAAAATAATGTAGTAATAAACATTTCTTTTTAGATATGTATAAAGTAAACGCTACTAAGTTTGAAGCATTTGTGTTTACCAATCTATGTTAACCATTACAGAAAGTGTGTTGAAGATAGTTTAGAATCAAGTATTTAAGACATTTCACTTCTATAGAGCTCCTGAAGGCAATATTTGTAGAGAGAAGAAATATGTTCTTGCAGTAGGTAATGTTGAAATGGTTCGTTAAAATTAAAAAAGAATAAAAGCAAGTAACTTACTGGCAAATCAAATTAGTCAAAAAGTTAAAATATCTCTGCATACTTATGAATAAAAGCATAAATTAACCCCAATCCTCTCTCTCTCAGACGTAGTAGTATCCCAACTCTATATATTTTCTGTCTTCTTCTCCACCTCTCCACCACCCTCATTTTCTGCATTGCTTAACACAGAATATAAAGATAATGAAAATATATATATATAAAACATTTCGACTCTGAATAATCTTCGACTTGATCTTGGAGAATCAAGTTTGCCCGAACAGTGCCGGATTAAACTCTGTGGAAGCCCATAGGCAGTCAAAATCGTGCCCCCACCCCTGCAATTTATTTCCTAATGCGTTTATAATTTCACCAACCCTAAAAGGCGTGGGATCCATAGGCCGGTGCCTACTTTTCCTACCTGGTAATCCGGCAATATGTCCGCGTCAGCTACAGTAATAAATCCGGCTGATGAATGCAGCCAAATCCGCTTTGGTGGCAAACCTGCTCAGATCCTCATCATGGCCGCGTCGGACTGAATAACATTCGTAAATCTAGTAATAAACATTTCATAAGCTATCAAACTTATTTTATAAGTTACTTGGTAAAACCAGTAAGTGCTCGTGGTGTTAGTGAATGCTCAAAAAATGCACCCATCGATTCAATCAGATGAACACATATTGGCCTATACAGTAGTTTGCAACAGCAGACGACTTTGTCGACCTCGAGTTAAATAATCAACGACTTCAAGTGATAGTGGAAGCCTGTATGAATCAAAATACCAACATGACTGGGTGTCACTTCATATTCAACCCAACCGTGCTTTAATCAATGTAACATGTAACAAATGCCGTTTTCTCTTGTGGGTGGGATATTCAATTAAAGTTCATTTTGCATAAAGATACCATGGAAATGATGACTGAAATTACCATCGTGAGTAATTCAAGATTGCTTAATGGACACGTGGCCTTTTGCGATTAGTACCGGGTAGTCGAAATACCTTGGCCTGAGGGTATTCTGCGAGATGTCCAGGATAACAGAAAACCTTTTCCTTTCCTTATTTGTTTACAAGACACTCTGCGACATCAAATCGCCTTTGTCGGTGTCATCCCGGATGCCATTTAACAGCCCCTATTGCGGCCGCTTTTGCAGATGCAGGAGCCGTACCAGCTAACATCGTTGCAATGGTCGCGGAAAACGGAGAAGTTCGATCAATTTCTTGCATTTGTCTGCTCTGAGTTGAATAATGTTTCAGAAACCTATGCATTATTTTCTTTGGCTGAATAAGATTTTTGAGTCAACAATACTGAAATCATTTCCAGTAAGCTGTGTTGGAGAATAACTTAATCCGACCCTCAATCAATCATTTCGTATCGTGATCTTTATTTTCGAAGGTGCTTGGGATTAAGACCAACATTAATTTCGTGATAGGACATTATAATTTAAAACTATTACAGGTTCAATTACTAGTCTGAGAAAACTTTACTCGTTTTCCACTGGTGTGATGGTGACCCTCATTCCACTAACCGTACCCATCTTAGTCTAACGAAGTTGTTTCATCCGACCATTATGACACAAAAGAATCACGGGCGCAGCAGGACTGATTGATGTCAAATCAACCGATTCCACTGTTGGTAACAATGCGTAACGTTAGCGTACTATGCCTCCCGGAGATATGCTTGTGAAAGACCCGCTTTTGTAACTGCCAATGATGGCATCACAAGTTAAATTGATTTGAATCGTCGATGTAATTCTGTCAATATCAGGCGCACTATGATATCATGGCCCATTTTGTCCTGCGTGTAAGATTCGCTTGCTCACCAGAATTTCATGTTTTCTGGACAAATGAGCATTGTTATTACTGGCGACCGTGGAAGTTTGACTTCTTGCCAGATTGCACCATCATCCATCGCGATGACTAACGATTTTTTTTTGTAGGATGATCACTAAACGGCCGAGGTCGGATATTAGGTCAAATGTAATACACGCGTAAAGACGCTAGTACAATTTCAAGTGTGCGTGATTCCCCTGTGATGATAATTGTGGAGGAATACACATACAATTCTGGTTTCGTTGTTGAATTATGGTTTCGACAAGTTGACGCTTGGGTTTGTATTTACAACAACTCGCTACATCGAGACACAAATTCCGTGGATCGCTCCGGTGGCCTAGTGGTAAGAGCGTCCGCCTGAGATGCGGAAGGTCGTGGGTTCTATTCCCGGCCGAGTCATACCAAAGACTTAAAAAAATGCCCTTAACAGCTGCGCTTGGCGCTCAGGGGACTGGTCGGTCTGGTGTCAGGATAATGTGACTTGGTGGGACATCACGCTACATGTCTGCGGCATGATGCCCTAGACATCACTATAAACTGCCACAATGTAGACATCGTAGCGATATGACTAAAAAATTATTAAAGCTACGTCAAAAATCTAAATCACTAATCACACACGAAATCACAGATTTCGCGTAAAACGAGAATTGTTTAAACGAAAAGCGTTTCAGCATGCATTGTCCATGTAAAAACTTCTTTTTGTTATATGCATCAACAATGTCTTCAGCATGTTAGTGCAGTAGCAAACAAAACGTGCTCTGTTCCACGATATCATTAGTGGGCAATCATTGACAGATCAATGCGGCCTCCACAATAATTACTGGTGTGATGTTTCATGCGGTAACCAACCCCAATAGTTTTTGCTACCGATCCATGAATTCATTAACATATTGGTCCACAGACACATTTGGACCGTGGAACCCTTTTTTGTCCCTCGTTCATGTCCACGTTTGCGTGTACGACTATCAATGCCTTTTACATGTTTGGGTTATTCCTGTTCTGTTAATGAGAAAAATTTATTATCCCTTGTTAGGCAGATCCTCCTTCTAAGGTTCCCACACAACCCCATAAGCGTTTTGCAAGAATTTCTTGCATGTAAGTAGAAAATAATATCTGTATGACTTCGTATTTTCTTCCCTCATGTTTCTAGTGAGCTTAACAATTTGATGAAAATCATTCCAAATAGGATCATCACAATATAGAAGTTTTGATTTAGCCCACCCCTTGAATTCTCGTATGTCCCATTTCCTGCTGATTAAATCCGCAGGTAGTTCAGCCTCTATTATGATATAATAATATCATTTTTTGGGACCAAGTACGTTCGAGAGAAACCGCAGGAAAAGGTAAAAGATTCTGTCCTGTGAGTTCATTAAGCTTTTGATGTGGTGTGACAAACTCTGAATTGTACTCGAGTGTGTCATGTTGTGGAACTTTTCCTACATCCTCTTGCATGTCCTATAACACGTTTTTAATTTGTCCTAAATGTACTGCCACATGCCTGATCAGACCAGGTGATGCTCTAGTCCCATCATCTCGGCAGTGTTGCAGTTTTTTTCTTTGTTCCAGTTGCTATCATATTTCCAACAATCTCCTTTAACGGTTTGATCAGTGGTACAAACATTTGCTTCAAGCTCGCAACAAGATCTTCCCATGCAGTTTGTCTCAGATGTAACAATTCTTTGACCCTAGCTACGTTGGTCAGCAAGCTACTGCTATGGCATAGCTTGAGAATGAGCAGAAAAACCTATCAGAGCATTTGTGTGAAAAGAACTGTAAGTCAATCCAGATAATGTAGAACTACCACCAACATCATTTTAATGCAATTGTACATCAATGCGTATCAAGTTGATTGTGTGGTGCCCGTGCACATAAGTGGTAAATCTAATGGGAATTATCCACTGTTTGTTGTCAAGCAGTGTCACTCCTCAGCTTACTTAATGAAATAGTGATTTAATCGTTTCTGTAACATTATAAGCATTCTATTGCTCCAACAATCCAAAATAGTTTCAGGGAGGTTCCACCTTACTGAACAGTGATGCGAATCTCTCTCATGAAGATCTAAGCCACGTCTTTGATATGCTGTATATCAGTGTACTGATATGAACTCATCTTGGTCACTTATAACAGCAAACTGCACGTCTTTATGAGACCTTGCTATCACCGTTGGACTACTGGAGAGCTTTAAAATTGATCCAACTCTAATACTTTGTTCCAGATACCAGACTAGACCTGAAAATATAAAACATGTTTCACTTAATTCTAAAAAAAAAGAAAGATGTAGGCAAATGAAATTAAAATGTGTTAGATATGGTGATTTCAAAGTAACATTCAGGTTGCAAATATGGGTAAAAAAGGTAAACTTGACAGAGTGACACTCAATGATGTGAAGCATTGGGTTTGTATTAAAGTGATATATGCATCCTAAAAATAGATGGAAGTTTCTACAAGCATATTTAGCCATTTACAGGTTAAATAACTAATCAGGTAGAGTATGTATCATAAAGTTTAAGGCAATGTTGGAACGGTGAGGTTTGATCATTGGTGCAAACTTTGATACATACCAGTATACTGTAAAGTCAAATGACAATGTACCAAATTAAAATTTATTACTATATGCAATCGTATTCATGAAGAAAAAACAATTTTAGATATTGCGAGTGAATACAGCGAACAGATCAACTATAGGTACCAATAGATCCTATATCATCAACTAAATATGAAATTTTCATCCCGAAAACTTGTAAACAAGGATGGATATTTGCATGTGTGGGACATATGCATTGCACTTGTTAAAATCACATGTGCAAACATGATTCAAATAATATGTTTGAACATTTTTAGTCTATTTTTAAGTGTTGGCTACCAAGTTATTAAACTCAATGATTCAATAGAATCAGATATCTGTTGATGCTGCAATAATGCCCTCTGTCAAAGTACTAAATTGAAATGTGTTACCATACAAAGGCATATTCATGATGAAAATAACATCTTGGGATATTTTAAGTGCACACAGTCATAACTGAGCCTTACAGAATCACTGTAGGTACATTTCAGCCTAACAATGTCAACTTTTGACTCCAAACATTGCAAAATATGCATATTTGTTCATGTCAACTATGTAACCATCTTAGGATCTGTTGTAGAAAGTTAAATTCAAATAATCTATTTGAATATTACTTACATAATCTTTAAAGTGTTAGATAACGAACATTATTAGTCATTAATAATGCATAATGCAAAATGTATCATTAGAATTCCCATAATATCATCTGGGCCACAATGCCGCACTACATCAATCAACATCTTAAAGAAACTGAACAATAAAATGGAATGCATTCTGTGTTCAACTTACATCATTTTGCTGGGTTTTTTTTTTACATGCAATGGTAAATATACCTGGGTAAAGTATATTTTAAACCCTCTGACCTGTATTACATTATCTGACAGCTTAATATGATTTTGTAGAGAACTTGAACAGGTTCTAGTATAAATTCTTCATCTCTGTCCTCTCACTAAATACCCTATAACTATATTAATAAACAATTACTGATAGCTATTCAAGCAGATATGTGTTACTCAGGAAGTCACTCCATCATAAACACATAAATTAACTGTTTGGACCCCAAATAAATAGTTTCTATGATCTAAAGGTACAAAGCAAAATAGAATTTTGTCTTCATGTATTTAAAATTAGGGTCTTATTTTAACTAACAAAGATATTTTCTCTGACAAAATTTGACAAATATCTATCATTTGAGCTTGTATATGGTGTAGGAGTATATATATATATATATATATATATATATATATATATATATATATATATATATATATATATATATATATATATATATATATGCTGATATCATTTAATATCATTCCCAATAAATATTATATATGTGTATACTTGGTGGAAATTTTTTTATTTTTAATTGTTTCTTAAATTACATTTAAATTTTTAAAATTAAAATTATTTTTTATTTTCAATTTCATTTTTATATTTTTAAAGTCAATATACATAACATATTAAAATTTCATGTTTATATCATTAATAATAAAGATTTTATATAAGTTTAAAGTTTACTCACATGCTTTACTGACAGGCCATAGAACACAATTAATTTTACTATATTGTCTCTACATTTGTTTCTCAGTACTGAACTTTCCACTGTGTGACAATCAATACAAATCATATGTTAATCTAAAATACCTTCAAAGATGACTTTACTGTGAAGTTCTTGTCAAGGGTTGACCTGCACTTTTTTGAGAGGCTGAATTGTAAACAAAACACCAGGCAATGGAACACAGATTGCACATCTGGATCATCACCATGATCTTATTACTCAATGTACACTGTCGCCAATATACACACAGACAACCACACCATAAGCTCACATTTTAAAGAAAAAACAATTGCCTTTAAATCCTTACCAAGAATGCCAAAATCTGACTCTATTATCACCACCAAACTCAGACAGGTAAAAGAGATCTAAAAATAGACTGGGGCTACATTAGTGGGTACTGAATTGGATTTTATTGTGTACTGATGCCATAAGCGAAACTCTAATTTCAAAACATGTATATATACTATGCAGCACAAACATATACGGCGAAAAATGATTGGCTCAAAAGGTTATACTTAAATAACATCTGTTTATCAGAAAAATAAATATTTTCATTCAATATCTAACATATTTTTGGTAATTAGAATTTGAGGTAGTGCAATCATTATTATTTTATTGATTGTATAATAGTATGAACATCATAATTAATTCCCCTGAATTGACGCAATTTATATGCTAAGAAAAAGCGTGAAATTCGAATGGGTCTGTTGCAGATGATGGAATAAAAGATGCAAAACAGAATTGGTGAAATGGTCTAAAGAAAATTGTTTATCATGGTTGTTGTTACTTGGCAAGTTACACTTTTATATCTTAAATACACATCAAGAATTTATAAAAATTTGAATTTATTGGAAAAAATGGATAAATAATGACTATATTACTACTATTTATAATACTGCTACTACTACTACTACTACTACTACTACTACTACTATTTAATAATATAATAATATGTATTATTATTATTATTATTATTATTATTATTATTATTATTATTATTATTATTATTAATTTTTATAATAAAGGATTATTTGTTACCGTTATAACCCTTTTTACAATTGCTGTATATTAGTTTAAAATTTTACATAGGTAGCTCACTCTGAGATCTGCCTTGTTCTATAGAAGACAGTATGACATTTGCTCATCACAATGATCAACTGGTTTTTTAAAGTTTGGGAGATCCCTATTCTTTCATGAAACATAAAACAAATACAGTATTTGAAAAGATTCTTATTCAGAAATATGTCATACAAAGATTTTAATCAGAAATCTGACATACAAGGATTCTTATTCAGAAATATGACATACAAGGATTCTTATTCAGAAATATGACATACAAGGATTCTTATTCAGAAATATGACATACAAGGATTCTTATTCAGAAATATGACATACAAGGATTCTTATTCAGAAATATGACATACAAGGATTCTTATTCAGAAATAAAACATACAAGGATTCTTATTTAGAAATATGACATACAAGGATTCTTAATCAGAGATATGACATACAAGGATTCTTATTCAGAAATATGACATACAATGATTCTTATTCAGAAATATGACATACAAGGATTCTTATTCAGAAATATGACATACAAGGATTCTTATTCAGAAATATGACATACAAGGATTCTTATTCAGAAATATGACATACAAGGATTCTTATTCAGAAATAAAACATACAAGGATTCTTATTCAGAAATATGACATACAAGGATTCTTAATCAGAAATATGACATACAAGGATTCTTATTCAGAAATATAACATACAATGATTCTTATTCAGAAATATGACATACAAGGATTCTTATTCAGAAATATGACATACAAGGATTCTTATTCAGAAATATAACATACAATGATTCTAATTTAGAAATATGACATACAACAAATGAAAATTTCATTAAAGCTTTTTAAAGAAATGATTATATAATATCAAGTATGCACAAACAATATTCATGCCATCAAGTAAAACATTAACAATCAACACTCAAGTGAAAACTTATATGTACTTGACAATACTCTTTAAAACCCTTTATATATATATATATATATATATATATATATATATATATATATATATATATATATATATATATATATATATATATATATATATATATATATATTACCTCTCAAAAAACAGAATTTACACTTTTTTTTCAACATTGTTCATTGTGCATAGAAGAGAACAAACATCAAAGGAAAGGAACATATATTGTAATTAATGCACAACATACACTACTTTTTCAAAATAACACCATACTTGCATGGGTGATTTTGTAAACAGGGGGGTGATGGTTTATATACATACAAAAATGCTCTTTATAAGAAAAATTGCTTACATGTACAAAACCAGACTGATTATGAAATAAAAAATGCACTGTTTTTGAAGTACTAGTAATGGATGCACAACTTGCTGATTGATTGGCTCTGTAACAGTTATTTGCAATATTAAATTTCAAATGTAGCTACATGAAAGTACCTTTATATAATCTTTTAAATAGCAAGTATTTTGAAATATGTCAATGAATGATGTTGCTCATTTGAATGCATTATCAACTGATTTTCTCCTTAAGCTTAATATCCTACTCCTTGAATATTTAGGGATAGTCATGTCCTTTGCTCATTGCTCCATTCATACATTGAGATACAATGCATCTCACAACCTACAATTGTTTACTTTTTGTTCCTGCATAGGCTGATGAGTCTATCATACTGTGATTCAAAATGATGAGTCTTCAATCCTTAAAGATATCAACCTTCAAATTTTATTAGTAAGATCACATGTCCATACTCATATAAATGCAGTTTCCCATAGGCATGTACATATTTGTCAAAGCTGCCTGTAACCAGAAAAACTGTACAATGTACAATATGCTAAATAAATCATACATATCAATATTATTGAGTGTTCATGACATGCAATATATACTTTTTTACTGACACCCGAAACATGTGAATTTTATTCCAGTCTTATTGAATTTTTGCCATCTCTTTACACTACTTAACCCTGCACATTTTCTATGATACCAGCCAGAACAATCATCACACTGTATCCAAGTTTCCCCTTCCTCATATTCTTTTTGGCAGAGTTTGCAAATTTCATCATTCTTCTCTTCTAACTCCTTTTCATCATATTCATTATCATATTCTTTGTTTGATTCGTATAGCATGGTCATGACCTCCTTTTCTTTTTCTTCCTGTCTTTCATGGCTGATATAACTTGTTCCTGCTACAGGCTCAATGATATTTGATACTGTTTCCATACACTCATCTCTCAATGATAATTGTTTTCCTACTTGATGCTCAGTTACTGTATTTCCTGTATCTGTGTTGTCATCTGATTTATACTGGCCATGAACTGTATGTTCAGACACATTTTCTTGTATATGATGTCTTTCAACAGATGTGGGTCTTATAAGAAATTCAGGGTTAGGTATATTCTCCGACTGGATTATTACTTCGTTCAACTTTTCATATATTTTTTTTCTTTCCATCAGAAGCGCGACATTTTATTCCATATGATTTGCATACATTTTTTAGTTCTCTCTTCCTGAAGGACATAAGAAAGGACTTGTTTTCAAAAACACATGATTTCAGCAAGTGATGAGAAACATTCTTGTCTTTTGACTTATCCTCAGTGATGTGCTTGTAGGAAATAGGTGATAATTTGGTACGAATGTGTTTTGAAATTCCGATTTGTTTTCGATGCACCATTTTCTTCTCGACTGACATTGCCTGTAGAAAGTCCTTTCTAAACTGATTTAGCATTACAGCAAGAAATTTCTCAATTATTTCTTCAAAAAGTTCTTTTATGCATGAGGTTTTCAGTGATAAATCATATACCAGATCTTCAACATAATCTGATGGAGACATTTCCTCATAACATCTTTTGCATATCATTCTAGACCAGAGATCGTACATTGTACTTGAAGTCAATAATTCACTTATATAAAACTGGTGCAGATTTGATCCATACATATTAATCTTTTTACCAATTAATAATTTGAGACACTGAGAGCACAGTTCCATGAAAAATTTAAACAGGTCATCAGAAATATTGATCAATCCTCTTGTGAGACACTGTTTTCTTTCTGTTTCTTTCAAATCAAAAATAAGTCAGAAAAAGACGTTTAAACTGCTTCAGATCTCATAAACAAATTCAGAAAATAATCAACGAAGATGAACAGGTGTTGTGTGAAAATTGAACATATGTGATTTACTAATTGAAAAAATTGAATAAAAGGAACAAAATGACGCACCGAGATAGTTGATATGCCAATCAGAATGATAACGATGAAATAATCTCATTGCATAGAAGACAAAGTGAAAGACAAACCGATCTGAATAACACTCACTTGTACTTGAAAGTCAAAGATCTCAAAAAAATATACAAAGCTTTCTAATTTACTGGGAAGTTCTATCAACAATTAATCAGTTCGATGTTGAATATATAAACGGCCACCTACAAATAAATTTCAAAATATCTAACATGTGATGGGAAGGGGCCGAGGAAATTAACTAAAAGTCAAGAAACTTACACATTTACTTTATTTTAATTTGCGGTTATTACTCGGAAAAAAATATTGAACATTAAGAGTTCGAACGAGATATCATTATTAACAATACAAATTCAAACATTTTAAACAATCCACATTTTAAAAAAAATATTGATATGTATTTCCTCAACTAGAATGAAAATTATACACAAAGTGGACCGACTGGACCGAATTGGCCCAATAGGGCCCCATGCTAATATAGTCCCCGCGCGTTTAAAAGTTCATTTCCAAATGCCGTGCTCACAGGGTGCCTCACATGTATATCCAGAGAGCACTGATACGTCGAGACCGTCAGGTCAATGCTACTTCATTTTCTATATCAAGACGTATTTTTCCTCGTTTGGTATTTATAAAAGCTTGATTCACTGCGTCTAAAAATATCGACGCTAGGGCGTACTGACGCTCGGGCGTAAAACAAGGACCTTAAGTAGATCATCTGAGTGTGAGAAACGGAAATACGGATTGAACAGCTGTGAGGGACATCAGATCAAGCAAGTAAGATTAAACAGTTTTGTAATGAATACACGAAAGTACATACATGTTTTGTCCTAAAAGAAGCTTGTGCTAACTACAGAATTGCATTCGAGTTTTGTTCTGAATCGGCGATAAGAACGAGTTTGATAAAGACGTACATATATGTATAGGTTGCCGTTTCCTGACACAAATGCGGTTTTGTATTTATTAAATACACCTGTTTAACGAGTCTGGAATACTTTTAGCCCTGTATTATGAATGAAATTGAAAATTAATTGTGATTAATAAAAGTTCGATTCAATGCGTCGCTTAAATATCGTCATCATAGAAGACGGTTCCAGATATGGACGTGAGGAGGGAATAACTCTTAGGATATTTATTTTCAGCTCTACTTAGTAGCATCCCTTTCACCGCAGATGGTTTGTACCCACTATCTTAGTTTATTTAATAGTCCTTTTTGCTGTTGCTTGACAGGCTTTATAATTAAATGTTCTCTGAAGACGAGTGTGAGTACCTTAAACTTTTAAAAGTAATGTTTGGGCATAATCGTGTATAATGTTTCCAGCATTTTGTTTGTTTTAACAGGATCTATAACATATTAAATTATAACATTTGAACAAAACTATTTTGCAAAATTTTGTCGCATTTTTTTGACCATTTTGAAACTAGAGCTGGAAATGAAGATACGGTCTATAGTTAAGGACCGTTTTAAGCTGAAGATTGGTCAATCTGACATGTAACTTTGACCGACTCTTGAAAACTTTCCTCTGCTGAAAGGAAACGGTCATAATTTCAACTGCTGAAGGAAAATTAGCTCGCGCCACATTACATAGATTCTATTTTCATAAAATATATTCATATTTGTATATTAATTTGTTTTGTGGAATTTAAACCTGTAAAATATTGCCAAATGTGTCTTACTGAATGTACGGATGACTATAATATCATATGTTTCTGGACTTTAATCGTGGAGTAATAGTTTGTAACGTTAGTGGGCTCTTTTTGGCCAGTCACGTGTTTGTCTTTTCAGTTAATTATTGTATATATGAACTTGAGTAACCTTTATATATAATCTTCAATGAGCCCTTTATATCAACTTAAGTATCCTCCATAGTGTCTAATAAAGTTTTGGGAGTATCAATGTAATATATATATATATATATATATATATATATATATATATATATATATATATATATATATATAGAGAGAGAGAGAGAGAGAGAGAGAGAGAGAGAGAGAGAGAGAGAGAGAGAGAGAGACAGAGAGAGACAGAGAGAGACAGACAGACAGACAGACAGACAGAGACAGACAGAGACAAACAGAGATACATACAAAAGAGTAGGTATAACACACACACACACACACACACACACATATATATATATATATATATATATATATATATATATATATATATATATATATATATATATATATATATATATAGAGAGAGAGAGAGAGAGAGAGAGAGAGAGAGAGAGAGAGAGAGAGAGAGAGTTACACACAAAAGAGTAGGTGCAACACACACACACACACACTCACAGACACACACACACATGCTATCACACATGTCAAGGAAGCGGTACAACATAGTCATTCATACAAAGACACTTTTTGTTATGAAGTATCACCCACACTTACAAACTAATATCATGATGGAGAAGTCATAAAATGATGAGTATTGTGCTTCCAAACCAACAAACAGACCGAGTAACATTTATAAACATACAATCACACTTTTAATACAACAATGAGTGACAGGTACTCTTTTAATGGGATACATCATCATCATCATAGTCGTCGTTATCATCATCATCGTCGTCGTCGTCGTAACCCAAGATTGGGGCATCACAAATTATTTCACCACCAAATCGGTTTATCATTCCCTGTTATCCACTACCCTTTATTAATCTTCACACCCCAAGCCTGTCCACTCTTATTTGCCGGACTCTTTTTTTCCGCACTCTCTCACTGTGTATTGCAAGATTGTTTCTCCTAGTTAAAATTATGGCGAGACACGAGCATACCATTTCAAAAAGAGTTTTTTCATACTGGTCAGGTGGGCTTCGTATGATCTCTCTCTTGATCTTAGTATGGACCTCATTATTGGTTTTGCGGTCAATGCAGGAGATTTCTGCTATCTTTCCATGTTAGTCTGAACCTTGTTAGTGCTGATGGTGTCTGCGCAATCCTGGAAAGTAGTTCTGCTTTGGAGCCAACGTCTGTGATAATTGATCCCAAGTATTTGAAGCTTTTGACTATTTCAGCTCTTTATCTCTGCATTGATGCAATCGGTATTGTTTGTCATCAGTTTGGTCTTTTCGGCGCTAATCTCAATATCCATATGATGTGGAGGTTGGTTCGAGGCGCTCAACCAAGTCAGCAAGTTATTGTTTATCTCCTGCCAAGTCCACACTATTATTTGCGAAGCCAAGGTTGGAGACTCTTCGTCCTCGAATGCTGACAGCATTCTCGTGGTCTTCCTGGGCATCCTCCAAGATGCAATCCAGGAAAATGTTGAAGATTGGGTGATAGCTGACATCCCTGTCTGACTCCAGTTGTTGTTTGGAACTAATCTCATGTGCTGAGATTGATGAGGACAGCTCTGCTGGCTTTGTCATAAAGGTATTCTATAACACATATAAGTTATGAGCTCATATTTGCCTGTAAATCTGCAAGGCATACGCTTTCAACAGCCTTCTTAAAGTCTATAAAGAGGTGGTAAAGAGGTTGTATAGAGTTTGCTGATACTGAAGATAATTGTCGCAAAGGAGTATGCAATTGACGATTTGTCCCGTGGTGCCTTCTTCTGCCCTGTAGCCTGCCTGCTATTCAGCATTAATTTTATCTGCTTGAGGCTTTAGTCTTTTGAGAATAACTTTCAGCATGACATTGCTTGGGTGGCTGATCAGACTGATGGTTCTGTGGTTTTGGCATAGCTATAGGTTACCATTCTTGGAAAGAAAGATGGCCAAGGACTGAGTCCATGCGTTGGGTCGCTCTCCTGCCTGCCTTATCTTGTTGAATATTGTTGTTACGATTGTGGCCTTGTTCACATCCAGCTAGCAAGAGATCTGCTGTTTCAACTCTAGCCATCTTTCCTTTCTTCAGTTACCTAACTGCAGTCCCTAGTTTAGTACTGTGCATGTCCTTGGATCTTATAATTATACAGTTCTGAGCAGTATTCTGCCCATTTCTTGAGGATCTATTGATCTTGTGTGAGGCATTTTCCTAATTTGTCTTGAATGATGATTCTTTTCCTGTAAAAGATTCTTTCTACACAGATAGAAAATCAACATGATGTTGTGCCCTACGAAAAGATCGATGCATAGTCTTGCAACATGAAAAGTAACATTGTTATCGTGCCAAACTCAGGAAAGGCGCATTTAGTTTTACTTCTAGAACTACGGTAATACAAAAAAGATATTGAAGGAGGAAAGCTTTAATCCCGTATTCTGATAATTTTTAAAATTGTATGAAATGTTTTTTTTTTAAATGGATGCATTAGAAGAGATTATTTAGAATACAACCATAGATTTGTAAGAACACAGTGACACTTATTTTAGTATAAATTCAAACGACCACTTCGGTGGCCTAGTGGTTAGAGCGTCCGCCTTGGATGCAGAAAGTCGCGGATTCGATCTGATACCAATGACTTACAAAAATGGTACTAATAGCTGCCTCGCTTGGAGTTCAGCATTAAGAAGTTGGTGTTAGGACTGTTCAGTCTGGTGTCAGGATAATATGACTGGTGGGACATCATGCTACATGTCTGCGGCATGATGTCCCAGTGCTAATAATAATTTAATAAACTGCCACACTGCAGACATCGTAGCGTCATGACTGGAAAATTATTAAAACTACGTTAAAAATCCAAATCAATCACACACACGCGCACATAAATTATTCTTTGTAAACGTCATAAAATTTTTAAACACTGATATCTGAATGGTATAAAAAGACTGGTTACTTTGAAATGACCAGACATGAAAAGCTGAGAATGCACTGTCAGGCTTGTAATACCCTGACTCTCGTAGGCAGTGCTGTTCCCAATTCCATATGATAATGTTGATCAACCGAATTAAAACAAAGAGGATTATAACGTGCTTTATGAAGAATAATTCCTCTGGATAATAGTCTTTCACGTCTGAGACTACGCGTATTGCATGCTGATGATTTATTTCTCGTGGAATTCGTTTACCTACTGACCCACATAGGACCATTTATCTAATTATACGGAGAGATAAGATTGCAGTGACAATAACCATTTTATCTGCCGGCTGGTAAAATCATTATCCTGCTGGTAAAATCATTATCCTGCTGGTAAAATCATTATCCTTCTGGTAAAATCATTATCCTGCTGATAAAATCATTATCCTGCTGGTAAATCATTATCCTGCTGGTAAAATCATCATCCTGCTGGTAAAATCATTATCCTGCTAGTATCATGATTTTTATGGAATACAAATCTATCCCTTAGTGATTAGACAATTCGTCACACCTTGTCAACAGATCACACTTACCAAGAATTTTGTGCCGCTGTTGATCTACACACACGTAATCTACAGTGAAATGATCTACAGGACAGGAAATGTCCTCTATTCGATGCTTGGATACGATACGTAGTCCATCTTCTTTAAGGACACACGGTATTAATTATATGGAAAAATGGGAACCACTCCGGGAATGGGTGAAGGTAAAATAGAGTATATACGGATTTGACTGGCCAGGTTTGGTTAATAATGTAAGATATGTTTAGGAACATAAATTTTGTGAGAGCTTACCCAATTTGTGAATGATAAAAAAATAGAGACATTGTTTTATTGATGGAATTTCAGTCCTTTAACCGTCTTGATTTTGGAACATTCATTACTGAAATTAGCACCAGACTCTTTGGTTCGGAATTGAAAGCACATGTTTCAAACACATATAGGTCCAGAAAATGCCGCGGGTCATATCTACATAGAAGCTAACATCCAGGCTTCGTCAACCCTGATAAATATAGATTTGATCATGAGCACTCAGAAGTTTAAAGTTACTGAGTTTTTAATATCATAGTATTCGCACAGGTTTACTATGGGTACTGAATTAATACCGCGAGTCCCTAACAGAGCGTATGAATGTCTAACCAACTATCCACCACAACTAAGAATCTGTGAGAAAAGTAAGGGAAAAAAAAACAGCTTTATTTCTGCGGCTGCAGTTGTTCTGACATTGTGTTAATGTTTTATTTATTATATAAGCTTCTATTAGAATCCTTTAAAAGATGTTTGGTATGTCTACTCGCAGATTTAGAAATTTCCTTGTTGACATAGTTGCATCCTTCGTTCTGAAAGTTATCATCTAATCGATAAAGTTTAATTTGTGAAAAATTTGAATCAGTATGCTTTTTACAATCCTGAATAGAACCAATACATACATACATACATACATACATACATACATACATACATACATACATACATACATACATACATACATACATACATACATACATACATACATACATACATAATTACATACATAATTACATACATACATACATACATACATACATACATACATACATACATACATACATACATACATACATACATACATACATACATACATACATATATACATACATACATACGTACTTACGTACGTACGTGCATACATATATACATATATACATACATGCATACATACATACATACATACATACATACGTACGTACGTACGTGCATACATAGATACATACATACGTACATTCCATGACTTGTAATAAGTATTGAAGCTGTGTACCATAACCATCCCACTTACAAACAATAGCCTGGGGTTTTATTTTTAAAGACATTTTCAAAAAAAAGATGCATTTGATTAGTCAATAAGTTAAATGTGATTATACAATGTCATTGTGTAATTATTATTCAACAATATTCTTTAAAAGGTATTTGAAAAACTTTTTATCATACACTTTGCTTAAGGCTAGGATTTAGATAAGAGATTTAGTTCTTAAATTCATCTGTATTATGATACTATTTTTCTTAGCTAAAACAGAAAACGTTTTCTCACAAACATATGTCATAGTCAACATTTATATTCCGGACGACCGAGCCAATGTACTGAAAAAATAATAGTTGTACCCCAAACAAGAATTTGAATCTTAACATGGTGTCCCACATCATTTCCCGCCGTTGTAAATAGTCGTGTTATGCATCTAACGTGGTTTACACGACCATTTACAGACAGAGAAAATGGCTATAGCCATGTTCTGCATCTAAACTTGGTTTCCATCACCATTTACAGCCATTATAAATAGTCATGATATGCATTTAAATCTGGTTTCCGTTGCCATATAGGTGCAATGTGAATAGTCTTAGTATGTGTCTGAACTTTTTTCCACTAATTTTTACTGGTATTTGTAAATAGTCATGCACCTGAACATGGTTTCCATGGTTTCCATGAGCATTTACATCTATTGAAATAGTCATAGTACGTGTCTGAACTTGGTTTCCACGAATATTTAAAACCTTTATAAATAGTTATGTTATGCACCTAAACCTGGTTTCCACCACCATTAACAGACGTTATAAATAGTCATTGTATTTATCGCTAAAATGTTCTTCACATTAAGAACAACTGAGGAGGTATTGCTTTGCAAAGTAAAATCAAGTTGTATAAGTTCTCCGTCAACTTTATAAGTTTTATGTCCTTTTTTACAAGTTGCTATTACTAAGTCTTACATTTCACATTTTTTTTTATTATATAACGTTTAACGTGTAAGGTTTTCTGAGAACGTGAACAACATGCAAATATGGACATAATAATAATAATAATAATAATAATAATAATAATAATAATAATAATAATAATAATAATAATAATAATAATAATAATAATAATAATAATATCAAGACTGCGAGTTTTATTTTTTGAAAATCTCAAAACAGGAAATCTGCTTGAACATTAAAGAAGCGTTGACGTTTGTAAAACGCTGAAATTGGTACATTTACCATGCTGTATCACTGACAAGTCCAAATGTTAGTTTACAGAGGTATTTCATCAAAATATTACTAACATAAACCATAAATTGAATCAAGATATTTCGTTCATGCCATTTTGATTTTTTGATTAGGACTCTTAAATAGAATAAACGAGTAGCTTTGCAATGATGGCGCAATGGTTCGAGTATAACTGGGGAAATTTTCTTAAGTGGCACTCCAAAACACTTTGCATGCTATCTCAGTCTTGGCAAAATCCAAACAACAACATACCTTTGTTTTGCAGCTTTTTGTAATTCTCCCTTCTCTAGGAATGAAACACAAACATGACGCCAAAATGTATTGCTTGCAACATTGTTTTGGTACAAATGTGTCGATGTGATGATGTTAAATTCCTAAAAATTAGTAAAACTAAGCAAAATACATTAACGTATTTCAGTGAGTGGCGTTGTCTTTAATGAGGTATATTTGTTTGTCTAGCCGCTCCATTTGTAACCGCGTTGCTTCTTTACACTAGGAAAATGCCTTTTTGTTTGTTTAACAGTGAGATAAATATTGCTATGAGATTATTTGCCTTATATAGACGATCTGCTGTCAATAAACGTGTCAAATGAAGGCTTCTCTTAAATTTATTTTGACTATTTCAAGCTATTTGTGCTGAGTCCATTAGAGAGAGAGAGAGAGAGGTTAACGGTCTCTTCAATCCAGACTAGACTTGTCTAGATGAAGCAAAGTGGAATTTATGAATGAACAAAGACAGCCATTATTAGTGGGATGAATTAATATTGAGAGTATTATTATATTCCAATATAATCTTGGAATGCATACCACTAGTACGAAGAAACCTACGTTCTATTCAGAATGGAGAGGTATCATAAATGCAAACTAGCTTTGTTAACTCACACCATCCAACCCAACAGCTCTTTGTAGGCCCCCACTTATATGAGAAAAATATGTTTGATATGTGCATGCTTGACCTTTGTCTGTGATTGAAGGCAGCGTTCTGGCATAATAAAATTTTGGTCATGTTTTTTTTTAAATATAAATAAATATTTTCTTCGATTTGAACTCAAGGCATAGCTCTGTTTATGAACATAGAATATTCTAGACGAGAACTTGTTGGGAATTTAATCAACTTTTCAATTTAAATTGACCCAGATTCTGAACATTGTCTTAGTTCAAGTGAAATTGGTATACATATGACGAAGCAGACAATTATTCCTTCTTGTTTAAGTCCAGTCTGTGGAATCATTACAATTGTTCTCAGACATACTTTAGAGAGGAATCATTAAAATTATTCACTGGACATACATAGTGGTCACAATTTTTGTGGACTATTATTGGGGATTATCGCGAATTCGTTCGAATATATTCTAGATTATATCATAATAACACAGCAAGACGGTTGGTACATCAATATTTTCAAGACTATTGATACATACATACATACATACATACATACATACATACATACATACATACATACATACATACATGCATGCATGCATGCATGCATGCATGCATGCATGCATGCATGCATGCATGCATACATACATACATACATACATACATACATACATACATACATACATACATACATACATACATACATACATACATACATACATACATACATACATACATACATACATACATACACGTACACACATTTAAATTTGACATAGAAACACACCGCAAAATTGCAACTGCTTTTCCCGTTCTAAAATGTTTGTGTTTTTTGATTATTAGCTACAATGATGCAACCGTGCTGGTCTAGATACGTTCCGTAGACTTTGTAAGATGAGTTTGATTTACTCACCAAACGACCCAAATCTGACCGCTCCGCTACTTGAGAAATTTGTTTTACAGCCAACCAAATGACCTTATTAGTGTCATAAAGTTTGTTACTTTACAACTGCCTCCTCATTCTACTCGCAGCAATTTTCATAAAATTACCTAAGATTGCATTTAACCTCCCATATATCAGTGATAAGACTTTTGTTGGGTCCCTCTGAGTTCAATTCCTTATGCTAATTTTCGGTTGCAATTGATACTTTATGGTTCTCTGCAGTTAATTTTCGACTACTTTCGTTCATTTTCGCTCATATGTTTGAATTTTCTTATTAGACTTGATAAATTTTAGCTATGTATCATCGATGACTGTGGTTTGGGAACAAAAATGGTACTCTGTGACAAGGTGAATATACTATGCTATCAACTAGGATTGGGCTAGTCTGGTGACAAAGGTAATTTAATGTTAAAAACGTCCAATTGATTAACATTAAATAGCATACAAGGTCAAAGAGAAATTTGATTTCTACACTTTTATGCTGATAAGGGAGTATTTTAATTTCAAAATCGTACATAGCTGTATTTCGCTATCAATACTGATATTTCGTCAGGGAAGATATATACAATTAATCGTATCTCTCAATCTCTCTCTTTGTCTGTCTCTGTTTCTGTTTGTCTGTCTGTCAGTCTGCCTGTCTCTCTTGTGTTACATAGGTATATAATAGTAATTGAACCTGATACTTATTTCTATAATTTTAATTGTATTAAAGGCTAGCCGTGTAACTAATTAAATAGCAAAATCGTTTTTTTCCGGTATGGCTTTTTTTCGATACTGATGAACAAAAGCAAATGACCAGCAACTTATCTTTATTTTACGTATAAACAAAACCTTTCTTCTTCAGTTTTCATTTGAAGGCTTCTGTAAAGATCAATATAGTGGCCAAAGGTATTAGTGAATCTCCGTTCTTATATCAAGAATATGAAGTGCTGTCAGAAAGTCTTAGCTGGAGAATGAATAAAACAATTTCTTTTAAAATGTAAGTAGAAGATTACTTACATATCATGTTTTTCCTTTCACGTATTATGTTAGCTGAGTTGGTCGTGTTTAGGACTGAAAGACTTAGACCTAGCCTATACATAGTGAGGTAAGCTTATGGCATGTACTATTTGTATCTACGCGTTCATTTATGGCATTGTTATATTTTAGTGATCCTTTGATGATTATTGGGAATCAGTGTTAGGAAGATATTTCTCAGCACAAGTTAGAAGCCCATTTCTGTAAGCAGACATCATAATTTACAGTATTCACAAGACTATGAAAGCATAGTTTAATTTTGTAAAATAGTCCCTCCCTAATGTTTTAACATAAAGAATTTTTTTGGCTTCTTTAGGCATACATTTTTAGTAATTTGAGGTAAGAAAAACTCGTTGCATTGGACGTTTTAGTCGTAGTTGGTATTGCATGGCGTAGAGTACTAATATTCGGCTTAGAAATATTTACGAATGAGTCATGCAATATCTGAGACAAGAAAAAACATGCAAATGCGAAGTTATAATAGTTTCGTAATGTATGGTCGTTAGGTAGTTAGAATAAATTGTTTTTGTATTTGCTCTTTTAAGATCCTTTCGTTTCCAATGACTGTCATGTTGAAGTCCTTGATAATTGGGGTAACATGGGCTTGAGGCCAAGCTCACGCTTTGATTTGATCGGTATGCTACCCCATGTGTATAACAATAGTACTTAGAGCATCTAAAGGCACCAGAATAATGGCGGCTAAATTGTAAATGTGGTGTTTTAGATGATGTAATAAAACATGTGATCTTGAGATTGGTCAGTTCATTTAATATTAGAGAAGTGCATGATCTACAGAATATGTACAAAAAATGGCGAGTTTAATATATTTAAATCAAATACAAATTATTAAAATAAGTATCATCGTCAGTTCGCGTACTTATTTCAAGCAATCTGAGTCTGATATTTAGGTCCAATGAAACACACTCATGTGAGTAACCATGGATACAAATAATTCATACACGATATACTTGCAAGTCACAAGGCCGTTGTCAGGATTAGTTCGCATGTTAGGGTAGAAGGGTGCTTTCTAAAATAATTTGCTTCAGTTCTGGCTAAGATCTTCTTGTGACATGTTATTCATTTCAGTCGAATTTATCAAAACTTTGGAATGGAATATGGAATTTGAAAATGTATGTTAAATTCACAGGCAATGTCCTTACAATGGACCTACAAAATTTGATAAATGTAGGACTGGGATGATTATATGTATTATACATTTATTTATAGATTTAAAAGGCACACGTAAACGAATGAGACAATTTATATTGAAAACGAATTACTTTATTTAGAAATGCACACATCGTGTCAATCTGATTGCAAAGCAACTATTTCGTTTATATAAACAGTATTGCATCCAAGCAAAGTATTGTATTGCCTATTTTGAACATGTGATAAAATAATTTAATGTACTAACAATCACGGGAGTACGAAATCATTATGTCATACGTTAATTTTCTCAAATTTTTCATGATGAACCAGATGAATCCGTTCAGTTTTATTCTACTGATTTAGTTAATCTTGTTGTAAACATATTGTGTATTCGTATACAGCGCAACCAGTATCACAATAATCCAATGTATACATGTTGCACGTGTGTGTGTGTGCGAATGTGTATGCTATTTTTTTGTGGAACCTATCGATAACAATAATTTTGATACAATGTTTGTTTCGGAATAACCATAATAAATTTCTAAAAATGCTCCAGCATAACATCGCGTCAAAATATCATAGATCAGATAAGAATGTAAAACGTTTAGCATATTGTATGATTAAAAACCAAAGAATACAGCAAGCCTGATACATTCTTCCTTGTGTTTAAATAAGCATAACATGTCTTCCAGCGGTGCAATTATCCTTTTTTTCTCCCAAGAAAATAATAAAAGAGAATAAAACTTTGCATTAGTTTTTAAATAGGTTTCCTCAGTCATTTAAATGAGATCTCTCTGCCGGAAGCATATCTTTTGATGTTCTGCCGTAAGCATACTTCTTTAAGTTCTGCTGGAAGCATACCTGTTGATGTTATTATCACATCCTTGTATATGACTCGCGTGGAAATGGTAAAACTACTCTATTGGCATCTGAAATTAGTGTGTGTGTATGTGTGTGTGTGTGTGTGTGTGTGTGTGATTTAGATTTTAACGTAGTTTTAAAAACAAATTCAGTCATATCGCTACGATGACTGCAGTGTAACAGTTTATAGTGAACTAACACTGGGGCTAGATGTGTACCACGTCTTCGTGGATTTCAAGAAGGTATGACAGGATATGGCTTGCAGCCTTGTGGGCGACAATGAGACTGTACAACATCAATACCAACCTCATTACAGTAATAGAGCACTTCTATGAAAAGGCCACCAGTGCAGTATACTTCAACGGTAGCATAGGGGACTGGTTCAGAACAACAGTCGGAGTCAGACAAAGCTCTCTGCTCTCTCCCAAATTAACCAATATATTTTTGGAGAGAATCATACCTGACGCGCCTGAAAAGCATGAAGGGACAGGCAGCATCGGAGGCAGAGCAGTCACCAACTTACCTTTGCCGGAAGTTGATGGACTAGTAGGAAATGAGCATTAATAGATAGCCTCGACAAAACCTCTGAAGCCTACGGCATGGAAATCAGTGCAGAGAAGACCAAAATGATGACCAACAACACCAAGGGCATCAGTACTGATATCAGGGTCCATGGCACAAAGCTATAAACAGTCCAAAGCTTCAAGTATTTGGGGACAATTTTAACAGATTAAGGATCGAAGCCTGAAGTAATCTCCAGCATTGCTCAGACAACAGCAGCACTGATACAAACTGAAGCTCATCTGGAACGACAAGAAGATCGCACTCAGTTTTAATGGTCCGACTGATGCACACACTTGTTATCTCCATATTTTTCTACGCCTGTGAATCATGGACCATCACAGCTGACTTTGAGGAAAGGATACAGGCCACAGAGATGATATGCTTCCGAAAGATCATCGTCGTCTCATGCAATGAAGAAATACGGCAAAGGATCAGATAAAGGAATGGGCTTTAAGAAGGCTTCCTGTCCACAGTGAAAAACTTAAACTGCAGTGGTATGGACATGTCTCACGATCATCAGGACTTGTCAAGACAATTCTGCAATTCATTGCACAAGGAAGAATAAGGCAGAGAAAGAGGTGGGAAGAAAACATTCGGAAGTGGACAGACTTGACACTGAGCGACTCACTGAGAACGAAAGAAAATCGAGAGGAATGAAGGAATATTGTTGTCCGGTTTCATGCGGTGCCCCAACGGTCTACGGGACTAATGAAAATGAATGAAATGAATGAGCATTGGAGCATCATGCCGCAAATATGTGGCATGATGTCCCACCCAGTCACATTATCCTTACACCAAGCCGACCAGTCATAACACTATAACTCTTAATGCTGAGCGTCAAGCGAGCCAGCTGTTAATACCATTTTTAAAGTCTTTGGTATGACTCGGCCGGGTTCGAAACGGTGACCACTCGCATCTGAGGTGGACGCTCTAACCACTAGGCCACCGGATTTGTTTTGATCTGAAATCAGTTGACATGTACCTCATGAACTTGAAAGTTTAATTCAGGAACTTATTCTTACAATAGCTCTCCTTGGATGTTCATCGTTCATTCATGACATGTATTTTACCGATTTGCATTTAGATTTAAAAGCGTCGTTTGCCAACCATATCCCGTCATAGTCAATTTATCGTTTCAATTGAACTTGCTGATTGACCATTACCTCCTGTGATATCATAACAAAATAAAGAAAAATAAACACATTCTGACAGAGTTACATTCAAAGTGTTTCAGTGATCATTACATATCAACATTTTCCTCGCACAGATGTATAAATTTTGTCTGGAATAGACGTCAATTTTAATCTATGATTTGCCCTTTCAAAATTTTGAACGAGAAGGTTGTACATCACTGTCATATAATATAATGATTTTCATTCTGTTTCGGTAATAATTACATACCCTTACGAAGAAAAGAAGATCGCACATCGCTCATTTATTTTTCTTTAGAATATATATATATATATATATATATATATATATATATATATATATATATATATATATATATATATATATATATATATATATATATATATATATATATATATATATATATATATATATATATATATGTGTGTGTGTGTGTGTGTGTGTATTGATGTTTTCTTCATTAGGAAAAAATTAAACAATTACTCATCGTTAAATCATTCAATTGCACTTTACCAATTCAGCTAGTCGTAACCGTAAGGTCACATAGAAACAGTTTCAAAGGGACAAAGCTATGAAATATATTAATTAACTCTAATATAACTGATACAATCATACGGACTTTACACACCTTGTAAATTTGTGCAGCGACTTCACTTTCATGATGTCGGCAGTCAATCTAAGTTGAGATTGGTATCGAATATATTGCGTTTTGGCGACATTTGATATTATAAATTATGAAACACTCTTATAAATTACAATATATGTATTTTGGCTGAGTCACTACCAATTCAAAATACCTTCCAAACTGAGCATAATGAATAAGTAACAAAAAACACTATCCTGACTGTGCGATACATATTGTTCCAGTTTTGGTACACTTGATCCATCGACATGGAGTAGCAATACTTGAAAGTACAATCAGTTCCATAATGCATATGAAAAGCACTAGTATCAGTATTTGCACGAGCATACCGTTTAATCTTTGGAGTATCGCAGGACACTTAACCACGTTCGTAAAGGATCATAAATTACTGGCCATCCATTTCAATAAGAAATAATGATAAGCACGTCTATTTGTCAGGATATTGATTAAAGAAGGTTTGGGGTTGGATGTGAATGAGGGTGATGATGTCAGCTATAAGAATGTTACATTGTTATTTAATATGTTATCAGAGTTAACTAAAACGATCGATAAGTAACTGAACAGTGTAATAACTACTGGTGAATAGTAATTTCGTTTCGTCAATTACTGCATTTAGTCTAAATTTCGTAGATTTTGACTTTGACAAGAATTGGAACCCAGTTTTAGTGACTTGGACTTTTTATATCTCCTTTTTCACCAGATTAGTATGGATGTAAATTGTAATGTAGGAAGAGAGTAAATTAGGGACACAATATATCTATCTATCTATCTATCTATCTATCTATCTATCTATCTATCTATCTATCTATCTATCTATCTATCTATCTATCTATCTATCTATCTATCTCTCTCTCTCTCTCTCTCTCTCTCTCTCTCTCTCTCTCTATATATATATATATATATATATATATATATATATATATATATATATATATATATATATATATATATATATATATATATATATATATATATATATATGCAAAACAAAGAATCGGTTGATTATTGATAAGGTTTGTATATAAATATGGTTGTGGTGTAAAGGGCGTCAGCTTACAGTATACAAATACAATTTAAGTTAATTATGACCAAATTCTCTGAGAAATCCGCAAAAGTTTAATATATGCCTAGAAGTCCACCAAGAACTACAGTTCTGCAAGTGGAAAACAATCCCCATGAGGGTCATCCTAAATAACGAAAAGGGTAAAATATGCTCACAAGGTTTACATTACTGCCATTAAATAATCCGTGCCTGTTCTGTATCGAAATCAACAACATGCAAGAATCAGTCAGTTACGTATTGGAAAGTAGGCCTATTTGTCCATGAAATTTAATCAACTGAGCTGACAATCAATGGAGGCAAACTACTTTCTGGTTATAATTTGTGTTTATGCCTTTTATTATCTTTGATTTAAATGAACTCGATATGGGCAAGATGGATCTTCATGCTAAAATGTCATATTGTTGTACTGATTAAGAAGAAATATAATCTAATTATTTCCATGTTTCTGTCATAAGGGAACACGGCATACAAGATTATATATTATTATTGAATGGATTTGTGTTCAATTACATTTATTACGTAATGGAAGAAGTGCCTAGAGTACCGACAAACCATACATCCTTGTCAGCTCACAATCCTGATATATCTTGTTTGTTGAAATAACATTGGTCTTTTCAGGTAGAGTAGACTGACCACTTGAATATTAACAATTTTTTTACCTTTAAGGTTCAAAACTAGGATGCATTTTTTTCAGGCTTCATCTTTTTTGAGTAATAATGTAAGTAACAAAAGATGCGAAGCTATTAGGCACTCTTCAGAGGTCACGTTTCAAACTAATTTTTGATACCAAAATCTGGTCTTAAATCATTTTCAGAACAGAACTCAACTATAAGCTCAACGTGTGATTATTTTGAGGCTTTGATATTTCTTTACAATAAAGTTAGAAAAAAAGTACTTCTAGAATTTACCCATATCGTTTGATCCACTTGAATGACACATTTCACTGACGTACACATTTCTATAAATAGTTTTATATTTCATTTCGTAGTTATGATCTTGAGTTCGGGATGCATTCTCATACGTCTTCAGATTATTTATACCGGTAAGAGTAAAGTTATTTAGACGGATTGCTTTTGGGTGAAGGTCATTATTTGCTGCATGTTTACAAATCATAAAAAGGTGATGTTAAACTAGAAAAGATACAAAATATAGGCCTATATTTTCAAGTCTACTCTGAGATGCCGTACAAACAGATACTTAACATTATATTTGCATTTTATATGTTTATATATTTGAATACTTCTGTTATATATATATATATATATATATATATATATATATATATATATATATATATATATATATATATATTTATATATACTTATATATATATATAAATATATATATAGATATTTAGTTAGATTCATATATATATATATACATTTATATATATATATATATATATATATATATATATATATATATATTATACATACATACATACATACATACATACATACATACATACATACATACATACATACATACATACATACATACATACATACATACATACATACATACATACATCCACGTATGGTATATTTGAAGACTTATGTTAGATATAATCACGTATATGAACGATCAATTTGAAGACTTCATGAGTTATTGTACATATACTTATTATATATTTACAGTCTTTTATGAGATGTTATACATATATATTTTGGTTAGTCATCGAGTGCATGCTTTCGTTTTCAGCTCCAGTTTTTATAGGCAAACTATCAATTTGTATGTAATTGTTGAATAAGGAAATTTTAAATGAATTTGATAATTTACAAAAATATGCTTTTGTAATAAATTTTAGGTTATGTTTGTTATGCGATGATTTTTTTTTTAAAATTCCACATTTTGCAAATAGAGTTGACCCATTTCA
This sequence comes from Potamilus streckersoni, assembly GCA_016746295.1. NCBI lineage: Eukaryota > Metazoa > Mollusca > Bivalvia > Unionida > Unionidae > Potamilus > Potamilus streckersoni. Next base: position 2,288,446 of record JAEAOA010002345.1, on the reverse strand, counting down.
CGATTCCGCACCACAAACAAACACCGCATGATATAGTTCTATTACTGGAATTATGGTGAAGTGTTTAATAGATTCTCGTTATCGTGGACACTTTTGGGATTAGTCATGAATTTCAGAAAGCCAAGAATAGCAAACAGCGATTATGTGAAATTGCTCTTCTGTGTATCTCCGAAATGAAATCATGCCTTTCTTCCAAAGTAAATATTGATTTGATGGGATGCAAGCCAACATGGGTTCTTTTTGTTTACAGACGAGGAAAGGCATCCTCCATCAAAACTATAGATAAAAATACAATTTACTGTAGCGTAGATGCATGTATATATACCAAAGACTTGAAACACAAGGTACTAACAGCTGCCTCGCTATGGGCTAGGCATCAGAGAGATCATTATTAGGACTGGTCGGCCTAGTGGTAGAATAATGTAACTGGGTGTGACATCTTCCTACATATTTGCGGCAAGATGCTCCATTGCTAGTCATCAATATAAGCTGATATGACTCAACAATGTTAAAGCTAGTTAATAATCGAAATCACACACACATACACACAATCTTATATAATATTTCCTATTATAGGAACGAAAAATTATATCACTAATATTATGAGTATTAAATTGATATGAAATTTATAAAAGGAGTTGAATCCTATTATATGCCACTTGCTGCTTGCCAAAAAGACACGAGTTTTAAATGATGCATTATAACTTAACTTTCGCACGACTCCAAGATGACACAGATATGAAGTTAATAGGTATAACATCACAGTATGGCAAACGATACGTTGCTAATACAAATGACCGTTATTTTATACACCGGCATATAAGCTTATAAATATTTAGCATTTTTCGTTGCAACAAAGTTTTGAAGCACCCAAGACAAAACCATCTTTTGGTAATTGAAACAAACAAACAAACAAACAAACAAAGAACAACAACAAATCCAGAACAAAACATCAATAGCAGCAACAACAAAAACTATCTGAAAACAATTAAGGATAGCATTGATCCAATTTCAATGTAGGAACGGCTGCCTTTGTAATGCATTCATCCAACTTCCTCTTATGACTATATCGCGTTAGTGACAAGAAGGAATGTTCAAAGCTCGCCATGGGTGACACATATACAGATGTATGCATATGTCTATGCAAAATATATAAAAGGTGTTTTCATGAATGAGTATTGTCGGTTGCTACTGAATCATACTTTCTTGAGGGCACACAACGTACTCTCTGTTGTCATAGACATAGTACAGTTGAACGAAGCTCAGTAGGATCTACATATGCAGGATTGCCAGTTTTATATATGTAACAAACTTTCGAAAACATGTTGTAGCGGAAAAGTACAGTGATGATACCCTAACTTCATCACTGCCTCAGAGGGTCAGATAAAATGTAATCCAAGTATATAATATTGGAACACACAATAAGCTGCTCATTTCATTGCGTAATATCACATACAATTTTGATTTATTTGTTTTGTTTTGAACTTCCATCACTGTTGTTATCACGTTTCAAAGCATAACTTTGTGAGAACTATTTTTGTCATTTTGTCTGTGATTTTCCTATATACCGCTATGTCAATACGAAGACACGTGAAAGTGTTGCATATTGCTTAAAATTCGCTGAGCAAATTTTGCTACTGGGGGTGAACATCATTAAAAATGGAAAGATGAAATGTGCGTATCCTTGGGTCTGACCTACGGTATTCTTTCTTTCCTACTGCTTATTATTGCAATTTACACAGATCACTGAATAATTTAAATAGGAAGGAGTAAACATTATTAAACCTTGATAGCTGCAGGAGATACAACAATGCTTCTTATCCAACGTTTTATTAATTGTCTTCACTTTAAAAGAAGATATTTGTAGCAATTGTTTTTTTGTAAAACATTGCTTAAAGTTTAGATTATGCCGTTAAACTCCCAAATAATGTACAACGATTATTTATGTGCAAGTAATTTAATAACCATAAATCGTTATCATCAATGCTTTTATTAATTTCTGGGCTATGAAATTGCATTTTTGAAGAAATCTCGTGTGTCATATCCTACAACTCTATTCGTTTGGATGAATGCTGTATTCGTAACATATTTACAAACTTTTCACATTGCATTTCTACATTTTGTGTTCTTAAAGCGATATATTTTACTGTTATGTTTGACTACATGTTTCTATTTTCTTTTCTAAGGATGTAAAATGGATTAAATTCAGAAAGAACTCTTTAAAAACTTTGTCCACGAAACAGCAATGATGTAAATTCTATCAAACTCGAAAGATGGGTGGTGAGTATTAGAAATGTAATCTCCATTCACATAGAGGGTCGCTCTAACCACTAGGCCAAATAAGCGGTTGAAAAAATTATATATATATATATATATATATATATATATATATATATATATATATATATATATATATATATATATATATATAAAAATTTTCCTATTGATTTCATTGACGTATGACTCAATGTAACATGGTTTAAATCTGCTAGGCACGCTGATAAGCGGTTACTCTATGCTACCATACCAGCATACGGTGACAGTGATTTTCAATTTTTCCTTAAGCAATTAGCTATATATATATATATATATATATATATATATATATATATATATATATATATATATATATATATATATATATATATATATATATATATATATATATATATATATATATATATATATATATATATATATATATATTTTTTAACACATACGCACACGCACATATGTCATACCCGTTCAAAGGGTCACGTCGATATCTGCGGTTACATGGTCACAACGGCCATTTATAATCCCCCAACCAATTTCCTTTGTGAATGTTCTGTAATTAACGATCACCTGTCTTTCTGTCTTTCCTCGGTCAGAGATTATGTGTTTCTTTTAGTTTCACCCTGCTTCCGCGGCCACTGGAGCGTATCAGCAACAACCGTTCCAAGTACGAAATCAAGCTTCTTTTTTGGTCATGGTATATTACCTGAATCGATGTTTAAATGTTTAATATTCGATACTACTTCATAACCTAGTAAAACTCAAAGGAGTCATCCTGTCGGCTATGCAAGAAAGGCGGTTTTGAATCTTACAGGAGGTATACTACTCTAGTGATATAGTGATATTTCTCAAGGTTTTGTAAGCCTAGTTTCCTCTGATCCTTCATGCTCAATTTATGCTTTTTGGACATTTATGTTGGGGTGTGGATCAAAGCTAATTTCTTAAGGAAAAATTGAAACTCACTGCCACCGTATGCTGGTAGCATATAGTAGCCGCGTATCATTGTGTCTATCAGATTTAAACCATTATACATCGAGTCATAGGTAAATGAAATCAATAGGACATCAGGTTATATGCAGCATGATTGTTCATGTGATTATCCAAGAAATCCTCATGAACGTTAACATTTTATTGCTTTCCTTAAAATCGTTGAATTAAAGCTGCGCAATTTAACATGAATGCTTGCAAGTATCTTCTCGTAGTTGTTTCTGGGGTTTTCTTGGGCTCTTCCTCCACCATTTATACTGGCCGCCATACATAGTCTATCTTGTGCTGAAACATGTCTTTAAACCTTACAACAACAACAATTATAAGAGGGCTATCAAAATCGTTTTGAAATCAGCAACTAAAATTCAGGATTCTTTGCACGACATGGAAATGCAATAAATAAAGATAACAAACTTAGAAATATGCTCTTGAAGTGCAATAAAGTGTTGCAAAAATGCAAGGAAATAATATGACACGAATCATTCCACGAATAGCACGATTCAAGTTAATAATTAACATAGTTTTGTTTAATAGCTTTCTCTTTTTGTGGAGAACTAAATGTCACATATCTGATAGACCACTTGTAACCAAGATTTCAAAACGAGATGTACAAAAACAAGAAACCCAAGACAAAAAAATGATTTTAAGGTACACATTGCATAATGTATCAGGTAATGAACTTGAATACATACTTTTACAGTCAAACTTTTTTCTTCGCTATCTTTAGGTAATAATTTGAAATATTCTTATGTTATTGCTAATTGGAGTAATTTTATCTGATTGCAAACTTGTATTGTTTGATATAGGTCAGAAATTGATTTATTAGGATATTTTTCCGGCATACCAGCTAAGAAAGACACCTAAGCTAAGAGAGAGAGAGAGAGAAAGAGAGAGAGAGAGAGAGAGAGAGAGAGAGAGAGAGAGAGAGAGAGAGAGAGAGAGAGAGAGAGAGAGAGAGAGAGAGAGAGAGAGCAGTCCATAATTCAGTTTTACGTGTTTTCGATTTTGTGTTATGTAAGAAGTATTACATAACATTTACATATTCAGCCTTTTGATTGATCAAAACATATTTTCAAGTAAGATTTTGGAGTGAAGTAAAATTTTACGACAGTGACCTGCTGATTTAGATTTCAACATCAATAATCCAGCCTATATACAGGTTCACTACTTGATCTTTAAGACAAATGATCCTAGAAATAGGCAAAAAAATGGGAGACTGTAAAGGGAGCTCTGAGGACTAGTTACAACGAATGAATGTCACTAAAGTGGGCAACGAGTCAAATCTTGCGAAGTAGGGGGACTTTAAAACATTTGTTTTCGTTTCGAGATCTGATTGTCCATTGCACTCTTATACTCAAATTTAGATTTCCTGTTAAATATACATAGATCCCACCAAACGCAACAAAGATTTGCATTTTAAGACCGTTCCAAGCCAACACTTAGATTGCCTTTGATGAATGTTCCAAAAGGTACATGCATTAGCCTTTTCTTTCTGTTTTCCGTTTTCGTGAATTGAATATAATGAGAGGAGATAATCTGTTTCGTATTAAAACTGAAATAATAATGTACTGCGACAGAAAGCTTTCATTTAGATATAAAATTATATGTGCATTGATTCGATGGACTTAATTTTGTTTCGTTGACATCAAAGAAATATCAAATTTGTATCTTCGTTCAAGTTTGTTATGTAATATGCCCTGAGACTCAGCAGCTGATTTCTTTTTCTTTGTTGCATGAAAGACTTTTTCGTTGACGTTGGTATGTCATTGCCAATAAACCATCGTAATTTCAAATAATATATAGCTCTTCAAGATCAGAAAATAAAAGTTATTTATTACCCCGTGATGCTGAAAAAGCAGCCATAAACGAGTCGGAGTTGATTAATTATAGATAGAAAATCCCCCATGATTAATCGAATTTATCGCTAAGAGCAAAAACTACCGAACCTTGAAAACCAGATTTATTTACACTTATCACAAAACGCATACATTCTAATTAAATGTATAAAACAACTTTTTTAAAAATATGCAGCGCACGCAGTCAGATTTATTGGCATCTTAAAGTTGAATAAAAGCAAACATGATTGGAAGGTCTACATATGGTGAAACAGTAACATTGGCTTGTGCAAATTCTGTATTTTTTGTTTTGTATAAAATAACACAATCTTTAAATATCAAGCGCATTGTAATGTGCCTAACATCTATCCTTTCCCGTTATTGCACATATGCTACATTATTCTTTGTCTTTTTGTTTTTGCTATGAGTAATATATTTTTTCATAGTTTTTTAATTTGTTGGTTCCATTTCTCAAATATTGTCCTGGCTTAAATGGGGTTATAATTTAGTTTTTGGTTCCATTCGCGTGACTCTTCTATGATCTAAGTCTGTTAGGCGTATGTTTTACGCTTTCTGTGTTTAATTACTATTTATTTTCGCTGACTTATCGAGAGGAAACGCATTCGAAAGTTTATATATTATGAATCATTCTGTGAAAAGACGTTTTTATAGCCAGTTCACAAACTGAAGTTGCAATCTTGGTACCAGCCTACCAGGGACGGTGAAAATGTGACACTTATAACTGGCTGATGTGAGTACCAATATAGTTATTTCAACATTTTACGCAAGGTATTAATTTTTGTGGATTTCTTGGTTGCTATAAACCAATAATTTTAAAACAATAGAAATATTGAGACCTCTTTCCCATACCAAGGAACATGTCCGTTTTCTCAGAACCAAGAAAATTGTTTTCGATAAAGATGACATAATTGTATGGTAATATACTAATTTTAATTTAGATTCTGTTCAGTAATATGCCTTGTATGCATTCAACCTAATAGGAACAATGCATAATTTTAAATAACATCATTATTTAAAGTATTATTAAATATTACAAGCCCTAGATCATAGATTGGTTGTAATTTTTAAACATTATATGCATTTTGGAAATAAGACATACATTAGTAAGTAAAAAGAAATAGAAAATAATTATTTGGCAGATATATTATTGAAATCAGTGCAGCTAATTACCATGCAAATTTTTTTTTCAATAATGTCGATCGGTTTGAGCACCATTTGTCTACTGGAAACGTTGATCTAAAGTTTATGACACATATTCTATTGCTCATTATTCCAAATGATTGACAATATTTCCCAATCTCTCGATGTAGTTTGTTAGATACAACTAACCTAATAAAAGCGACTTTGTTATAATTCTCTATCTGAGTGACTGATATAGACGCAGATTTAGATAAAACAAAATTAGCAAATAGAAAGACGTCAGGTTAAATCGTAAATCAAGGGAACTCACATACATCATACTCCTTTACATTAAGTCTAGATACTACCAAACGTTTGGTTCCCTGTTTCTGACAGCTCATGAGCACTCTTTAGAAAGAGATAACCATCCCATAATTATAATGTCATATAGCAACAGAAAAGTAATGATCGATGACTTCCATTATATCTTAAATGCTACATTCTACTCTGACTAGTTGCTGTTGTTGTTATTGTTGTTCTTGTTGTTAGGTTTAACGCCATTTTTTTCAGCGGCCAGTATAAGTGTTGGAGGAAGAACCCTGGAAAACCCTGGAAGAACCACCAATATACGAGAAATTACTGGCAAAGTTTCTCACGTATCCACGTTAGTCGAGCCCAAGACTCGAACCGACGCAGAACTGAGATGCAGACCAGGCTGGATGCACGTGCAAAGTGCACGATGGACACAATCGCCGCCGCCGAATAATATGTGCCAACCCTTCTGACATCTGAGAAAATTTTCGATAATATCTTGAACAAACAAAACGTTAATCAAAACCTGCTGATGGATGCCACTAGCAAATGAGCCATGATGCGTAAAATAAACATACGGATCGCTAAAAATTCGACCCAGCGAGCTGACGTATATCTAGCGCATTGCTTGTTAGTTTGATTCGTGATTTATTTTTATAAAGTTTTGAAAGGTGTCAATCATTCTATGCACACACAAGGAAAACACCAGTTGCTGGACATGGTGAGATGATAAGTGATCCGGAACGGTGAGCGCCTTAGACCACTCGGGACCCTGCTATTAGTTGCAATAACCCACAAAAACCATGGATAAAGAAATTTAAGGAAACAAATCCCCGAAATGGACAATCCATGTAATATTTAAATCTCAAATTACATGGATCGTGATCCAATTTGACCTCTATCTTTTTATATATAATTTATATATCAGGGAAATAACGCGTTTGTCACTGCTTAAAGACATATATCAGTCACTCCAATCCTAAACAATTTACCTTGCTTGTCTCTTTATCTTGCAATTTACACGTTGCTGCAAACATGCAATGACATCCAACAATGTGATTAACTTGATATGAGCTAAATGGATCTTTTTGCCTAATATGACTAAATGTTGACTAAATGCAATATAAAATCTGAATAATGTAATCAAATAATTGTCCATTTTTTCTGTCTTAAAACACGCTAAATGATCTTTCTGTCGTTGATGATAAATGAATGTTTGGTCAACTGAATTAGACCTTTATAGGAAAATGTGCTCCGTAGTCGATAGTGCTCGTTTATACGTTCATGGTATAGAGGAATATAAGCGAGGTGATTCGTAATTTTAAAAAGTCTTTTATTGGCATATACAAACAGCATACTTTGTTTATCTCTATCCCACATAATGATCATTCTAACATATGTCGGTGACTCAAGCCAAATTAAGACTTACATAATCAATTGGATACCTTTCATTGATTCGATATTTGCCAGTAACATCTGGAAATAGATATGGAAGTCAGAGAAAAACATAAAAATAAGAACCGTTATCATTTAGAAAGCTCTACATTTCTTCGGTAAAAAGAACAGATTTAATTAAAACACTACCGGAAGCAATAGAACAAAATAAGACAATTTAAGTGTCAAAATTAAAGAATAAGAACTTGGCAACAAACATGCATCACAACGGTGCTAATCTCAGAAATATGCATCACAAATTCTAGAACGGAAACCACACTGACAAAGAAACAAAGGACGAGATCACTTCAAACTTATAGCGACCGAGTAATAATAAGTCATATGCCAAAACCTGAAGGCAGATGTCATGTTTAACAAGCATGTTCAAGAAGAAAACCATGTTGCAGAATGGATGATGATCAAGGTAATCTCCGGCAGATGAAAACATTACTTAGTAAAATCTATTGTTATACAACGTAGTACCAACAACCGGGAAAAGAGGATGTCTTGCAAAAAAGAAAATGCACATTTCAATAAAATCTATGTACAAACATATCTGAAACTGTCACGTTATTGCCTTTTGGTTAAGTGAAAATGTGTTAGATGATACAAACCAGGCACGCACCCGATCAGCTGGTGAAATCTGACCTTTCAAGCTTGAAATATGGATGATGATCAAGGTAATCTCTGGCAGATGAAAACATTACTTAGTAAAATCTATTGTTATACAACGTAGTACCAACAACCGGGAAAAGAGGATTTCTTGCAAAAAAGAAAATGCACATTTCAATAAAATCTATGTACAAACATATCTGAAACTGTCACGTTATTGCCTTTTGGTTAAGTGAAAATGTGTTAGATGATACAAACCAGGCACGCACCCGATCAGCTGGTGAAATCTGACCTTTCAAGCTTGAAATATATGAGCAATGAATATTAAACTAATCATGACAGATCTTTCATACCTTTATTTGCATCAGCGAAATCAACACATGATCAAATTTTATTGTCTGACATTGCGAGGATAAATGTGGTTTGTGTTGATATACTGCTGACGCTAAGAACATTTTCCTGATTTGCAGACTGATTTAATCGGTATCAAAACAACAAAGAGCGATTGGAAGCCTATTTAGTTGGCGCAGAATAAACCCACTAAACGGAACTTAAGTTTCTTGTGGTTATGTATGACTGGCTTGCTGTTGTTTTAATTTCTTTTGAATTAAATGGCATGATATGCCAGATGTTTGAGAAATTTCCATCGCTAACACGTGAAGAGTGTATGGGATCGTGTATAATATACACATATTGTCTGAACAATTACATGTCTTCAGAGTTTGCTAATTTCTCTATAAGTGATATATTGATAATTTAGTAGGGTCCTACCATAGTCCCACTTCAATGATTACCAAATCTGATATTTCCTGACTTTGATTATTGGTATCGCGAACTAATGTGCAATACATCAGTTGGTCAGACTGAATTATACTCAAAGATCTGCATTTTTACCTATGTGTGGAGGTCCGTAATGGTCGTACAATTAGAGTTATATTAACTGATTAACGGAGTGAAACTTTGTTCAACTCTGGTAAGTACATAGCTAGTAAATCCAAACCTGGTAACCGGTATATACCGGGCTGGAATGACTGTATCAAATAACTGTGCGAGTGTGCACGAAATTCTTAACTTATGTGGTGTGATAACAGTAAACCTTGGCATTAGCTTATCGGTAATCCAATGTGCCGTCTAGAGCTCGAATCAAGTATGCGCTGAGACTATGTAAGAAGGAAACTTTACAACGCTTGCAAATTTTTTTTTTTAAATTTAGGTTTGTTCTGTAAGCCACGTTAAATAAAATGCTGCAACAACTTCCAGTAGGCTACCAGTTTGCATTGATGAAAACCATGGAAAGAATAACATGTAGCATGTGGTGGAACAAAATTTTTAAGCCTTACATATTAAGTGGTGAACACGATTTGAATAAGGGGTATGTTCTTTGAGCATTCAAAGCGCCATATAGTCGTATTGTAGTTAACATGTTATCTGAGATAAAACGTGTCATAGTTTAAGTAAAGGAGGGTAAGTGTATATGATCATAGACCTGCCTCCTAATGTCTTATGTGTGCAATATGTATATGCTATAATGGTATGTTTGGTGTATAGGTTTTCTTTTCAGTCAAATTCATTTATGGTTATATGATACTTTTATATTCAAACAAGAAAAACCCGTCCTAGATGTATGATCTTCTAAGTAATATATTTGTTTACTTATTTGCATTTTGCTTTATGTATCCGATGTGTATTTGTGTGTGTATGTGTGTGTGTTTCACCTTCTCGTATGTTGTTATCAGGATTAAAATGTTTTTCGTTTAAATTTAAAATCGAGTTCTTTTGTTAAGTACTTGCAAAATGGAAACAACAAATAGTAAAATAAGCATGTTTATATATCACTTGTTTATACTCAGCTTTATTTCAAATGTGCCTTATTTCTGATTATAGCCTGGTATACTGCTGAAGCCAAAACACTTCCAGTTAGTAGCCGTTTAAAGTGTTTTGATCAAAGCTGATGATGCCCCTATCATCACTGAATAAATGGTACTCCCATGAGGATGAAAACTCACACGTGGAACAAGTTTACCAAAGAAGAACATCAAATATGTCCACTAAAGGGGATCCAGACCGTTGTAACATAATTTCCACCTAGTCCACTCAAATCATCGACCAACAACCTGACTCAGCGTTAAGAGGTTAGAGTTAGGACAGGTCAGCCTGGTGTCCGGATAATATGACTGGGTGGGACATCATGCTACATGTCTGCAGCATGATGCCTCAGTGCTAGTCATGATGCGCCAGTGCTAGTCATCATTAATAAACCGCCACACTGCAGACATCGACAGCGATATGACTGAAACATTGTTAAAGCTACGTTAAAAATCATAATCACATATCACGCATGGAGTAAAGTAAAGTAGTCCCGTCAATATCATATTTGGCTACCAAATATACTGGTTAATCAAGCAAGCATCATTAGAGGTATTCACCGACCACCATTCAATCCCTTAGTCAATCGAACTGCGCCTACCAGTTAGGTCAGCACAACTGCTACTCGACCAGCAACACTGTTCACTCAACTCTACGGCTGCTGTTTCAGCTTTACTGCTGCTATGGTCAACTTCTGTGGTTAACTCTGTAGCTGGTACCACGTCGATTACGATCAGCATGATCACTCTAATCAGCTGCAAATGTACCTAACACCGTGTACTGTGCATGACACGAGTATATATGGTAACATGTAACGATGTTATATACGGTAAGTCACACAAATTACGTAATCGGTACAACATTACAAAACAATAAATAGGTTCAGAAGTGAACCTGTGTCCGATAAGATTCCTCTGGTACTATAGGTTTGTTAATAAAATGCAACTTTATATTACTAATAAAAACCTGTTGCTAAGTCAAAAACAAGAATAGAAAATATCTGCGTTATACTACTTCTGCCAAAGTTGCATAAAAAACATACTAAAATAAACTTTATAGTACTTGATATAAATTAATGAATAACATATATATACCTCGACAGCTAAAGATGTGCAAGTCCCTAAGCAGAGGGCTTACTGAAAAGACGTTCCTTAATGTGAAGATATCGTCTTACAGTCAGGCATTTAGATACCGACGCGCGGCATAGAATGAACCGAGCTCACGGTTTCGAATTAATGTAAAATATGCATAAATCACCCACGCGTATCGTTGTACACATAAAAACACAACCCAGGTACATATATTTAATAAGAAAGGGTATATACAATTCCGTGACAATGACATTTTTATTATGCACGAATTTGGTTTCATTTATCAACCCAGAAAGCAAAGGTATATATGCAAAAGTGGTGGTATATGTGTTTCATTTGTGGAATCACACATTCTCGGTATATTACTGAAATTAAAACTTGATTAGGCAACATTTTCTGGTTAAAAATAAGAAGTCCATTTTTCAAACTGGTCAGGACTTATTCATTCGTGTGGTTGAATTAAATATATCCCAATAAGAAATATTACATATGTGCACTTCACATAAGTACGCGTTTCTTATTGGAGATTTAATGCAGAAACGCACAAAAACATCAATGTAGAACGTTATGATTTTGTCTCCCGTCAGTTTCAATACCGCGAGTCATTGCAGGACACTTATATCACTTTTGCTCAAGAAAAAAAAAATTTTCTGGCACAAAAGAACAGCTCACATGAGGAAATATTGAAAGAGGTAGGTAAAATGTTACTGGAAATTTTTAAAACTAACAACTTGAACGGAAAGTGCAGAAATTATGGATTATGGAGCGGTTACTTTTCATAATATTTCATTTACTATTCCCATGTATCAGATAAAGCTCTTAAATACGTGACAACTTTGGTGTGGAACTTGACTCACTCTATTTAGATGAACATTCGCTTTTTACAATTACCCTAAAATTCGCTGGTACTGCATACATTTAGAAGGGTTCCCATAAAATATTTAGTGACAATAAAGAATATATGTGCTATAAATCGGAAATGTGACTTTATTAAAAACAAGTATACCGACAAAGAAAAGGTTCTGCATTAAAGTATACAGAATACACATACAGATAAAAGTGTGATAAATGACACTATCAATGATATTATTTCCCACTTCAATGTGTTTCAATGTGTTTCTCAAGTTTTAAAATTAGCACAAAACAATCAGCGTTAAAAAGAGCCATATATCTGTTCTATAAAAAAACACCCTGCACATTCCAGTTGATTTACTGTTACAACCGTTCGACCACGCAATTATACGTATTTCGCTACATGAATGTGATGTTGATGGTTCGAAAGTAAACAGCTTATTGAAAATTTTCACCCCGAATACATAAGATATATAACAAGGAGTGCACCGGTCGCTTTTCTTTATTCAGAACTTGGCAGGAAAACAATTGACATTCAAATTGAATGTCACATGATAAGATTTTGGATCCGTATAATAAATGAAAACATATTCCAATTCTTTTTTAAAAGTACAATATCATACGAGTAATATACATTCTATTTAAAAGTGGCTTGAACATTTTAAAAACATATTGATTTCAGTTTGAAGAACTTATTTGCTCTACTAAGCATGAATACGTAACCCTCAAGTTCTGAAAGCAATCTTTGCAAATCGTTAAAGGAATGGAATGCAAAGGTAGACGCTACGTCGAGAAGTACACATTATCAAATATTTAGACAATATTTAAACGTTGAGCAGTATTTAATATCGATTGAGAGAACTGTTTAGTTGCCTTTGCCAAAATTTAAAACTTAGCAACCACAATTTTCCAGTTGAGTCACAACGTTGGGAATACGTTCCAAAACAGGATAGGTAATGTAATGTGGGAGATGGGGATGACTTGGGTGATGGAATGCGCTATTTCTTTATTTGTCCTTTTTTTTGCATGTATAAAACAAGATCTTCCAAATCATAATGGATGTATTAAACAAGGTGATCCAAATCATGTTTGATGTATAAAACAAGGTGATCCAAATCATGTTTGATGTATAAAATAAGATCATCCAAATCAGGTTTGATGTATAAAACAAGGTGATCCAAATCATGTTTGATGTATAAAACAAGGTGATCCAAATCATTTTTGATGTATAAAACAAGGTGATCCAAACCATGTTTGATGTATAAAACAAGATTATCCAAATCATGTTTGATTTATAAAACAAGGTGATCCAAATCATGTTTGATGTATAAAATAAGATCATCCAAATCATGTCTGATGTATACAACAAGGTTGTGATGTGTCGAATTTTGAAAACTCTTAGAGGCATTGGTTAAAGGAATTGTATCAAAGTCAACTTAATTAAAGTAGAAAGGGCTAGCGATAGTTAGATGGTTATTTTCATTTCATCCCTGAACGTCAAAAGGGAATTCGTTCCAACCAACGTAACTTGACCGAGTCATATGCTATGGTACAAGAGAATGACATAAGACCCTTTCCCAAAATCGACCGGTTAAAGGGTGAAGCTGGCCATAAGTGATTGTTCAAAGGAACGTTTATTACGGCTTGATTAGTTGTTTAGTTGTCTTGTCAATCCAAAAATTATACTGAACATATTTAGGAAACTGTCTATTCCGATTGGTAAATCTTGGATTTATGAGCGTAACTCTGTAAGAAATTAAAGGTTTTACTTTAGAAAAATTATTCAGTCTTCAATCTTTCTTGGGAAAAGTTGGACCGGACTTCGGGAAAAGAGAGAAATACGTTATCTCGTGATTTGGCAGTAAAGCGTGAGAGTTGTCTCAGCGAGTAGACAAACTCTACCTTCGAATTCGTAGAAAGTATGTTTTCGTTATTGAGTAAGGGGCCAGATAGTTGTCTCAGTTAGGAGACGGATTATACTTGAGGTTTGTGGGAACTTAAAGAAAAAGGCAAAAGGTACGCAATCTTAGTTTCCCTATTTTAATGATATTTCATTGGTTGATCTATTTGCAAATGTATTCATGATATGATGTATGTATGTATGTATGACTTCATTTTGCAGGATTTTAGTGAAATGCTAGTCATGACATTTTATTTTTTGATTTTCTAATTGATTTGGAGAATTGACAAGATTGGATGTAATTAAAATTTCATTAGAAGAGTTGACAAGGTTGCATGTAATTAAATGATCGTTAAAAGAGTTGACAAGATTGCATGTAATTGAATCTTTAATACATAGGAGTGATTAGGAATTTTCATGAATAAAGTTTAAGAAATAATGGGTAATGTCTCATAGTTTATGGATTAATTCTGTCCTGTATGAGTATGACATAATATTATATGTATATCCATATACTAGTTTGTAATATTTAATTGATTACTTCAGTGTATATCTATATACTAGTTGGTACTATTTAATTGGGCGAGTAAACTTTTTTAGAATAGTTAGATCTGAGGATTTAAGCCATATGTAACTTAACACTTCTAGATTGGTAGAGTAAGGAGTCAAGGATGGTTATATACGGGTTCATACGGGAGCCGAGTAGAATTTAATTGACCACCCCGAGCGTGACCCGAATTAAGGTCAGGACAAGCATTGACCGACTATGTAAACATAGGAGTTAGGGAGGAATGAGTTACTGCGGCAGAATTTATGCCTTTTGGTTTCTTAGCCGAGTTAATGCAGAAATATAGATATACTTGGGAATGTGACCTATTGTATATTGCGAGACATTTTATTTATTGAAGGAAACAGCTTTCCTGGATTCACTTGAGAAATCACTGAACCAATCACAGGACCGGAGCAAATTCAAAGCCGAAATCTAAGTCCAGAGACGATTGTCAAATCAGAGTTCGACGGACAAGAGTCCGAGACCAAACAACTACACAAAGATCGGCAGAGCAGGGACGAACGGAAATTTTGATGTCCGCATACAATAGGTGATGAAGTCTCTCAACGTTGCATTCAATGGGCACATCTCGTTGGCAATGAAGATAGAATATTAACGTTGAAAGTAATTTTAGCTTTAAAGAAATTTGTATTGTCTTTCTGTTTGAGTACACGTAAGTACAATTTTCCTTCTTTTGTAACCAAATAATTGATTTCTTTTCATTTTAAATTCTGTTGATAAACTGATTAAATTTATATTTATTCATTGAAAGGGGGCTCGTTGTGTTTATTTCTTCAATATACTTGTTCAGTGATCTGCAGTCTTCTTTCTATCTATCCACACTGGGTATATTACACCGCAGGGGTCATTCCCTAGCAAAGAACCGTAGTGAAAGAGGTTGGTGTGTTTTGAACGCCGCCAATTTGTCAAAAAGGTGATACAAATCATTTCTGATGTATAAAACAAGGTGATCCAAATCATGTTTGATGTATAAAACAAGATCATCCAAATCATGTTTGATGTATAAAACAAGGTGATGAAAATCATGTTTGATGTATAAAACAAGATGATCCAAATCATGTTTGATGTATAAAACAAGGTGATCCAAATCATGTTTGATTTATAAAACAATATCATCCAAGTCATATTTGATGTATAAAACAAGGTGATCCAAATCATGTTTGATGTATAAAACAAGGTGATCCAAATCATGTTTGATGTATAAAACAAGGTGATCCAAATCATGTTTGATGTATAAAACAAGGTGATCCAAATCATGTTTGATGTATAAGACAAGGTGATCCAAATCATTGTTGATGTATAAAACAAGGTGATCCAAATCATGTTTGATGTTTAAAACAAGGTGATCCAAATCATGTTTGATGTATAAAACAAGGTGATCTAAGTCATATTTGATGTATAAAACAAGGAGAACCAAATCAAACAAGATGATCCAAATCATGTTTGATGTACAAAACAAGGTGATCCAAATCATGTTTGATGTATAAAACAAGGTCATCCAAATCATGTTTGATGTATAAAACAAGATGATCCAAATCATATTTGTTGTATAAAACAAGGTGATCAAAATCATGTTTGATGTATAAAACAAGGTGACCTAAGTCATATTTGATGTATAAAACAAGGAGAACCAAATCAAACAAGATGATCCAAATCATGCTTGAAGTATAAAACAAGATCATCCAAATCATATTTGATGTATAAAAGAAGGTGATCCAAATCATGTTTGATGTATAAAACAAGGTGATCCAAATCATGTTTGATGTATAAAACAAGGTGATCCAAATCATGTTTGATGTATAAAACAAGATCATCCAAATCATATTTGTTGTATAAAAGAAGGTGATCCAAATCAAAAAAAGATCATCAAAGTCATATTTGACGTATAAAACAAGGTGATCCAAATCATGTTTGATGTATAAAACAAGGTGATCCAAATCATATTTGATGTATGAAACAAGGTGATCCAAATCATGTTTGATGTTTAAAACAAGGTGATCCAAATCATGTTGGATGTATAAAACAAGGTGATCCAAATCATGTTTGATGTTTAAAACAAGGTGATCCAAATCATGTTTGATGTATAAAACAAGGTGACCCAAATCATGTTCGATGTATGAAAGAAGGTGATCCAAATCATGTTTGATGTATAAAACAAGATGATCCAATTCATGTTTGATGTATGAAACAAGGTGATCCAAATCATATTGGATGTATAAAACAAGGTGATCAATATCTTGTTTGATGTATAAAACAAGATCGTCCAAATCATATGTGATGTATAAAACAAGGTGATCCAAATCAAACAAGATCATCCAAATCATATTTGACGTATAAAACAAGGTGATTCGAATCATGTTTGATGTATAAAACAAGATCATCCAAGTCATATTTGATGTATAAAACAAGGTGATCCAAATCATGTTTGATGTATAAAACAAGATCATCCAAATCATATTTGATGTATAAAACTAGGTGATACAAATCAATCAAGATCATCCTAATCATACTTGATGTATAAAACAAGGTGATCCAAATCATGTTTGATGTATAAAACAAGGTGATCCAAATCATGTTTGATGTATAAAACAAGGTGATCCAAATCATGTTTGATGTATAAAATAAGGTGATCCAAATCATGTTTGATGTATAAAACAAGGTGATCCAAATCATATTTGATGCATTAAACAAGGTGATCCAAATCATGTTTGATGTATAAAACAAGGTGATCCAAATCATGTTTGATGTATAAAACAAGGTCATCCAAATCATGTTTGGTCTTTCATTTTGTCTACCGATTTAGAGGAGTTCAAATCTAATCAAAACATGCTCTGACAAACTATTGTCCATGTCTCTGGTAAGACAACTATTTTATTAAAACGATTTTCCACTTATTTACGGTACAAGTCACACCCCTCGAAATTTGACAAAGCGCAAACAGTGTCACATTTTCCCAGCTGTCCTAATAAGGTTCATCAAAATAAACTCAGCTGGGAGTGCGCAAGTTCAGGAGCCACATTTGCACGATTCGCTCCTCTGCCTGACTTTGTAAAAGTAGGTTTCACGTCACATCTATCGTGATAACGAGTTTGTTTCCCCGTTCTTTACCTGAGATTCTTAATCTAATCTAATTGTAAAAGATGAATTGTGGCTGACTTTTTATCAGTTGCCAAATTCAGTCCTTTCTTCATTTTTTGAAATATTGTCGTCACTTTTTCTCAATGACCGTGTAGCTGGCATCCTAGGCATCTTATTGGTGACAGCATTTGCATATGGATGCAAATATAACCGTTCTTTATATTTTCATTGTTTGCCATAGGTAAATGGTTCATACGGCACAACACCTTCGCCCAGATCAATCACAGTACTTTTAATATCCGTTATTTTTGCCCATTTATCCACCGTCTCTGACACATACTTATCATCATTATTAATATATGTTGTAGATAGTTCTATAATGTTTCAAAAGTTGATAAGATTTCAGCAAGTGGATTTTTGTCTCTATATTAAACCAGTCAGACAATTTGTCTGTGAACATTTTTTCCATTTAAGTGCGGTATTTGTGTGTCCAAGAAGTGTTTATCAATTGACAAACTCTTGTTTTGGGGTCAGTGTCTTTATTTTCTTATTTGTTTTTTATGATGGCAAGTTCTAGCGGGTAATCGGGGTAATATAATATAGAACATTTAGACTTGCAAACAAAACTCAGTAGCAATACTATCTGAATGGGATAATAACTGATATTACTCTGCAAACGATCGTTTCCTCGACATTGTATTATTTATGTCACTGATGGAAGTCGGTGAACACGAACTTGATACCTGTCTGATGGATAACTTTTTATGAGAAGCCTGATGATCTAAGAACAATCTTCATTCTGACTTTCAGTAATTTATGTCAAAAGCAAATTGTTAGACTTGATTCCGGTTTAAAATCTATTGATGTATTGTCATCTGGCAAAAAATCGCACTAGAATCAAGAATGAAATGAATGTTCATAACATAATCATGGGTTTTGTCCACCGTGTTTTTCAAATCCCACCAGGCCTTTTGTGATGCTTCTGCATTAGAAATTATTGACAATAAAATCAAACGTTTGTAATCAAGAGACATACCGGAAAACACAGTCGTACTTAAACAATGCATACAGCTCGTGTCGAATCTGCGTTATTACACTCAGACATTTCAGCACTACCGAGAAAGAGATTTAGTAGGCGGTAGTGCTCCATTAGAAAATATAGTTTAATTTTACTCTTGATTTTAGTGTAAATGTTTAAAAATCTGATTATAATTTGAGTAAAAACCTTGTAATACCAGATTTAATAGCGTCTTTAACGTTTCTGCTGTGTCTGATGCAATAGAAACATACTCTTTAGTACATGTTCAATTTCCAATATGTGTACTTTTTTCATGATCAACAAGTCGAAGGAAAATCCATCTAAACCACTTAATTGTATCGTCAGCAATTTTAAGACTTCTCTGTTTACTTGAAATGTGTAAATTAGTTTAGGTTTAAGTAAAATATTGCCTTTCCTAAAGCTAACTCGAATAAAAGAACTTCATATACAGTCATCCGGTTTTGCAAAAGTTAAACTGTATTCATTTTACATATGTTTTTCTGAATATTTGTAGACTGTCCATGCAATGTTCACTGGATCTTTACATTACTCATCAAAGTTTACCCAATACAAATTTATATATTTACTCACATGAAATGTATATTATATTCCTTCTTCAAATTTAATTATTTTACCACGTCTTGCAATCAGAGTTGATTTCCTGCTGATTTCTATAGTATTGCTGTCAATGTAAATAGAAAAGCTGTAAGTGTTTATATTATAAAAAAAACATCGTAGCATATATTGCCTATGTTTGAACTTATCAAAAAAATACGTGTATCCTCTTGAATATTATTGTTTGGCACAAATGGCTTTTGACCACTCCTTTATGCCATCCAAATTTGTAAAGAAAAGTGCATTGTCTATCGACATTGATATGACTTATTTAACTTTATTATCATTAAATATTTCCATCACCCATAGAAGCAGTATTAAATTCAATGCAGAGGTGTTCGTGCCATCATTAACTTTTGTAAAAATCTCTTTCTCATTATTTTTTACCCCTACGTTTGTGAGCTATAAATGATTTATTAATTATTTTGGTGTGCTGTTTCTGAAGGCGAGTTTCTCTGAGAAATACAATTCGTATCATTATTAGAGTTAGGAGATGTAACTGTATGATTGGGCAAGTTTCGGTTGTTAATTGTTTTTATATCGTAACCCTAAAGAAGTTGACTGAAACATCTATCGTTATTAAAATGTTTAGTTAATAAGTCATTGCTTATAACAGCATATATACCATTGTTTACCTCAATAGATCATGTGACATCATGTTCTTGCACAGCAAATTATTCAGTGTTATGATACGAAAGGGAATTGCCCCAAGATATACACAAATCACGTAGAATCAATAAATAGTTGTTTACATTCATGTTGACAATTAGTATTAATATTCGTAAAAAATAAAAATTAAATGGCGTCTATGGCGTAGTTTCTCAGTGACTGATGGGATATGTAAGTCTTGAGAAGACTTCTGTGGCTTTAGTGAGGTCATATGAATATAGTAAATTGTGACTTTGTGCGTCGTAAAGCAAATGTGTATGATGTTATATGGAGTCCATTGTGAAATAAAGTCGTAATTTACGGTGTATATAAGAAGATAGTGAAGCATTCAGTTTCATTGTGATGTCTGGAGTTATTCACACTTTTTGTGTTCCTGATGTAAGTCTGCAAACGTATATTACGTTGTACTTAGATATTTTTCGAGAGGAAAAATATATTTGTTTGGAATGTTCAGTAGTGATAGAAAGTGCTCATTATATGGACAATAATATTATTCTAGAACTGTAACAAATTATTCAAAAGAATTCTGGACAACGTCACCTTTACAACATCATCGTTTTGGGAGGACCAGTAAACTTCCGGTATTGAAATTATATGGGAATTTTCATTCGGTTTTGGACTTTCAAAGACTTTAATAAGGGCGAATTTGGATTCACTTCATTATACTGTAAATTCCAGTCATATTTTTCATTTATCATTTTAATGATTAAATTTTTTGTTGAGTTTTACAAAACTAGTTGGTTTTGCTTCTTTAAGGTTACTTAAGTTTCTGGTCATGAGTCGTAACAGTTGTAGTTGTAAACTTATTGTTTTCATACCTTGCACATTTTATTGTCATTAGCATTTTTAAAAAAAATGCAAATATTTTATACTTGTCATATTCTTAAGTATTGGGTAAGTCAGTCAGTCAGATTTGTAAATTTCTTGGAATTTTTGTATTGACATTTGCTTTTGGTTTTGAACATCATTAGTTCGTTGCCTGATTGTGGTTCATTTGTTTTGCAGAGAATCATACTTATGCCAATATAATGAACCGATTTGTGTGCATCGTGACGGGTTAAACCAATGTTTCAGTTTCAATTAACAGTTCTTTACACATGGTGTTTATTTGCTGTTTAGACAATAAACTACGACCCGTTTATATCCTATGTTCGTCTAGAAATTTGAATCTATTTCAAAATAATGTCAGGATCACAGGGATAATCCACATCATTGCCGCCCGTAATACAAAGATATAAAAATATTAACATTAAATAGAATTATAAAACATTGCAGTAGCAAAATTAAATGCGAACAAAAAGGCCAAAGAATCTGACATTACGGCAACTACCGTTTGCGGAAGATAATGAAATTAAATATAACAATGTTCCGACTAATGTAATTTGACATCTATGTAAGCAGAAATTTACCTAGTCCCTTTAAAGTAGGAGAATAAGAAAGGTTTAATATTAACACTAGATACTATAGAAAGTTATAACAGATTAAAACTACACCGCGCAAGTCCATCAAAGCAAAAGTACTTAAAAAACATGTAAAATAGTATATACATTTTGCTGCATTATAAACATGTGAGCATTAAAATTAGGTCGCAGCATCGTTATATTGTTGGTTTGATGCCAGCATTTCCTTTGAGGTTGAAGCCTCGTCAAATATTGCGACTAATGTGATTATGATGCTAGAGGCAATGATATAACATATGGCAGCATTGGTCTACCTTTGGTAGCTCTTATTGTTCTATTCTATATATCTTCTCAGATCCCTTTTTATCCCATCTATTAATTTCATATTTCTGTTATTCATTTGACTATGTAGACTGTTTGCCTCCCTGTCAACGTATAGCATTAAGTAGTTGCCAAGTTTTATGTTTTCCGTACAAATGCCAACGAACTATAACGATTATTATGTCATTTAATTTTGACTCAGAATATCGATACCATGCGAAGTTTATATTTGTAAAGTTGGAATAGACATGGCTTATGGAAGTGAAACACTTTTAGAGAAATCATGTCAGTACTTATTCTCACAGATGATATTGTATAATGGGTCATATTATCTGATGTCTCATGGAATCTGTGTTTCCGTCAGTCTCAAATTCGTAATGTTTGAATTGGTTGGTATATTCGAATAATAATTGGTACACAATGTTTTTTTTACATCGAGATGTTGTGTCCGGTGCAACTTTCAGGTCCATGCGTTCAAAGATACTGTCACTATGTTGGTCAAAGGTCAAACCGCGTCCGGGCTGTAACCCTAACCGGTTGGTGTATTCAAATAATAATTGGTATTCGATACTGACATAGTGACACATACGAGCATACAATCTCCCGCTATTCTGCGCTCTTGCTGTTTCATTAGCTCACCTGAGCAACTGCTCAATTCGTCAGGCCAGTTGCTCTGGATGTCTACTTTGAGTCCGTTAATCTGTTTAACTTTCTTGTTTACCTTAGATGCTTCATTATACATGCAGTCTTAATTTAACAAACGTGACAACGGCGTGTGTTTCAACAATATGTCAGTTCCCGTCTTTGACAAGCAATATCAGTTTACATTAATCAGAGTTATTAAACTTTGTTTGAAATCATAATAGTTTACCTTGTCTTTAATTTTCAACCAATTTTAGCAAACGTTTTCAGCAAGTATGTTATTTCTAGAACATTTCGGCCCGTTATGCGCCATGTTGCAAGAACATATATCTGAACGCTTATTATGCGGTATGGAAACCTGACACTTTGGATCTCTTCAGCGACACAATTAACAGAGGCTGACGATCTTTTCAATGTTTGCTTTCGTGACCGACTAAAGAAAAACAAACAAGGAAAAAGTTTAAAACTGATGGATAATTTGCATGTGGACATATTAGTATGCAAATACCTTTTGAATGGAGCGGATCCACATCTCAAACTGACTTGAAGTAGCATCGCGTTACATTTAATGACTAATGCTAACGTGCACAAAACCATCACTGAATAACCCATAATTTATATGTTTGTAGTGTAAGTCGTATTCAAAATGAAATACAACATCAGTCAGACTTTGCACATGACGGAGTATATTATCCTATACGACGAACTGTAGTGAAAACTTTCATCATTGCCTACGTTAAAGGTCCAACACTTTATTGTATTCAGGATATAAGTCACTTGACATAGCCAGATATTGAGTGCCAGACCTTTTGAACCTAACTTTGACTAGGAAAATTGCTTATAGACTTACTTGACACCGTTTAAAGCCTCAAGACAGTTAGGTATCAACGGCAACCAAGGTATTTCGTACAAGAATTATGCAAGAGGGTATAATTTCCAAGGTTGCGATTTCTTACCAAGATATGAATAAAGGACATTTTCCATCGATGGCAAAATGAAAGTGTTTTATATAATTGGAAGTAAAGTTTGACCCCACAACATTGTAATCATTGTAGATGCGATCATGTTGAATAACTCTTCTTTGTATCTGTGTTGCAGACGCTACGTCTTAATCTTAAACATATTGATTTTTGAAGAAAAAAGAAATGGATTTGTCTGTTTTATTTATCTGGAAAGCATGATGGTATGGACAAGCTCATTCATATTACTCTACATCAATCTTAGTTTGCCTTCACGGGGGCATATAGAATCGTAGTGATGTTTTACATTAGGTTAGTGCATTTTCCGTAAAACGTGGTGCGTTCGCCAAATTTGCAATGAACCCTTGTTTTTGTGTTAATGTGTTTATATTAAATAGCCTTATTGAATATCCCACTATTCGTATATGATAGTGTGTGGATGTGTTTGTGTGTGTGTGTGTGTGATTTGGATGTTTAAAATAGCTATAAAAACTTTTGAGTCATGTCACTACGATGTCTGCAATATGACAGTTTATCCTGATGTCTGGCACTGGGCCATCATGCCGCAGACATGTAGGATCATGTCCCACGCAGTCAAATTCAGTGCATAACTTCAAATATGTAATGTGGAAACAGTTATCTATCATCCAATAACTTACTTATCTACTATCCTGCAACCCGAAACACATTATAGAAACGAACAGTGTAATATCTAAAAATTCCCACATCAACTATTAGATAAGAGGCATGATGTTAAAGAGTCTATAAAATAACACGTTATTCAACTCACGAAACACTCTATCCAACACCCTATATTTACATGCTAACACCCACTTTTTACAACACTGCAACACACACTCTACTATCCAACATCCACTTTTTGATTACTATCAAGCAGGTTATGCGAGCGATCAGGACCCCTAAAGTTACTGAACAACGGAGAGGGTAGAAGCCTTTATATATATATATATATATATATATATATATATATATATATATATATATATATATATATATATATATATATATATATATATATATATATATATATATATATATATATATATATATATATATATATATATATATATATATATATATATATATATATATGGTGATATATATATATATATATATATATATATATATATATATATATATATATATATATATATATATATATATATATATATATATATATATATATCACCAATAACTCATATGTTTACATGGGTGAGCGTCTATTGTGTCATACTTTGTAAGCAACTCCTGGTCCGTCCCACTATATATAGCTGGTTTGAACGTCCGAGAAATCCCCTCCACACGTCATGGATGAGCTATCGCACAATTATATGAGTCAGTAATTTTTATGGAATTTCGTTGCATTTTCCCTACTGAGCCAGGCCTTTTATCTTAGGAACAAAGTTCAGCAATCATCTCCCTCCAGAAAGTTGTCTTTAGGGCGAGTGTGCCTCTATAACCCTCTCAAGACGGTTTGTGAGCGACCTCTGCCCTGAGGTCTTTAGTAACCGTTGTCGCTCTTTGACTTCTTGATTTGTGCAATGTGATCTCTCTCTGTGTCTCTGTCTGTCTGTCTGTCCCACTCTACCTCTCAAGATTTCCATTATGGATCTTTTTCCATATTTTTTTTCAATTTGTTTCTCACAATTTTTTTCCACAAATTTGTTTTTACAATTTCTTTATATTCTTTTTAAATAACCGCTATATCTATATTGATATGTCACTACATTCATAGAAGGCTTCAAACTCCCAGTCAAAATTTAATTTGTAGTAGCTCTTTCTTTCAGAGTTTATTTCCTCTGCTTACTTGCTTCTTTAGACTTTTCTCTTCAGTACTTTACTATTATCTATATCCTTTTCCGATCACTCCATATCTTGTAGTTTTACTTCTTTCTTTTTCATCGCATAGTGGATTTCCTTCTTGCTTTCATCTTCTCTCTTGCTGCTTTCTTCTCTTTCCCCATTACAATGATCTATCTCATATTAAGTTTTTGTTTGCTCTTGTTGACTGCTTGAACTTTTTGTTGATATATACTTTGCTGTTGCCTCTGTTGATGTTTACGCTCTGTATTCTTTACATCTTCAGGTTGACTCATCTCCTTGCCTTGTGTGCACTCTACCTCAACAGTTAGTTATTGATTGTTGCAACAATTTCCATGTTTCTGTTGTTGCTGCTTGTTTTCTATGTAAAACCCATGCCACCCTTATTTCTTTGAGATGAGATTCGTCTTTCTGTCTCTTAACCACCTTTTCTCTGCCTATTTCCGTATTAACCTCTTGCTTTGTTGTTGCTCTATGTTGTCTGCTCCATGTTGTTGTTCTTGCTGCTGCTCTTAATATTTATTTTCCCTATGTAGCTGCCGTTACTGCTTCTGATGTTTCCTCTCATTTCTTTCCTTTGTCTGTTCCGTTACCCTATCATTCTGTTTAGGAAAACTTATTAACTCTCGTAAATGTATTTGTCCTATTCCTTGCGTTTTCTTTCTGTCTTGGGGCTTTGGACAATATTGTGACTAATGGCCTGTACTTCCACAGTGTTTTCATTTCCTATAGTAAAGTCAGCTTTTATACCATATCTTCAATTGGAAACCATGTAGGAAGAAGACTTGTTTTTTTTCTATATATCTTTTATCAATTTCTAATATTCTGATCAGGTTCTTTATCTGGCTTTGGGAGTGGTGCACATGCTCGGATTCATTACATTGAACTTGAGCTTGCTTTTAAAACGTGTATTTTGTATGACAGGTCAGCTATATGTAATTATTCTCTATTTGTCTTTAGTTTCCTCAGAATGGGTGACGGTTCTTTTCTGTTGACAGTTTCTCCTCCTATGTTCATTTTTCCAATTGGGAATATCGATTGAGCTTCCTGTGGTTTCAAAACATATCTTTTGAATCATTTCCGGTTTTCATGCGTGCGCTAGGTTTATAAAATATCTGTTCCTTAACTCACGGGCTTCCATAACCGTCGCCATTGATTGATCTTCGTTCTAGAGGTATTTTGGACATATTTATATCTTTGTTACCTTCTCCGGACCGTCTTAATCAACCTTGCTCTGAAATACTTTTTTTAAAGTTTAGTTATTTTCTTACTTTCTCATTTGTACTTCCAGTTGAACATGCAGCATAAGATTTTCAAGTTTGAGAGTTCTTCATAAATTAAGTTAAATTCATTTTATATAATTTAGTCCTTCTGCCTTTGAAGCATACTACATTATCCGCAATGAGTGCATGGTAAATTCTCTAGACTGTTAACTTGTGGGCAGTTTGCATAGTTCTCGCCATAGCATATATTAGAATATAAATATTTGAATACTCTCCTATTCGAGAATGAGTGTCAGAATGGCCGGTCTTATGGGTAGTTACGTGTTATAATGTTCAATAGATTTAATATAATGTTGTTATTATGGGGTAAAAAGTGTTTATGGGGTTAAAAAGGGAATGATAACGCTAGAATTTTATCAACAATCTAAGATATCACAAATAACACATATATACCAGCCAACAACAGCTTTTTCATTACTATCCAAACACATTATCTGCCATCAAAACACCCACCCATCTACACTCCTTGGATAAGGGTAGGAAGTGTTTATACACTCACCTTCACATACATACTAACAACATGCTATCACATACAAGAGTAAAAAGTGTTTACTGGCTCATTGCTATTTCCTTTCACTCATACTATCACAAGATAAATGGTAAGATCTTTATAGTTTTAGTTGTAGTGGAAAGTATATCGGAACACATGCGTTTCTACAGTTATCATTGCAGAATTTTGAATGCCATACCCATGGATGAAACAACATCGTTAAATAATTTTCACCGATTCATTTTGACGCGCATATGAGTGCGTTTAAGAATTGTATACTTATGAAATGTTAAAATAAATAAGGATAAAGAGAAGAGAATGTATATTGTTTCGATGTTATATGTTCTTTGAATAAAATTACAGTGAAAAATAGCACATTACAAAATCACATTTTCTTCTTTGTTTCATTTACTAATTGTCTCATTTTATTATTGTCCCTAGCATGAAGTCTTCATTTTCAGTGTCTTTTAATGCCTTGTCATTCTCTTCTTTCTGATTCTGCTTCTGTTTCTGAAGAACTCTCTTCCTCGTCCTTCTTTTATTCCAACTTGTTTTGTTTCATCTTGGAATACTCTGAAGACTAGTGCCAATGTTCCTAATAATGGCAACAGGTGTCTTTGCCTTAGAATCTTGTTTCCTGTTTTTTCCATTCTAAAGCCCAGTGTCATTTTAATAGTCCATGCTTCTATCTGAAGTATAATTTCAAACGACTCTCTCTAAGTTTCTGACTCAAATGGTAATCTGTTTTGAAACCCCAATTTTCTTCTTTACATTATGAAAGTTGTTTGACTGTGACATGGACTTTTTAAAAACCTTCTAAACAAACATGAACCAACAAAGGGAATAACAAACGCGTCAGACAATGATATCAACCCAAGGGATAACATTGAAATAGAGAAATCTAAACATTACAGGGTTGCATTTTATAAATATAAATCGTGGACAGTGTTTGGGAAATGGTGAAGGAAAGTAAACTGTTAACAAATGAATGTTATAAACGTTACTGTGAAACTTATATTAAAGAAAGCAAGCTGTCTAGTTCTTTTTGGCCGTATCCAGATGAACGAAATCACCTAATAAGTATTCAATTTCAAATGATTCAAGACAGTATGACCCAAAAAACCTAAAGGAAAGTGGGACGCAAAATAAATAAAATAAAATAATAAATGAAAAATGGAATGCAATGCAAGTAAAAACGCAATGGAATTTACTTTGTATTATATAAAAATCAAATGAAGCTCTTAATGATCAGATGTATACATAAATGTTTCTTTGCGAAATAGAAAATGAAATTGTATGAACCATGTGCATTTGAGTTCTGATTTAAACAAATAAAGCAATCATCAATCATGGGTCAGGTCAACTGGTAGCATTATGTTCACGGAAATAGAATGCCACTCTTTATCTTCAAACAATACTTCCTTAAGGATTTATTGTTTAATTTGAGTTGGAGCTAGATCATACAATAAGATAGCTCAATTGCGTCTGCCGATTTATATTATCTTCAGGCCAGTCACTGTCATACGACTATAAGACAATAAAATTACTTCATTATTGTAAACGTTGTTGTTGTTGGGTTTAACGCCATTTTTCAGCACCCGATAGGCTATACATGGCGGCCAGTATTAATGGGGGAGGAAGAAACCGGAAAATCACCGGAAAGAACCACCGACTCACGAGAAGCTACTGGCAGGCTTTCTCACATATCCACATTCGCCGAATCTTAGACTCGAACCCACGCAGACAGAGGTGAGATGGCAGTGATCCGTAACGGACAGCGCTTTAGACCACTTGGCCACTCGGGGCCCCTTATTGTAAACGTATTTGGGTCATGTTTGAGTTTGCTTACGTTTTGACTTGGGTGCGTGTTGACTTGAATAGGCTTTGTGCGTTTCAGTTTGGATACGTTTTGACATGGTACGTTTCTGTTTGGGTACGTTTTGACCTGTCCTCATGCAAAAAGACCTATAGTTATCAGTACAGTGATACCTATTTGATAAATCTAAGTATTGCTTCAGGTATCTTGCCAGATAAAATAAAGTGTGCTAAAGTTACTGTATTTCTAACAAACTGTGTAGAAGTGTTACAGACACATTTACATACTCCCAACTTTATAAAATATGTTTAAAAAAACACGTAGCTAAACAGGATTATACCTACTTCCATTTTCTACACAGAACAGTCAAATGAAATCTGAAGGAACGTATGTGGAAATATTGTACACATTTTACACATCAAGGCACTATCAAGTACATCTACATGGATCTACGCCTTGTCTAAGCTTATACTCAAAATTACCAAAGGAAGTATCAGATGTACCCGTTAATACGAAATATTATTGATTGGTTGTTTAGAACTTCGCCCGCCACACGAATAAAAAGTGGTGCTAAAGTCTAGATAATCTTTTCGCACTGGATAAGCCAAACTCACGTTTGACATAGTTCATTTAAGTAACCGGAGAAACGAATTGTTTTGTTTCAATAGATAAGTTAGTGAACGTGATCCTACCACATATAAATTGAAGATATGAACAAAGAATTGTTGAAAACAACCTTTCTCTTGTCGAAGTTACAACGGCTAACAAAAAATGAAGACAATCTCGATTATAGCTAAAGCATTCTTGATCGAAGAAAACGTAACGCGAGGAAACGTCAACTTGAAGAAGAGAGAGTGCATGGGAGATGATATCTGCCTAGCTTTGATTTTTGGAATGCCACTTCTCATGCCATCGACCAAAACATTAGACGAAGTATGCATCATGTTGACGAACATAGAAGCTATCACGCCTTCTTTGAGATCTTTTTGGCAAAACCATAATCTTTTTGGCAAAAACCTGGAGAAGTCTGGTAAACCGTGTACCATAAAATTACTGATCGTTTTAAATGCATTTTGTTGTTGGCAGTGTAAAGTGCATTATATTTTTCCTTTTTGCTTTTCACTCTGGCTGGTGCATTGCTCTGTCTCCTAAGAAAGTCTTTTGCAACAAGTATCAGTTATACCGGGATTATGGTTATCCTGTCCAATTGAATTAATGACTAAATTTACTCTTCGTGAATTCGGATGTGATTGAGTGCAGCGTGGTGGGTAAGACATCCGAAATGTTGTCATTACTTTAAAAATGGATTCTGCCATCGTTCATAAGAGAACGATAGAATCAGTTATCACGTTCACATTAAGTGTGTACATTATCACTATCTCCTTGTCAATAAATTGTATTTTGACATTGTAAACTTAGTATTAAAGGTCAATCATTAAAAAAATTCTATTTTCGAAGTGAAAGCAGAATAGCTTCAGTGACCAAGAAATATGCATTGGTTATTGAGCGAAAGGGATTTGTGCTTGAAAAACAAACTGTTAAACAGCGGCATGAACACTTTTAAATCGATGCCACGTACTTACTTCTGGATTTCTCCTTAGTATGGAATCCTAACACTCTGTAAAAATTCACCAACACAGCACTGATGCAGGTGATGACGTGTACCACAATGTTAAATTGAATGAAGGCTGAAAGAGATTTAAACAAAGATGTTGTTTAGAACTGATGGACCGTACATTTGGACTTGTGGTTACAAGACAACCATTTCATAAATGGAGTGGATGTGCGCTTGAGACATGATCGAATTAATGTTGTATTTCATTTGATTGCCGGTGCAAACTTGTACAAAATGATTAGTGAAAGAAGCGAAAACTTATGTGTGCTGTTACTGCATAAAGTGGAAACGACGGATGTTAAACTTCGAACATATCGAGAGCCGTGTTGATATGTTTTCCAAGAAATGTGTTTTATATTCACAACTGAAGCTCAAACCAATACACTAGTATGATAGTGTGTGCAATTGATCATAACGTTTATGTATAAACACATATTATCTTTGTGTTATACAAATTTCTCATTCTCGTTGATAAAGGGAATTTGTATTGTTGTAAAAATGAAATGATTAGTTTCTTTTAGCTCCACACAATTTCTAATCCATTCTGTGTGAGGAATTTTTTGTGTGAGGAATGTTTTCCTTCATGTCCATACTTACACCATATAAACTGGCGCCTTCACCAGTCGTACCAAAATATCATTTGCAACAAAATAGAGAGGTTGTTAGGCACAACAACAAGCTAAAAAGGTTTAGGGAATTCCAACGTGGTGAATCACCATTGCAGCTCCTTACGACGATCAAGGAACGTCCAAGAGATGGGAATGTCACCGAATCAAAAGACCACAACGATCGCAATTATCGTCTTACAAACTGGGCATCTGTACACAACCATAACAACACTGATGGAAACATAGGACGACCTTTCAGCAGGAGAGATAAATATAGTAACCAAACCTCAACCCCCAAAAGAAAATAGGTTTTTATTGTGTCTAAACACATTTGAAAAAGAGACAAAATATGTTATTGATAAGATTGTTACCGACAAAAAAGCTTTTCAATAAAGGTGTTGACAACATTATGTGCAAAAAGGACAATGACAAAGAAACTCAAACAGCAACAGCAGAAAGAACACATGGCAAACAAGAATCGAAATGAAAAAAATCAACAATACGGGGGACAAATCCATTATCCAACAACCAATCTTCACCTTTTGAGTTACAAATAGCTACGTATGCATATGTAGCTAAAAAGGGACGAAAGCAAAACAAGTCAACACCCAGAGGAAACAACAACCAACATCCCAGGCTTATAACCGTATAAAGGATATTTCAGAACAGGGAACACAATATGACAAACAACCAAGGATTCACTGCAGTTAAATACCAGATCCGTCCAATCCACCAGCAGCACAACCAAGAGATCTTAACAGTAGAGGAATTGTTAGGTTTAAGCATAGAGCAAGCGTCGTTAATGCAATATCGTATGGTATCACTTTGATCCACAACTTTTGTAATTGCATTTAGGACATGCAATGTACACTTTGGCACAAAGTTCCAAATTAAAAAATTGGCAAACTCCAACGAATTTTATAGCGTGATTATAATTGCATATGTTGCGTACACAAAATAAGCAATAGAATTTTGCCCGATTTAATAAATGGGCATGACTTTGCCTTAGTAAGCCTGGCGTTTCAGTGTCTTTGACGCTTCACGTCTCATGCCGATCCTCTTCCCTCCATTACCTAGCTATGACTTCCTTAGAAGAGTGTGCGGACCGATTCTCATTCATCAAGCAATTAGCTGCCAAAAATAGGGGGTACGGACTCGGGATTACGTCAGAAGGGCTGTGTCCAATCACGCCTGACGAGTGCGTGTTGTTACTATTCCCTCTCGTTAAATTTCACAGTTGCTAGGTGCTTAATTGCCCCGAATATAAAATCTGATTTAAGAAGCATACCTTTTAAACATTCATGCATACCAGAGCGTAGCTCGAATCATCTTCCCTCACGTAACTACAAATTAGGTGGGAATTAACTGGTCGCACAAGCTTAACAGTGTGAAAGTAACGTTAATATAAGATAAGTGAGTAAGTCGTGTCAAGTTGGCAGCAAAGATAGAAGTGGCCTCAACTATCAAATTGCTCTAATGTTATGTATGATACCAGTTCAACACTGAGTGCCCTGAAAGATTTTGACCTAACAGTAACTTGATGATCATTCTTAAGAACACAGAAAAGAACTTGTCTTCTCTAATGCGAAAAAAAAATAAAATATTTTGCTGGAACCCCCCAGGGACAAAGGAGAGGAAGGTTGCATTCGCGTAAGAGCTTCAAACGCAGATTCAGCAGCCGAGCGTCCATAGCAAAGATATCCAATATGAAGACAAAACAATAACAGCATGGCCACTATCACTACCAACCTTACCTCCATTTGCGAATGTAGGAAGCAAACTCCAACTACATCATCTCAGGGGTAAGTCAGGTAAAGGGGCAAAAAGAATATGCCCTATGGAAAACTTATTTCAGAGGGAAGTTCCTGTAACCTCTTTTTTACTGTAAGTTAGAACAATATGCACCAGGAACAAGTAACAGGTTTTGGACTTAACTTACTATACATGGGATACTCAAATAATCCAAACAACACGAAACTGACTTTTGTGGCATATACGTATTAGAAGCCAATCAGCTGAAATGCTTCTTATCTTGAACTCTGTGTCCGGTGCCTTATATATGTAATACTATTATTTTACAAACTCCTACAAACACTAAAAGTCAGTCGTAGGTAAATGAGATCACCAGAATATATTTCTGTGGTAATTGTATAAAACATGTACATATGCTTGGTCAATTTCAGCGGACAATTATCACTGAATTTATTTTATATGTCACTCTATAAACGTAGCAGGATCCCACACATTATTACGTCGATATTCTTGCAAGGCCTGGTGCTTGCTGATTAAACAATATCTCTCAGTTAGCTAGACTGTGATGATTACCCCTTCCCAATAAACACGCGCGCAAACTATTGCTGCTGTTAAAAGGGCCACCAGAACACTATTACATTAATGATATGCTAGATATTGTTTCTATTAGGATAGCATTACTTCTAGAGCACCTGGTTTAGTTAATTGGTTTTTGTTGATTTTTCATTAGATTTGCTAGTGAGTATACTTTCAATTTGAATCATTGAAAAAAAACATAGCTTGTCAGTCTCAAACTCATAACTGTATTTAAAACTCCTTTCTTGACATTTAGGCATTGCAAAGAATATTTGCGTTTGTCATGATGTTAACATTGGTAAACAAAGACTAGAATAATCTGATGTTTCACACAATTTTATATATTGGAACAACTGCAGGCAGTCATAACTCACACTGCAATTCTTTTTATGCAAAGTTGAAACTATTATAAAAGAATAATGACTTTAGTTGTTTTCATTCAATACATTCTCCTATATACCATTTTAATAAAAGATGTATAAACATAGTTTATTATCGCACATACATTTTACTAAATGACGTGTCAACAAAGTATATACGCACACGCATTTTACTACATGACGTGTAAAAATAGTATATACGGAAACAACTTCTGACAGAAACTATCTTACTCAAACTGTTTGAATGACAAAAGATAGTTCCATCAATTGAGCTCTTCAAATTTCTTAACTTAAGGCTACACTCTGACGTTTTCATTATTTAACAATAAAAGATATGGATGCAGAGGAAACAACGGTATTCTAAATTTTGTTCCGTATGCCGAAAACTGCACTGCATTCAGTGCAAAACCTGACTGACCGTATTTATTAATAATTAACATTCATAATACAAGCTGCCATATCAAAATAATCTCAGATCTTTAAATTTGGTAGTCTTTAACCTTAAATATGATATTATCTTTCAGAAACATTTTGCAAGTAGTGCTTGTCATTACATTGTTAACATCTTTCTCTCAGTTCCTTTTAATAGAGATAAGAAGTGCCTGTTTAAAAATAAATCTCTGCTTAGACTTGGAATTTCAATAATTAATATTTAATTGCACGTTCAATGTTGCTAGGTGCGTATGTGATACAATATTGTGTTAGGTTTCGTTGCTACAGTGGTTTTTGGTGTATTTGCTTGTTGTTGGTTAATAATTTACGATGAATTGCCATTTATTTAAAACATTTTGTGTATAGTTTCTTTCATTTGTAAATCACGGCTTCGTGAACACGATTTATTGTGCTTAGAAATAATGTCGTGAAAAAAGTATACTTTTTTCTTCTAAAACTTGTAAACACAAAAGCACACTTACATAAACGAATGTTTTGCATTATTATATCTCTTCAAATATGTGGACCTCGCTGGTGTGTTTTATTTTTTTAAATGAAGTTTTATCTCAGGCAAGTTGATGTGGCATCATATTTGTATATAGAACGTGTCCCTCTCTGAAGGAAAATTTAATGTGGGAACATTGAAATAGAGAAAAAGGAAGAAAAATAATATTTAACATTTACAAGTTCTTACCTTTCATAAATATATTTAAATTAAAAACTTATCTTTACTTTAATCTTTGGTTTATGGATTAGAAATGGAGAATTAAAGAGAGACTATATTAAATATCAAGCATAATATAAGTAGATAGTGAGTTTGCATGTGATAGTTACATTTAAACGGGAACATTTTCTTTTGAATTTTTAATATCGATAATGTTTTTCAAAATTAAAGATTTGGTGTCAAACGTTTTGTTCTGTTTGTTACTTGTATACTATATTGGCAAGAAAATATCCAAACTACTGAATTTCAGAGCATTATACTGTAGTAATTCTTCTCAATAATTGCAATAATTTACTTTTTCCTTTTCTTGCTCAATACTGTCTGCATTATTAGCAGTAGTTCTTTAGATTTCGTAGTTCAATTAATAACCCATTGCAAATTCTCCAAACTACAACAATTACTGCCTTAGCGGGATTTTTTTGTTTTAGTGACACATGTCCGCGTATTTCACGGCTAGGTAGTACCGAGCGAATTTATGTGAGAAATCACACTAACTCAGTTCTTACAGTGTACAATATAAAATGTAAAGAGCATGTGCTTTTTTTTAAAAACAAAACAAAAAGTAGAAGAAACAAAACAAAGCAAAAATAATAACACAAACTCCAAACAAAACAAAAAGCAAAACACCCACCCACCCAACCAAACTAAAATAAATAAATAAATAAATAAATAAATAAATACAAACAAACATGAAAACCCAAACAAAATAACATCCTCCCAGAAACAACACAGTTGCAATGCATAATTTTCGAAATATATTAAACTGTAAATCTAAAGGTGCATTGAATATCTGCGACATTCGTTAATGATTTTAGCAGGCGTGGTAGATCGTAGTATGAAATTCAATCTATATATGCAGTAAACTTTCATTCTATTTCACGGACTTTCTCTGCATCAAAATTGTTGTATAAAAATTGAGATGTCTTCCATTTACATTGAACAGACAAAAAAATGTAATATTGGATTTTCTGAATCTCTGATATCCATTACCTCTACTTCAATCATGTTGTACTAGACGTAATATTCCATTAACTTAATCGTTTTTCTTTTTTTTCAAAAAGAAATATTAAGCATGAGTCACGGGTGCAATTCTGAATGCGCAGAAAATTCCCTTTATGCTATTCAGTTGTAATTCTCACATTACATTGCTCCAATTATACTTACAACTTTATGACTCACATCAAAGTAAATATCGTGTTATGCTTGTAAAACATTTTATTACACATATCTGGAGATGCAGCAACAACGCGTGAATTTAATCTTAAATAGATTTGCCTGAAATCGATCTGCCACTGAATCATATACAATCATCGAGCAGTTTAAAACCCTGCACCATAAGAACAAGTCATTAATCCCTCCGCCAGATCTGAGAGTGTAGTTAGTATTGGTAGATGAATCTATGAAAAAGGCCCAAAATTCATATGCAAGACAATATAAATCATCTAGGACCCCAGCTAGAGAGATGGTCATTGGTATTTGGTATTTGTATGTACATGTTTAAATTATGTACAAGCTAGGCCTAAGAGTGTGTCTTATATCACACCATTGCGATTTATTAGCATTGCAAAAATGCACCTATTACATAAAAGAGGCAGCTCGAATTGCTTTGTTTAACCTACCCTAATAAAGCTTTATTTAGTGTTGAAATCTGTATCAGCCAGAAGGGCAATTAAATCTGAAAGACTAGTCTTATCGTCCAAAATTTCTAATCTACCGGAAAAAGCTCAACACAGAACTGCATGTCGACGAATGTTTCTTAAACCATAAATTATTTGAAAAGTGGTAGATTGCGCATGTGTACTCTCGCTAGAAAATTTAACGTGGCATCAATCCGTTATGCTAACATTATGACAACATTAGTCGAGTTTCATTTAAAAGGTATCAGGCTATTCTGTTTACGCATTATACGTTTAGACACATACACTGATAGCGCGTAATCTCAGCCAAGGACTGGTTAAATTAATGTTTATGCAAACACGATATAGCATGAATGTATGCTTGGATAAAATTAAACATTAGTCATCAAGAATTGAAGCCTATGGGCCTGAATGGTATGATGGTAAGCTTATATTTCTATGCTACTTAACATTGCAAGTTTCTCATCAAGTATCATCATTTCGACTAACTACATTATATTTTGGAGAAAATAGTGTCCTTTAACACATCAACTGGTAACCAGTGTAAATAATTTACAATATCTTCACCATTAATCATGTCAACTATAGTACGACATTGCATTGCTTACAAAATCCATAAATAAAAAGAAGAGAAAGATACAGAGACAGACAGAAAGACTAGAGGGGCACAAGATAAATGCATGATCAGGATGTGATATGACTAGTGGTCTTAAATAAATTAGTAGAACAAATTTATTTGTCCAGTTGTTTGTGTGTCATATCTACTGGACATAAACTGCATAAGTAATAATTAAATTGTAAGTGCTGAATCACTATTGATTTGTCCTTTTACGATGTAGCAGGATTCGAAATCGTTGAAATCAAAATTAAGTTCAAATTACTAAACCAGCAATATGGGTATGTGCTTTCAAACACAACATTAAAAATCACTAGACCACTCATATGTTTCATGCCCCACCCTGTATATAAAATTAAAAATTAAAATTTAAAAATTCCCAGACCAGTAAACCTTACGGATATTGTTTTGAAAAAAATAACAATAGAACTGCACCAGTCCGACAAGTCTATAAATGCAGAATAATATAGCACCATATCTGCGATATTCAAATAACAGCGGAAGAAATGGAACACGGGAAAACTTGATAGTAACATAAAATGAAATCGAATTTAATGCAACTTCCCAGTCTGGCATTGGCGACCATGCTTTATATAAATGACAGATACTGCCATTGGTTCAAATGGTGAATCACTATCGTATGATCTTGCATCATGCAAAATTTACTAATACTCGACAGCAAGCTTTTAAGGAATCTTTGCGGAAGGTAGAGATCATCACATTCATCGTTTGTAAGAACGACATAAACTAATCACTTAATTTATTTTGTCCTTTTCTTTGGTCTGTGCATTATTATTAAACACAGTACAAGAGAGTAATTTAAACAGAAATAAGATTTAAATGTTTCGTGTCCTAAACAATTTTAAAAAAATATTCGAAGACTTAAAATTATATATAATCCATAATGAATATAGCAGGGAAATGAGTTAGCATAGATTGTATCTCTTCCTAATGTTCATGGACTACTGGACTAATAATTCAGCCTGACTCTCTTTTCGATCTTTTAAGACGGTGATTGAATTGACATGATCTCAAGTTAAATCCGCGCTAATTCAGAATGCACCAGACACTGCATATCTAAATAAATAAGTATATTTAAAACTTATTCTGCTGTAGAGGTCAGAATTGCTTTTCAGTACAGTATTTTTCCACACGTGACCGTCGAACGAATAGCAAAAATATCTAATTTGCTAATATTGTTGTTTCAGATGTAATGAGCAAAGGTTTTATACAATATTTTAGTATTGTATCGTCGCCGAAAGTATACATTATAATAAAGTAGATCATTAGGCGTGACAGACAAAGCATAGGTATATACATCCAGAGCAGTAAATATACATTTAAGGTAATGTGATTTATGTGCGGTTGGGGTCGAGACCCATCCCTGACCAATTGATATTTATTTTTAGTTTTGCCCCACTACAATCTCTTGTCAATTCTTTGTTCGATGGGATTGTCTGATTCACATACTGGTATTTAGTGAATAAGCTAAACGACAGACTGTTAAAACCAGTGTAATACGTACATTTTGAATACATGCGCTCACAGTCGGTCAGGTTTTGTACCTAATCCTAATCTCAATGCATGCAATATTGTGATCAATGGAGTCAACAGTGTATCTGATATAGGTCTGATTTCATTAGCAGGTCTAAACTGACCGCAAAAATGAGAAAGAGTTACGTCTAAGACAAAACAGATACCTTACTCAGAGGATGCATAAAATAGGGAATGACAGATAGTATGTGCACAATTGCAAAATGTTATGAATTGGTGCAAATAAATTAATGAATCTGTAACATCTGCGTATTTATCTTGAGGTATTATTATCAAACTGCAAAAATAATTGATTATATCTTATATTTATTATCACCGATATATTTAAATATCTACATCACTTCTTCATAGAAATGCAAAGAAAGAAATTGTCTTATGCAGATACAAAATATTGATTTCTCTTTTCATGATTTCAATACAGAGGGTTTAAACATAAGCAAACATACACAAAACACTTTAGCAAGACGTGAGTGAATTATTTTTATTCTGACCGGTCATTATAAGAACACAAAGCATTATGCATTAAAATGGAAAACACATTAAACATTTTACGTAAAAGGTCTATGTTGTAAAATTGAAAAATCCACAGCTAAAAAGGTTCTTCTTTTTTGTACTGTTACTTTGATAGTATTGCGGAAAGCTGACGATATACCCTAAGGAGAACCATACTAGATGTTGGACAACATATGCAGAAAACTACAGACAATAAAGAGGTTGTTTCTAGAGTAAGTAAATTCACAAAAGCTGACAGCACTAGATTCAGGTGGAACAGACTGCATGAATAATGTTTGCATGCTTTTGCAATAAAGTGCCGAAACATTTTATGAACAAGTTATACCACGAAATGCTTATAACAGTATATTCTCTAATAATAATAAGCACTATCATTCAACCAGAATATGTAACATGTGAGAAGATAGCTTAAAGGAGATGCTGATAAAGTTAAATCAAATGATTTTAACATTAAAGATGATGGTTATTAATCAGGTCAACTAAGACATTTTTCACATTCAGAATGTAATTTAAATTGCAAATATCTTAGCAATATCTTTGCATTAATTTACAGTCTATCTCGATACAATTCTGATCTAATTATAAAAACCTTCGAAAAACGATCCAGGTCAAGAGGTACAAATTGTAATGAAAAATAAATTTTGTTTAGTGCGAATTATAGAAATATAGACTATAGAGTCTATAGAATTTAGAAAACGGAAAAGAAATTTACTGTATGGACTATTCAATAGATCAGGTCGCTAAAGCTGAAAACAAAGGTCAATTCGCAGGTCGTATTAACTGTTTATATAAACGATTCTCTCTGTTGTCGCACTGTTATAAAGGAATAAAATTCGATTTATGTCGCTAACAAAACTAATTGTGTTAGAAATAACTATTTTCTTCTGCAGACAAATATTTTCTATTTCTATTCCTATTTAACACCTTCTATCACTTTATATACGTTTTCTATTGTGATCATAACTCTAAAATACTGAAGAAGAACATAATGACACAACGTGCAATAATTTGTTGGTATAAGGATAGCATATGGATAGGTATTCTAAGTTTTCGACTGTAGACAATATAAAGAGCAGCTTCGGTACCAAATTTTTGGGCATCAGTTTGCTCTAACATATTTTGGTTAGCATAAATCTTTTAAAAGCCATATAAATCTAGCAATAAGTTAGCTTTAAAATATCATCATTATCCAAAGGAATTCTTGTGACTCTTAGCATCCTTAATCCAAAATTATTTTCAACTGCATTATTAGCATTATCTTTAACATTTATATCGAAACACCTTTTTTTATAGTAAAACCAGGTACCTTTATATCTGTAACATAGGTATTACTATCTGAAACATTTATTCAGATTATATTGTAGTGGAAGTATATGCAATACAATAATGAACTGGTATGAGGTTTGTAACTGTGTGGTGTTCTACCTGTTTGTGATGGTTTATTTAGTTTTCATATGCTGCTATCGTTATCTGTTTACTGAGCTAAATTTAAGAACGTCTTTCGAAACATATTTTGTTTTGCTCACTCAGTCACTTAATATTATACCCAACAAAGATATGCACACCCACTACAAGACCAATATAAACATGGGATGTCTTAAATTTGACATGAGGTTATTTTTTAGGTTTAAATTTTCATTGCTACATACCTCATCTGTCTCGTCTGGTTTTTGAAAACGACCGTGCTGCTAAAATGGCCCTATTACTAGAACCAACTGATTTTAACGCACCATATACTGATTTTAAACGTTGTATCAAAGACTGTTTACGTCAGAAATGGCAGGCATCATGGAATGATGCCGTGAATAACAAACTTCATGCCATCAAGCCAACCTTAGGAGAATGGACCCCTTCCTACAGATCCGTCCGTAGAGAGGAGGTAGTCATTGCAAGAATTCGACTCGGTCATACTTATTTAACACACTCCTACATATTAAAAGGAGAAGAGCCACTAGAGTGCATAGCTTGTAATGAACCATTCACCGTTAAGCACTTTATGCTGGAATGCTTCGATCTTCATCCTACGCGTAATCACTACTACGTTGTGCAAGACATGACGGAGCTCTCTGATACAGTTAACATTACCAACATCATAGACTTCCTTAAGGAAGCAAACATTTATCATAAGTTATAGCTTTTATTTTATCACCTTGTTCAGTTTTGTGTTATATTTATGCAGTCGATAGATTTTAATTGCCAATCATATGTTCTCGTTATCATACATTTACACTCCCCGTTGATCGGGAAACTTTTAGTTATTTACCATCATTTCCATTTTTATCGCATTACCTTTAACTGTTTGTCTCCAATCGCTGGTCGATAAATTTTTTTTACCAGTTTTAAATTTAAAAGGATATAACATTATGTTTGGCGTTAAATAGCCTCATAGTGCTTGTGCGCCGTAAAAATATCAATCAATCAATCAATCAATGAAGACGAAATAAGTGTGAACAAAATTGTTAACATGCATTGGCTGTAGCAAATATGACAAGCCGCCGTTACAAGCAATTTGTTTGTGGTCTTGGTTTGGTCTGGAAAAATGAACAAACGTTTAGGTTTCAAATAATCACAAACTGTGTCCGATTCAGTACATGTCTTAAAATATCTCAGATCAATTATTGAATCCAATTAGAGTTGTAGTCAGTTATATACTCTCTGTGATTATTGTTCGGAGTTACAGAATCCTATCTTTTAGATGTGTTTTTAACACGCGATATAAAATTATTCACGTTCCTGTCGTTATCAGCAGTCATCCCCTTTTTTATTTTGTGCATGTTCTTATCAAGGTTGTACAATTAATCAGTAAGAAAAAGTTTTGTTTAATTTTTGTCGTTCATGGAGTTTGCTTGAGATCATTCGAAGCATTTTATCTTCTCTGTTAATTATATCGTTTGTAAAATATATTTATTTCTGAGGGTTTCGTTGGGTGAAGATAAAACCTTACAAGCCAGGTAGGGAGATATAGACAGTTATTATTAATAAATATAGTGAATATATAGTTTTCTAGCATACCTTTGCTGTTTTATTAACCTTAACGACTTAA
Organism: Potamilus streckersoni; assembly: GCA_016746295.1. Lineage (NCBI taxonomy): Eukaryota > Metazoa > Mollusca > Bivalvia > Unionida > Unionidae > Potamilus > Potamilus streckersoni. The sequence continues at coordinate 2,245,968 of JAEAOA010002345.1, read as the reverse complement.
TTGCTCTTTCCGTTATGATAATAATTTCCTGTTTGCTCCAAGTTTCTCGACAGAAGAATATCTTTTTCTTTTCATTTCTTTTTCTCTCGTATTGTTTTTTCTTATTTATCTTCACTTTTTAAAATATTTATAATTTTGACTTTTGAATTGCTAACATGTTTCGTGATTGGAATTCGATCCTGTTTGCATTTTGTATTCTGTTGTGGTCAATAATAATATCATGAAATTGTTTGTGACTATTTTTTACTATCGTCTATTGAATAACTTGATATATCATTAATACAGTATAACTTACTTATAGCAATGGTTATAGTTTCGCCATGTTTTAAACTTTATTCTAAATAGCTACTTTTAAACCTTGAGCAAGAAACCACAGTCGCAATAAGCCCACTAAAATCTAGACGGATACCTGTTTTACCTAAAGTAGCTTGGATGCGTTTTTGAATACATTTTTAATTTTTCTGTAGAGTTCGATTTCCGTTTAATTAATTCTTATTTTTATTTGTTAATTTTTTTTGAAAGCTTAAGATAATTAGATGTTTGTAGGTACAGAGTCACCAAGTCTTTCATTCAAGTAGTCTAATATCTTGGATGTATTCTTCTAGAACCACATAAGGTTTACGTGCCTAACCTTGACTAAAAACTAAACTGAGAAGTAGAATAATTCATAAATTGGAAAAGGCGTAGGTAAGTAATAAATTCATGTTTTGTAACTTCGATTAAAATTGTATCATCATCAGTCTCAGATGCGAAACGGTTTCTTAAAACATTTTTGGGGATGGTTTTAACGGCAACTTTGGTACATTATTGGCTTTATTATGTTGAGGAAATGTGAGTTAAGTATCGTTCTTAAGGAAATACTGAGGTAGCCTGGACTGATATAGATAAGCCTAGATATATAGATATTGGATTACGAGTCCGATAGTTTATCAACCGTGACTCTTGCCTGAAACGATGCTAGCTATTATATAAATTAGCTCTCCACTGTGAAGATCACCGAACAAGTCATGAATAGGTTTATGACTATTGATTCATTTTCAAAAAACTGAGGAAAGCAAACAACTGTTATGTCTCAGATGACCACTTCATATTGCACGTAATTTGCTCGCGAAAGTAAACGCAATTTTGAATAATTAATAGAGGGTGACTCGCGACACTTTTTCTGAGCAACAGTCATATCTAAAGTAAAGTCATTAATTTAATTCAGAAGACCTGCAATCCATTTGGAGTCACTTGTTGATATTCCTACTAGCATGTTACGCCGACAGGCAAATGCTGATAATGTATGGTTATTACGTGGCTAAATGCATTCTTTATTGAAAAGAAGAAGTGCATACTCGATCAATTATTCAATTATGCTTGTTTGTAGCCCTTCGTATATATATATATATATATATATATATATATATATATATATATATATAAAGCGATAAATTAAAGGTGGTTCTATTACTTACAAAGACCCATGCCTTGATAAAATAAAACGGAAATCGTTATTATATTGTATTATTCTCGTAGACCGCATCCAATGTTTGGAATGAACACGACTATGGTATTTCGAATTAAGGTAGGCCTCTATACTAGCATCAAAATTCGTGCTTCCTGCATCTTCTCTTTTTCAGTACGTCTTGCTCCATCACCATGAACGTTCATCTGAGACGTACGCGAATGTTTCTGGTGTACAGTTCAGTGGCTTTAGTAAGTTGTTATTTTAGTATCTTTTTAAAGATAGTGGGTCACAGTCTGATAACCTACTCCTGTGTAGGAGTCCAGCAGGCTACCCACTAAGGTACACTCCCACTCAGACCTTTGTGAAGGCCGAAAACAACTATTTTCACGAAATTCCGAATTTTGAAATACGACTTATTTGTATCCATCAGTACTTCACTCAGTAGCAAATGCGTCGTCACCAGTCACGGAATTTTGTAGTATTTGTTTTATTTGTGTACGTGTTCGCATCATTCTTGATATGAATAATTAGGAATCTATGATATCTCATTGCATAGCATTCTTACTGATCTCGTTTTACTTTGGGTTAAAGTTCGCAAAAAAAGCTTTATCATTTTGTTTACTTTTTTATTGGCTAATGTTTCCTAAACTCTATAATAGCTTATCTTAATACGTGATATTCATCATTATAAATATAAGACAATTCATTCTGCTACATGCGTGCTTATCCATATGACGTTAGCGAAAAAGCCACAGTCGTCTTAAGTTTACAATTATGATTTGGTTTCTATTTCCTTAACTCCTTTATCTTGGAATAAGACATAACGAGGATGGGACATGTATGCACACCTTTGCCAGTTGATCTAAAAACCATACTCATACTTATGAAAATTTGCTCTAAGGTTATTGTTAATGTATTCAACTTTCGTCATTTCCTTTTCTTTTCCTTTCATTTCCTTACGTTTCCTGAACCATAAAGCGATTTTGATTCATAGACGGGTTGAATCATCATGAAGCTAAGACCTTTATCTAGCACTCATTTCTTAAAGTTTATTTTTAAGATAAAGTAACTAACTATACATATTAAGAGGAGGAAAACGTACGTTTAACTTTTATAATTTATGTTATTTCTTCTTCAAAATTAGATGTTATATTTGTGTTTAGACTTGCACTTAGAAGAATGAGTAAATGTTTACGATAGGTAACAAACTTGTAAAATTGATGATAAGATTAAATGATCATGATTGGGTATTTATAGGTTTAAAGTTTGCGTAATCACTCACTCAGTAAATAAAGTCAGAAGGAGTGTATGCTAACTTTGTGAGTGATTAGAAATGAACATTTGCATAAATACAGAACCAAGACCAATTTAATTGTTATTAATGTCATCATATTAGTGGATTTCATCGAAAGAGAATTTGATTTTAGGCAGCTCGTAGTTTTAATTCATCAGGTAACTTCTTTGCTCCAGAATATCCAGCCTTGTCTTCGTTGGCCAAGAGTTGTCAACTCTTCTCTAGTAATATTTGGTAGTGTCAGATCTGGTCATGCCAGTGTTCCCAAGGATCTTTTATGACATATAATTTGATTTTTAAATCTGGCTGTTGATTTTTCAGCCTTAAGCTTACGTATGACACATATTTTAGCATTCGATATTCTTTCTGTTTATTCGCATTATGATCTATCATAAGCAAACGTTTGTCGAATTTTTAGTGAGACCCCCTGCCCATCTTATGACCATGACCTTCAATAACAGATGGTGGATCATATTAACGAAAAATGAATCGTTTATGACGATAGTAGAGTGTCTTGCTTAGAACGCCATAAACTTTGTTTGGATACAAGTTTGAGCATTAGAGTGCAGGAACGACTGTGCGATATCAGTGTTTGAACCTTTAATTGGAGATGTTAATCCTGCGTTTGCCAAATACAATCTTAGTTCCCGACGTGGGGGTTGCTTTGATTATTATAGTGTATAGAGTTGGTATAGATAAAGATTCACAAAAAGTGATTTCGGAACTGACTGTTAACCGTAAGTATTCCCCAGACTTTATTATGATTTACAATCTTTTCCAATGTCAGCCTTTTTCTGAAATAAGAAAATACTATGTAAATAAGACATATCCAAAAATGTTGATAGAAATTTAGTGATTTCTTAAGTAAAACAAACATTAATGTTCTTTAACATTTAGTAAATTTATTGAATTAATATTTAAATAATATTGTTTCCATGTAAACTAAATATAGGCATGTATGTACTAATTTTTCTAAATTTTCTCATATGTATCCAAATCATTTTTCAGAATATATTTATTTTTATAAGTCTTTGTCGGCTATACCACCACCATTAACAATTTTAAATTGTATATGCCAGACTTGGACCAGCAATAAGCATATATTCTCTTTTGTTTGTAACATCATAACGTACTATTTTTGTTGTTTTTAAATATTGTTGTATTTGTAAATATTTTATTACACGGTATTAAAACGCGGGAAAGTTAGTCATTTTACACAAACTGTTCAACCATAATATAACTTCTAGACAACGCAATTGAATAATTTTTACTCTTTCAATCAGGCTGCCAATCTACGTTATCAGGCATTCGTTGGTAATGAGCGGATACGTGGTCAATTACGTCCAATATTTAAAGGAAGAAGTATTATTAAGGCAAGTGTACTTGTTTGCTATTCGTCATTTTGACTCAGATACGAGACATAAGATCACATATATAGTCTGAAAATGTTAAACTTACAATTAAAAAGTTATAATTTTTATAGCTCTGATTATAACATGAGCTTGAAGATTTCGGTATTTTATGAAATATATTCAGAAGAGGTACTGAATGAAGGCAAATAACCTCTCTTTAGATAGTGACATGTTGCATTAGTATATATATATATATATATATATATATATATATATATATATATATATATATATATATATATATATCTGTTTGGAAATTTACTGTAGTTGTAACAATTTGAGTTCTATGGCTACGAGTTGCATGGCTACGCTGTTTACAGTGTGGCAGTTCATACTAATGTCTAGCACTGGAGAATCCATGCCGTATATATTTGCATTATGTCCCACCCAGTCAGACTCCTGACACCAGGTTGACCAGCAATAACACTAACGTCTTAGAATTTTTATTATCTTTGCAGATAGACTCACACATTCTACATTCGCCATCCATCTTCAAGCAACAACTTCCCTTCCATAATACACTGCCAACCAAAAGATCCCCACACGAGAGCTTCAGTGCCTGCATTCAGTGTTCATTCAATAATCCTAATGTAACACTTCTGAAACGGAAAAAAATTAGCTCAAGATTTCATTAGGCCTAATGTCAGCTACGACGTAACTGAGTTAACATTTGAAGACTATCTAAGCAATCAAGAACTGAACCTGACCATAAGTTTCAGTCTTGCTTGCCATAGGAAGCACAGACGACCTGACTTTCGTCTACCAAATATTTCATACCGCCGTTTGCTGACGATAGAAGCAGGAGCGCCTTTGTCCGGTAGCAACGGGAGTTATAACACTTTAACTAAACATTGCGTGAACAGTCCTCGATAGCTATTTCCATAAGTTTCAGACTTCGGGTGTTCTATAGGCTATATTATGTTGTTTATTATTTATTTTTTTTTTGGGGGGGGGAGAAGCCTCTTTTACACCGGTCGTTCTTTCCTCACTGACCATTATCTTTGTTCATAGTCTTAGGACACTCATATTGGTCATGACTACAATCATTACCATTGCATGAATTAGCTTTTCATCGCTTTATATCTTGCTTTTTGTACTGTAGCTGGCACAGCTTGTTGTCGTTGTAGTTTTCTTTCTGTTCTTCGCTCAATTTCATTTTGTGCCAATTATAACTATAACTCTGCTTTTGCTTCATATTGTTCAATTACAGTTTTATCGTCGTCATTTCCTTCTTCACACATGGTTTGGGACTCGTCGTGACTCTTAAAAGCAATATTTTCGGGAATTTGGCTTACACCAGTACACAAACATGCATACAATACAAACTTGATTATTATTTCCTATTACACACTGCTATGGCGATAGCTCCAGATCAGATGATCAACTAGGATACGCCAGAGAAACAAATCTTGTGTGGTTTGCCTTAATTCGGGAAGCGTTTTCTCCCATCTGAAATTACTTCGAAGTTGTTCTTTATAGTATATTGACTTGGTGGCGAGGAAGACAGTGAGCTTCCAAGCTATTAGCTTCCAAAACTTGAAGTTACTGTGTTAAGGATGCGTCTAAACACAATTTCTTCTCGATTTCGTTCCAATTATAGATGAATGCACAGTACACTAAATGGGTCATGTAGTCAAGAAATGAAAGTGAACATGCATTTGCCGTAATAATCACCTTGATTCGAGCTAGAAAAGAAATAAACTCTGTTTTCATGGTCCCAACGTTTTCGGTAATTCGGTGTCTTTTTCATTTTTCATTTCGTTAGATCACTAGGCCGTATTTGCTCTTAACATAAAACATGGTCGTGCTTTATGTTTTAAATTTATTAGTGATCAGGTTGTATATGGTTCTCGCAAACCTACCTGTCTGCTCAGTAGTCACCCTACCAAGAACTTAGGAAATGTTTCTATCTCAAGTATCAGACTTTTCGCCATTAAGTTCTCCCTCCTTAGCAATCACGAACCTTGAATGTTTAGTCCTGGCACCGAATTTATGTGTATTGTTGTGAAACTTCTCCCTCTCGTATGGTGTAGACCTCAAAATGGACTGACCATCATTGTCGATGTCGATACTCTCCATATGCTTCGCGGCAAAAGGAATTGATTGTGGTACTAGTAGCATCCAAACAGCCCGGGGTACTAGCGTATCAATTCGTGTTTTTTTTTCTTTTCTGTACTCACACCAGTTGCCACAATTCAGTTTGTTGTTTTTTTCTGTTGCGGCATAAAATGATTATTATTGTCTAAACAATTTTGCAAGACAATTATTGCGATTAAGCAGCATGTTCACAGATGAAGAGCGTTTTTGTCTGCAAAATGCCACAATTTTGCAAAGTTAATTGAAACGATCTAAAGATTTTAGCATAAGGATGGATTAATCTACAAAGTTTTTGCAATGTTTGTTTTTGTTAATCAAACACATCAGCTGTTTACATGACTCTCTAATTGGAAGGAACGAACTTAATATCAAATCAGTATACTTTTAACTCACTTGTGAGATATAAAATTTCAGTCAGATCTTTTCTATTTGGAGTTCAACTAACCTAGTGTCTGGGCGAAACAAAGAAACGTTTCTTACTGACCCACATTTTGAAAATGGAACTACTCTTTATCATTTAAATCACGCTCTATTCTATCTCAAATTAAACACTTCTGGTAACAGCATCGGTTTATAATAAACTATATTTGCTCATATTTAAAAGAAAATTGAAACAAAATAAAAGATCTTCTTTCATTTCAAAAATGTTGCTAAGCACGAATCAAACATCTAAACATGTTTGAACTTCCCAGAGGTACACGGTTTCCTTCTTAGCCAAATATTAGTACTTCACACCATGCAATAGAAACCATGATATAAACATCCAACACACAGAAATATTCCTATCTCGAATTACCAAACACGTGTACCTAAAATATCTACAGAATTCTCTGTGTTAAGAGGTCCAGCCAGCCTAATCCACGCTGTCATAAAGTCTCGTGAATGCTGTACATTATGAATTCTTCTCTCAGAAATCGGCTTATTAATCAATTTCAGAAATATCTTTCCAACACCGGCTCCTGCTAATCAACAAATGATAAAAAAATCTAAAAATGCTGTAAACGGAGACATAAATGCAAATAGTACATACTCTAGACTTATTGACAGCATGTTTATGTTCTTTACCCCAAAATACCAAGCCTTTAAATTTATTCATGTTCCTCTCTCCACGCATTCCAGGCCCTTACAGATTAATGTTTCTCTCCACGTGCTTTTACAGTAAATGACTGGCAAATGCAACGTGATTATGTACAAACCATAAAATAAGTAAGCCACATATTGCACATTATCCAATATTGATGAAGACGACGGGGCACAATAATATTGGTAATGTAAGAACAAATATAAACCATTTTAAGTGCGCAATAAAATCTTCACTTGCACGATGGCTGCATGTCTTTCAGTAAATGATTGCATCTTGGGAATCCCACTCCGTTATTATTCCCTCAGAGTAAATTCATTTTTTTTACCGCCGCTGAAAAATTCCACGTTTAGTTATATCCAGCTTCTAATGTTATGGCATTTTATCGATTGAAAATTTAATCTGTAAGCTTAGATATAATAAAGCTTCCTTCATCAGAGCTTCTAACATAAAAAGTATTAACATATCCCAACAGATGGTGTTGACACATCTACTAGGATATCAAAATAAATACGTGAAGTATAAGAATTCATAATTACAAATAAAATAAAAGCTATGCTGGCGGCAGTAGGCTGATAGATAACAATAAAAGCCAAATGGGGACTGTTACTTCTAAATTTAGTTAAGGAAACAGTAACAAAATAAATTCAACTTGGCTTTCTTAACGCGCGCACACAGAGAGACACACACTCACAAACACACACACACACACACACACACACACACACACACACACACACACATACATATATATATATATATATATATATATATATATATATATATATATATATATATATAGATATATATATATATATATATATATATATATATATAGGCTAACAAACTGGAAACGAGGGACCGTCATATCTAATTATATGATTCCTGTAATCATACGCATTCAACAATTTATACAGATTTGGCAGGCACAAAAAGCTGTTAAAATCAAAGAAACAAAAACACTGCAGATCCTGATTTAAAAACAATAAAGTTAAGATGTCGTACATTTGTCCGAATAATAGTGCCATAAATTAAAGCTTGTGGCTACAAAAAACGAGTGAGTTATACTTATAGTGTATACTTTTAACTCACTGTAACAAATATACAATATCTAGTGAATGTATTTGTAGTTATTTATTTGAATTAGTATTCACATATAGAAATTAGATTAAAAACGACGTAGAGATGTTTGTGAAACAGATGATAACGGTGCTTCATAATTAAAATTAACATGAGAATATCTATTCACACGATTTCATAACGCAAATCAAATCCAGTAATTCCAGATATACAAAACTTTTTGTTTTAAAAATGTGCATTGTGGAATATTACAATTGTAATAATTTAGCTTCTTCGAGGCATACACCTTTTCACTTGAACTATAACAGAATGTAAAGATGAAGATTTCCAATGGAAAAACATATTCTTACTGTAAACATGACTCACCTTGAACTCTTACTACAAGATGATGTTTGCAAAAAAACTAATATTAGCTATGTAAACATTCTCTTCACAACTTACAGCCATGAAGAAACTTAAGCACACACATACACACACAAACACACACACACACACACACACACACACACACACAAAACACACACACATATACATACACTCTCTCCTTCTCTCTCTATGTTAGCAGGAGCCTGTGTTGGAAAGATATTTCTGAAATTGATTAATAACTTTATATATAGACATATATACACACACACACACACACACACACACACACACACACATATATATATATATATATATATATATATATATATATATATATATATATATATATACATACTCTGTGATTTGAGTTCGGTTACCACCCACCTTGCAATATTTTATCCAGTTAATTCCCTTTAAATACATATTGCATGGTGCGCTTGACATAAATATGAAGTGAATACGTCGATAATTACAATCATAAGTTTATATCTGCCAATCAAGGTTACAATATTCTAAAAGATAAATCACGTAGTAAAAGTTTTTTTTTACCTTTTCAATCTATTCATTTAGTCACTAAAGGCCACATTTTGCCTATGCCTTTTATACAAACGGAACAAATACACGGACTGAATGAATCCGATTAATATGAGCAGATCAATTTTATATGGAGATGACCGGTAATAGAAACATACAATCATTCATCCATTCATGTATGAAATCATATATATATATATATATATATATATATATATATATATATATATATATATATATAATATATATATATATATATATAAAAGCTAATAATAGTCACATGAGGCACTTGGGGGTAAAAACAGAATAAGCATTAGCCCGTATGTTAACATGCAAGTGACAGTTTTGGTCAAACAGGAAATCTTATTTTAAAGGATCCCATAAAATTAACATGCCGGGGATATCTGGGTGTCAAAAGAGTTTATAGACTCAAAAAAAGGATTTTAGGAGCAGAATGGTTTTAAAGGTCAAACAAAAATATTTTTGGTAAAAAGATTTTCAAAGTTTGAGGTGAAAGCAGACAAACAGGCAAACATGCATACACACAACACATAGAGAAAATACAAATTTTTGCAATAGTGAAATGTTTTTTTTTCTACAGAGGTGAGTGACTCTCAAAAGGGTCGTTGTTTTTCTTTAATATCCTAATTGATCTTTATATCTTCCACCATATTTTATGGAATCTATTAATTATGCTTTTTCGACTTCTTCTTTAGGGATCTGGTCAGGATGACCCATCTTCTTAAATTTTTCCTGGGTCGTGATCCTGTTTTCATCCAATTAATGTAAGTTTTCTTGTTTCTTCTTTTTCACCTTTTCCTTTCCCTGCTTAGTCCAGGTAGCCTGGATCTTCTGAGCTCACTATGGGAATATTTTTTTTTATAAGATCTTTGCACTTGCCTCTTCTCGACTAACATGACTTAGAGTGTACAACGGAATTTATACTGTCCTGGTAGCTGAAATTGTTTACAAATTTTCTTCCTTAAACTTAGCTTCGTGAACAAATTATAGTGTTCATTTTCGAAAAATGATCTAGCAAATTTCGGACTAAGTGACCAATTTATATGTATTCAGTCTTGTGCAATAAGTATTTGGCTTAACTTTGGACAGTTGATCCAATGGATCTTTGGACAGTTGATCCAGTGGATCTTTGGACAGTTGATCCAATGGATCGTTGGACAATTGATCCAATGGATCTTTGGATAGTTGATCCAATGGATCTTTGGACAGTTGATCCAATGGATCTTTGGACAGTTGATCCAATGGATCTTTGGACAGTTGATCCAATGGATCTTTGGACAGTTGATCCAATGGATCTTTGGACAGTTGATCCAATGGATCTTTGGACAGTTGATCCAATGGATCTCATTTGTTCATTAAGCCAGCATTGTCAAAATGGTTTTTCAACACGAAATGAAAACCCAACTGTAATGATGCATTCGTTGGTAGCCCTTAAAGGTGCCTCCAACATGTGCATAGTTCCTCCTCCGCCTCCACTTGAATTTATAAATAATGGTTTCTTTATGCCGTCTTGCAGTAAGTACTGAGAATGCAATGCAAAAACTGATACAGTCGAGGTCTTGTCTTCCAGTGTTTTAAGCGATCTCCAGGCAATACACTTAATTACGTTGATAAATTGGTGCCCTTTTTCTGATTTTATATTGCCTATTCCAGCCCCATGTCCAAGAGATGTTGTCTATCAGGGTCGAATTTCACTTTCTCATCCCCTTTACTGTTTCTAATTCGATTGGTTGTTCTTTTGAGTCTGCACTGGAATTGGACTCTGCGTCGTGTGGTTCAATGATTTGAGTTTAAACCCCACAATCTGCTGTGGTTATCTGCCGTTGTATAGTGAGAAAGGAAGTTCTAATCAAATCAAGTCTCTAGTACCGAGATGTATGCCTGAATTCCGGGGCTAGATCATTCTGGAATGATGACGAGTCAGTGGCTCGTAAACGATCTTGTTTACCTTCCCTTAACCGCATCCAGCGTCCCTGTTAGGTTGTTCTCATCGTCGTCCTCTTTTGTATTATCCGACACTAATGATAAGGTGGTCCTGTTGACATATGCTCTCAGGGACTCCATCTGAATGACTATGTCGTAGTACTGGTGTCGGAATTACAACATTAGCTGATAATATCATGCGCACCTCGCTGAATTTGTACCACTTGCCTACTTATTTATTTAAGAATGCTTGCGTCAAAGCCAATATGTGCGACTAGTTTAGGTCTACGTAGTGGAATTGTATGTATGGGTGGTGGGTAGTGAAATCAGAGCTCCGCCCCACCCCACCCCACCCCACCCACCCCACCTCAACCTACCCCACCCCAACCTAACCCACCCCACTTGAAAGCGCTTATGATGGTAAGTGTTTTCGAGCATAATGTGTTGCCATACACCAAGGTCGAAGCTTTGGCAAAAGTAGACGCCCTCTTTGAAGGATCGTTACCTCCGTGCTCCAGAAACAAGTCTAGAAATTTGGTTTTCCAAAACAACTGAGTTAAATATCCAAATTGTATGTGCAATATTTTAATAATTATTCTTGAAAGTCAAAGGGGTTAGCTTGAAAATGTGCTTAGCATAGAAGGATTCTGTTTGTTGCCGGGATATTAATAATGAACATCAGTTAAAAGCGTAACTGAATGGCTTAGGTATGGAAAAAGTGTGAAAAATAACCTTTGGTCATTTCTGTCATTCCAATCCTTTTATGAATTAAACTTAAAGGCATAGCCAACAAACTCATATAATCTTTAATATGTATTTGCTACACTGTCATGTAGATGGGTTTGGCTGCCTCCAAGGCTACTTGGAAAGTATTGGATGCGTTAATCTGAATATTATTTCAGAAGACATTGCCCATCTTTATCTCCATAAGTTGTAAGAAATCATCGTTGCACAGCGATGACATACTGCATAACGTTGGATTTTTTTTCGCTCCAAGTCTGTCCATAAGGTCTAAAATCCATTGGAAAAAATGGGGAAGTTTATTAGGTCCTCGAAAGATTTGTTCACGTTCTCCTGGAATTAAGCTGCAGTGGTAAGTGTGGCAAAATATTGGTTCTTTGATGCACTTCCTGCAAGCCAGAATGAAGGACTTGAATATCGTTCACTTTCATACATTTGAAATAAAAAAGATGAAATGTACTTGTGTCCTTTTCTTCTTTTAATCGTTTTCCTTCTGTTAATTTTTGTGTGGATATTTTAAGAAACCATGGTTTTAAACTAATAGAAAAAGTGAAATCGGACTAGTTTTTGTAAAATTCAACCAATGAAAGTTTTCTAAAATACAAGGTGAAAACTTACAAAAAGCTTACAGTTCTGCGAATTAAATGCCAGATTGTCCAAAAGACTACATCATAAGTTCTAATGAATAAAGTTCTAAATAAATTCCAGTGATATTCCAAAATGCTTCAGCTCTAAATATGTTCATGTGCATACAGTGGTATATGATGTACAGATGTGCGAACAGTTCTTTGGTGAATCACAACAATAGAATCCAAGATGTCTTTGTTTGAAATAACTGTAATTCCAAATTAATGTTTCTGTCGAAGAATATTATTGAAAAGGACTTTGTATTTCCAGTGAATAATAATTTGAATAAACTATTCATCCAAAAGCAAATACTGAACACAATAATTATTCCGATGTAAATTGAGGGGATGAATAATTTTTCAAGTAAAATTGTATTAACGAAAACTGTGACAGAAAAGAAGAGCCAATTTGTAGGTCTAAAGCTCATTTGTAGAAAATTCAAAGTTGTAAACAGATCAAATATGTGAATAAAATTATAATAACGAATGTGATAAACACGATGTACAAGATGGTATACTCTGGAAAAACCAATATGTTAGAAGTCAGTGTCTCTAGTCAAGTAAACATTGAACGTGAGTTTACACAGGGTTATATCCAAAATACATTTATGCATAACATATAATCATTTTTGAAAAAATCTAACACGTACATATCAATTGTACCTAATACTCCCTTCATAAAATGAAAGAAATATACACTAATGTTTTCTTTTAACTATTAGTCAAATATAGACGTGATTAAAATTACACGAGATGAAGTCTTACGAATGACACAACTATACACGAAGAAATATAATAATTCTTTATACGTGAATGACTGATTTTTGTTTTTCATCTTGCCAGTGAAGGTAAGGGGTATGTGTTCACTAAATGCAAATACTCAGAGGCGGAAATGAACTAACAAATACTAACAAGATTGAAATATTTCTCTCTGGTACTGACTTAATTTTTCTTTTAGGAAAATATCACACTGGATGATTATACAATTTGTGTGTTCTTAAATCAATACACCACCAACACCAACATCGTTTACATCAACAGACATTATAAATTATTGACTGATATTTAGAACTGAAAGAACTGGTGCAATCTTAAGAGCGGCATTTCTCTCTAATATATTAACTCAGGCAAAATGTCTTGTATGATATACAAAAGTTATTTTTCCACTGTCATTCTTCTGTCTTGCTCATTTGCACTTTTTCTTCTAGTCCTCATTTCATCTTTTTGCTGTTTTTGAATAACAAATATTTATTATGCTTATAGTAAAAAACATTATCCAATTCTTCCTTCTGTCACTTTCTAAAATCCTCTACCGAAAATATCGAGGGAGAAAGTCGTGAAGCTTGAGGAGTCGTAAAAATTCTAGCGAAGAAAAAAGAAAATCCTCTTCTGAAAACAATGCCGTCATACCACCGTAGGCGCCACCCCGCCATACATTGTCTTTCTTGCTCGAATTATGTTGCAGTGATGTACTGCAGACGAACGCTGAAGCGTCTAACACTGTGTGTTACGTCACATGGCACTCGCTTCTGAGAGAGAGAGAGAGAGAGAGAGAGAGAGAGAGAGAGAGAGAGAGAGAGAGAGAGAGAGAGAGAGAGAGAGAGAGAGAGAGAGAGAGAGAGAGAGAGAGAGAGAGAGAGAGACTCCCTGTTCTGTTTGAATTTTGGAACGCCACCTTGGAATGGTGAAACATTCAATCCGTTTCTATCCGACCTCAGACAATAAATACAAGCGACTGGTCTCAATATTTCACCTGGTCTCAACCACGAATAAGATAAATGTTTATCTTTGGAAATTCCAAAGTTTACACCATGTTAGCAATCATGGAAAGATCCACACTCATATCGAGGAAAATATTCAACATATATAGTTATCTATACAGTTTATCAAAGGTACAATTAAAGAAATTCAATGTACATAGTTATCTCTCTGTTTCACATTCCACGCGTGTAGTAGTATTAAAATTCAACCAACAGGTTAATAACAAATATGTATGGCAAGATGAAGATTCTTCCGTTAATAATATAAAACCAGAAGTAGCAAAAATAAAAAACCGTAATTCTCCAGACATTTCTTCGGAAAGGAAATTTTAAAAATATTCAATAGCATTAATCCAGCGAAAAAGACATGAACAAGACCCATTATTCTCCAAAGACTTTCAGGTCCTTTCAGTTTAAAGAATGTTAAATAATCAACAATTTTGTCAGACATGTTTAAAGGTCATGACTGCCCATTATATTTTATATAATAATCAAAACACGTTTTTTATTGATCATTTTAATTTAAAACCTTAATGAAGAGTGTTACTTTGTTTATAGATTGAACTGTTATAATTATTTTCCCATCTGATTCTCTACATATTGTTTATTTCCCATAGGATTGCTCAGTAATAGCTACGCTTCATAACAAGTTTATTTCCAATAAAAAAGGTATATTACGGCTCCGGTTCAGGAAAAGGGTTTGTTGTCAGATCTTGCAAGACTCTCGTGCACATCGACCAATGTACTTCAGCTGTTAACGTTCACCGTCCAAAGCAAATACGTAAACCCAAACGGATCGGATTGGCCACTTCAATAGGAAGTCTTTAAACTGCAACTAAATGTTAAGTCTTATTCATTTTTATGTAAGAATAGCGGTCATACATTTTTTGTGGTATAAGAGTTTGTTATGTCCCTCAGATGTGGTATTTGAAACTGTAGCCATTTGAGCCAAAACTAAATTGTCCTATCGGGATTCGGCAAACAATGATTCCAGAAACACACACACACACACACACACACACACACACACACACACACACACACACACACACAAACACACACATATATCATGAAGACAACAAAGTAAAAGTGCACATATGACTTACAAAACTGAAAAGATATAGAGTAGATTAGCGTATACATAAAACATTGTTTGGGATACAAATACTAATAGTCTTTTTGGATGTATATTAATTGTGTACTCACAAATCTGTTCGAATATTACGACATACGTTATCTTTAACGTAATATATATGTGATGTGTCGAATTTTGAAAACTCTTAGAAGCTTTGGTTAAAGGAATTGGATCAAAGTCAACTTAATTAAAGTAGAAAGGGCTAGAGATAGATGATTATTTTCATATCACCGCTGAACGTCAAAAGGGAATTCGTTCTAGCCGACGTCACATGACCGAGTCAGATGCTATGGTACAAGAGAATGACATAAGACTCTTTCCCAAAATCGACCGGTTAAAGGGCAGCAGCTGGCTATAGATGATTGTTCAAAGTAATGGTTAATTACGGCATGATTAGTTGTTTAGTTGTCTTGTCAATCCAAAAATGTTACGGAACAGGTTTAGAAAACAGTCTATTCCGATTGCTTAATATGGATGTATGGGCGAAACTCTGTAAGAAATTAAAGGTTTTACCTTAGGGAAATTCTTTAGTCTTTAATCTTTAAACGATCCCGGGAGGAACGTGTAAGACGTTATCTCGTGATTTGGCAGTAAAGCGGGAGTTTTTTTTTTGTCTCATCGAGTAGGCAAACTCTACATTTGAATTCGTAACAAATACGTTTTGTTATAGATTAAGGGGCCAGATAGTTGTCTCAGTTTGGAGACGGATTATACGTGAGATTCGTGGAAATGAATAAAGAAACGGCAAAAGGAAACAGACTTACTGGATTCACATGAGAAATCCCTGATCAATCACAGGACCAGAACAAGTTCTACGCAGAAATCTAAGTCCAGAGACAATTGTTAAATCAGAGTTCGACGGACAAGAGTGCAAGACGAAACAGCTAGACAAAGATCAGCAGAGCAGGGAAGAACGGAAGTCTTGATGTCCGCATAAAATAGGTGATGAAGTCTCTCCTCGTTGCCCTCAAAGGTCACATCTCATTGGCAAAGAGGATATAAATTTAACGTTGAAATTAATTTTACATTTAAAGAAATTTGTATTGTCTTTTTATTTGAGTACATGTTAGTAGCATTTTTCCTTCTTTTGTAACCAAGTCATTGATTTCGTTTCATTTTAAATTCTGTTGATAGACTGATTAAATTTTATATTTGTTCATTGAAAGGGGGCTCGTTTTGTTATTTCTTTAATATACTTGTTCAGTGATCTGCATTCTTCTTTCTCTCTATCCACACTGGGTAAAGTACAGCGCGGAGGTCATTCCCTAGCAACGAACCGTAGTGAGAGAGGTTGGTGTGTTTTCCACGCCGCCAATTTCCCACAATATACAAATATATTCTAAGATTGAAATAAACAACACATAAGCATATAAAATGAAGTGATATATGCACGGCGTTTGCTAAAATATAAATTAATTTATTTTTTGAATAGAACTTAAATTTTCTATTAATAAAATAGACTAAACAAAGGCACTGGACAAATGATACATTAGGCGATTGTTAACAAAGTGCAAGATATTGATTTCAAAAGAGCACATTTATTGAATCAAACGAAATAAGTCAATCTACATGCATTCCATTCCTTTTTAGCAAATAATATAATTTGTATTGTGTCAGGTTATAGAAAATAACTCATAATTTATTCAGCGGTTTTATTTGCATAAGAATACATCTGAACTCGTTGAATCCTTCTTTATACAGCCTAAAATTGCACGCTCTCACTCGACTATAAGAGTACCCGCCCCCCTTTGTTAGGCTCCAACAACAGTAATATTTGTCAATTTCTCAATGTTTTAAAACTTTTGCAAACACTTACTATGTACAATATTCACGCTTACAGATTTGTGTCATCCGTTACAATTACTATCTTCATTGAAAATGTGTTATTGAGCTGTTTGACGGTATTTCTAAGTTCACTGAACTCTTTTGTGGATATTTAAGTAGTGGCACATAGGCCATCTTATGCCACAATGCTGCTTACGTGGTTTGCATAGTAATGCCCCATGCCTTGGACCCCAACTCGGCGAAAACACAAGTTCCACAGTTATAATACTATATATTTTGTAAGATGTATTATCTTGACTGTGACGCACAAGATTATATCGTATGTAGAATAACATGATTTCGAATGGAATTTCGAAAACAAATCTCAAGTCAAATCTATGAAAGTAAACAACATGTTTGGAATTTGCTTAGATATGCCAATAACATTAGAAGTTGAACACCATCTATTTCAATCATCTTACCTATAATTTAAAACATCTGTGTGCGTGTGTGTGTGTGTGCGATTTAATATTTTCAATGTAGCTTAAACAATTTCACAGTCATATCGTTACGGTGTCTGCAGTGTGGCAGTTTATAGTGATGTCAGCACTGGAGAATCATGTCGCAGACATTGAGCCTGATGTTTCACCCAGTCACAGTATCCTAACACCAAGCCGACTAGTCCCAACACTAACCTCTTAATACTGAGCGCCAAGCAAGGCAGCTGTTGATACCATTTTTGTAAGACTTTGGTATGACTCGGCCGGGGATCGAACACACGGCCTCCCGCATTCGAGGCGGACGCTCTTACCACTAGAGCACTGGAGCGGTCCTAGAACACCTTTATTGTTCCTGCGTAGATGCATAGTTATATCGCCATAGTCTGAACAGGCGTTATTACGGCAGTTGTCCAGCGTGCAGGCTGGTGACCATGAACTAAAAATCTATTGAATAGAGACACTTATATGGGTACTCTATTATACCCTGTATTCTTGAAAACAATCACTAAGATATAATAAATGTCAACATCAATACCATAAGAGTTGCTATATTGTATTTATTTAAGAACGTAATGCACTTCTACATGTATTTTGCTGTCTATAATCTGATGATAATTGTTGTCTGGTTCGTTGGGAATGCTTGATTATCTTCTTGGGATATATCAGTAGCTTTAAAAAAATATTAAGGCCGTGCAGAGGTTTTGATGTTTATACTCATGGAAGTTATATTACCTTTTTAACGCTAATACTTATGACAATTATAATGCCTTTATAACGTTTTTACTTATGGCGGTTATATTGCCTTTATAACGTTTATACCTATGACAATTATAACGCCCTTATAACGTTTATACTTATGGCAATTATATTGCCTTTATAACGTTTATATTTATGACAGTTATTCTGCCCTTATTAGGTTTACACTTGCGACAGTTATATTGCCTTTATAACATATATACTTATGACAGTTACATTGCCTTTATAACGTTTATACTTCTGACAATTATGTTGCCTTTCTATACTTACGAGTTATATTGCCTTTATAACGTTTATATTTATGACAGTTATACTGCCCTTATAACGTTTATACTTGTGACAGTTATATTGCCTTTATGACATATATACTTATGACAGTTATATTGCCTTTATAACATATATACTTATGACAGTTATATTGCCTTTATAACATATATACTTATGACAGTTACATTGCCTTTATAACATATATACTTATGGCAGTTACATTGCCTTTATAACGTTTATACGTCTGACAATTATGTTGGCTTTCTATACTTACGATTTATATTGCTTTATAACGTTTATACTTACGATAGTTATATTGCCTTTATAACGTTCATACTTATAACAGTTATTTTGCCGTTATATACTTACGAGTTATATTGCCTTATTAACATTTATACTTATGGCACTCATATCGGCTTTAAAAGTTTCCAAAACCGTTGAGATATTTTTTGATTAAACAAATTCTAAATAGATCTTTTCCTTCACTTGTATAATTCTCTTTTATGCCCGGCAGTATTTGTACATACGTTCTTATTGTACTTGTACAAAGTCAAATTTTCACTCGTATAATAATGGTCTACTTGCATCAAGTGCACAATGTTTTGATAATTTTTAGTCTAAGTCAAACCAATATTGTTTATTTGAGGACAATTTTGGATGATCATATTTAACATGAGCATTGCATTCTGCATATTATACGCTGAATTCATATACATTTTTCATTACAGTATTTAGAATAGCAGCAATTTCTTTTTGGTCTAACACTATAACATTATAGTCTGACGTTACATCCCCGTTTGTTTGTACCCCTCCCTTCAATAACTAAAACGTTT
Source organism: Potamilus streckersoni (assembly GCA_016746295.1). NCBI lineage: Eukaryota > Metazoa > Mollusca > Bivalvia > Unionida > Unionidae > Potamilus > Potamilus streckersoni. Next base: position 2,226,328 of record JAEAOA010002345.1, on the reverse strand, counting down.
AATGTGAAAAAACGTGAAAAGAACTAAATCAATTGAATCATTGAATTATAATATCTAACCTGACTGTGACCAGAATGACCATAATACTGGCGTCCCTTGGACCTTTCACGCTTAACAGACTTTCCATAATATCACGGCGCCATATTCCGTACACTATGGGACAGTTTACTTCGAGGCAACAACATGATGACGTAATTCGTCCAATTCAGTAACTGCTGGATAATTTCGTAAATTACCATTAATTTGAGTTTGGAATTATATTCCTTTGCACCATGAACATATTATTGAAACCTCTTGTTAAATACACGTGAAAGGCATGTTTTTGTTATTGTCAATCTTTTATTTTGCTTGATACTGTAAATATCAGAGGCAGACGACATATGTATGTACATCTTTAGTCACACATACACCCATTTGCTGACAATGAACTAGTCCAGAAACTGGAAATGGGTTTCAAGTATGTCTATTATACTGAAAACGTCCGTTAAGCATGAAACAGCATATGAGGACGGTGTTATGGCCATTCTAATTACATTTAGGTTAGAAAATATAAATCAATGAATGGAAAAAAAAGTTCTTTGCACATTTTATCAAATTAAAGGTTACCGTTATTGAAATCGGTATGTGGTTACAAACAAACGGGTTAATAGACTCGGAATATAGGCTTATGGAGTCAATTTAAAGGTTAGGGATATCCAGTCTGTTCCATCATCATGGGTAATGAGTCAATTCCAGTACAAGGGACATAGGCCTGTTCCATCAATATATGTAATAAGTCAATTCCAGTATAAGGGACATAGGTCTGTTCCATCAATATATGTAATAAGTCAATTCCAGTATAAGGGACATAGGTCTGTTCCATCAATATATGTAACAAGTCAATTCCAGTATAAGGGACATAGGTCTGTTCCATCAATATAGGTAATAAGTCAATCCCAGTATAAGGGACACAGGCCTGTTCCATCAATATATGTAATAAGTCAATCCCAGTATAAGGGACATAACCCTGTTCCATCAATATAGGTAATAAGTCAATTCCAGTATAAGGGACATAGCCCTGTTCCATCAATATATGTAATAAGTCAATTCCAGTATAAGAGACATAGGCCTGTTCCATCAATATAGGTAATAAGTCAATTCCAGTATAAGGGACATAGGTTGGTTCCATCAATATAGGTAATGAGTCAATCCAAGTATAAGGGACATAGGTCTGTTCCATCAATATAGGTAATGAGTCATTCCAGTATAAGGGACATAGGTCTGTTCCATCAATATAGGTAATAAGTCAATTCCGGTATAAGGGACATAGGTCTGTTCCATCAATATAT
>JAEAOA010002345.1:1480000-1620000 GCA_016746295.1 Potamilus streckersoni | reverse complement strand
TATTAACTTAGTGGTACATGTACTTTAGTCAACACTTCTTTCAGTAATGAAAACTTGACAATGGGAAACAGAAATTGGATTACTTAACACACATTATAAAATAAAATACTGGTTCTGGATATATATATATATATATATATATATATATATATATATATATATATATATATATATATATAATACATGTCTTACAAAATAAAATGCAGCTGCTTGTGAGGGGATAAATTTATTATTTTTGCACTATTCTGGTCACGTTAGCTGGGTGGCCTTTCGTGAGTGAGGGGTACTTTTGAACACAAACTCGTCGGTGCCAATGGATTATAGCTGTAAGGAGCGGATGACTAGTGGTGGTGGTGGTGGTGGTGAGCTTTCTGGTCATTGAGAGTAAGGTATTTTTTCCAAAATACAATCAAGCTCTATGGTCACATACATTTTTGGATAGAATGAGTTATTGAGAATTTTAAAAAGATCTGAACCATTTGTAAGCAAACTTGAAATATTTGCATACAATTATCAGTCAGACGGTATTTAGTTTCTGCCTAATAGGTGCCTGCATACTATTGGTTAATTTTAGCTATATTACTGTTAAGGCCTTGCAAATGCTGTTGTCAAAAAATGATGACCTTCTGGTTAGTTTTAACTTAAAGTTTGTAATGGCAGACATAGGCAGTTTTGGCTACTAATTTATTAATGTTACATTTTCATATTTTCTCTTCCACCAGGAATGCATCACAGCCAGCTGTATGTACAACCCTCACCCCAGATGCAGGAGAGAGTATCAATGGCCAGTCAATACCCTACTGGAGTGTCTAGTTCTAATATCCAGCATGTGCCTAGTGTTGCATGGAAACCTTATCTCAACACTGGTATTCTATAAATTGTATTATTTTAGCATTATTAACATTTATATTTTCTGAATAATTTTAATATAAAATGTTCACAATTTACTTTTTTTTTCCTTGACAGATGATGGAAAGTAGAATAATGTTCTCCTGATTTATATTTTCTTATTGCATTTATCCAGTGATAAATCTCTCCCACCTTTGTACAAAACTTTGAACAGTAGTACTGATAGCTTTGCCTGTTTAAAAGCCTACTCCGATCTTTTATTAAAGAAAACCAGGCTTGCCACCTGGACTTGTATCAAAAATATGGTATTAAATTTCAGTAAATATTTGTTTCATGCAAATGTTTTGAGCTGCAGTTCCTTTTAAATGCACTGCCATTCCAGAAAATATTTCCAGTTCAACAGTACTTTATTTTGCTGTCAGTAAATTAAGCACATTGCAGTAAAATAACTATTTTTTTATGGTGTACCAGTTTTTCTGAATTTTGTTATTTCTACAAACCAGAAATTTAAAGACTCAAAAAAGGCATGGAATCTCCTGTTGAACAAATTTCTTCCTAAATCTACAAAATTTGGTACATTTTTTTTTGTTACCTAAGCCACAAATGTTTAAGACCAAGAAATTAAAGAAATTCACAAGAAATAGTGACAACAAGAACTTTATTGGAATTGACAAAGCATAAAAAGCTGTTTTAACAGTTGGACTGTGAATTTTGAGTGCAAGGAAATTCATTTGTTAGTGATTGGCCAATACTATGAATATATTGACAAAGATACAATAAGGTTGGTCATGCAGTGTTTTTTCAGGATGCATGATTGAGTGACTCTTATGTAGACCTTTCTTAAGGATCTGGAACAGAACATGAAAATTGTTGATTTGCTGAGTCTAACGAAACATATATCATTTATTAATACTAACAATCTAAACCTATCATATAAGCTCTTGGCTTATAGATCAACTGCCTTGATCAAGCACTTGCTGAGCTTTTAAAATTGAATACTGAGATGCTTTTGTTGATTATCTAGTTACTAAGTGCAGTTTGTGTGGCTTTAAAGTGGTTGGCATTCAGTATTAAGTGGTAATGTCTCAGCTGGTACATGCATCTCTAATACATATGATGGTCATAACACTTGATTCCAGCTGTGTCAGTAATTAATATAAATAAGTTTTATTTGTATTCATTAAAAATTGTGTATCAGACAGAAGTTTGCTGAAATATACAATAAGGTATATATTTATAGATATTGTTTTCATATAAAAATAGAAAATCCTGGAGAAATCACTGGTAACCTTATTCTAACACAATGGGATTATTGAACTGCAAATGACACAAATCCCTTCCTAACGTTCATGGAAAATTGTATCTGGATCTATTTTAGAGTGCTTTATTTGCACTATTTTACAAAATGTTCTGGCCAAAATTATCAACCAATGCATGAAAATCCCCTTTCCAAACTATTCCATTACTTGTTCAGAAAATTACAATGTTTCTTCAGATGGGTTATTAAGAGCTGGAGCAATTGAACTAAAGTGCTTTGGTCATGTTTGCAGCACAGTGACTGCCCCAAGCTGATCTGATAGTAGAATTTAAACCTACACCTATTCAGTCAGGAGTCCAGCATGCTAACCCCTTGTCCCATAACTCTATCCTCCATTACTTGCCTTTGCAACACGAAAGAGAGTTCATCAGGCTAATTTTACATCTCAAAACTCAAGCAGGTTGTTAAAAATAACAATAATTACAAAGTTTCATTTTAACAAACCCAGAAAATGGGTCCATATCTCTTTCCATTTATTGTTTCATAATTTGTCATAGCAGTGCCCACCAGTACATAGTATACCAGCTTACAGACTTCTTTGTACCATGTTTAGGGTATTCATTGTTATTTATGTTACATACATCTTATTTTTAAAGACAGAATAGTAATATGGATAAAATTGTAGCAAATAAAGTTTTGCTTGCTAAATTTGACAACAATTTAGTTATATTAAATGATTTTCTTGTGTATCTCTGCACAATATAATGCATTAGTTGGGGTCCATACCTGCTGACCACATTAATGAAAATCCTGGTATGAACTGAACCACAGTATAACAAGAATTGTGATATGCATCTGTCAACAATATATAAACCTGGAATGATTGAAAATATGATGACTTTATATATGTCTTGACAATTGAGGGAGGTGGTATAATGTTTTATCAATGAAATGGAAATAAAACTGCTAAGGTTTGTATATTTTTATTTCATCCCATTTTGGGACATATTTGATAGATCAATTCCTGTACAATAGTTGAAGTTTGGTAATGGGTCCTTGGTTGTTCAACATTATATGCATAAATGGAATGTGATAGTATAATCAAGCTTGGACAACTGAGTTTCTTTTAAAATTTCAGTCTGAACCCACTGGTATAGTTCTTGATTCAGAATTCTGTGAAAATTGTCTTGGGATACCACACTTTTTGAAAAAATGTACTATAGATCACATTGGAATGCTTGATGGCACTTCCCCTTCTGAATTCTAAGAAAAATGCTGTTAGGTGTGTTGTAACTTTGTACTAGTATTGTGGTAGCATTCTTATTGTGCCAAGACTTTGTACACAAAGTAATTACTATTAACTTCTACAGCATCCTTCCGCACACCCCACATGATGGCAGATAGACCTCAAATCACCTACAGCGAGCACAGTGATAAGGAAACCTGTGAGGAGGAACGTAATGAAAATGCAATGATAGTTTGGTCTGATAACTATCCATTTGGTAAGTGAGAATACAATTCCCATTTGGCTTCTCTTTTATTGTTTAAAAGATAAGTCTTTTTCATTTCTTAACATGGTAATTTCTGCATTACCAATCTATACATGTGACTATATCTGTTGTAACTTTTGTAAAATTTAAATTTTAGTGTTCTCTGAAGCCATAAATATTAGAATTATTATTTATAAACCCACCATAAGTAAAACATATGTTATGCTGTCTCCTAGTCTGTCTGTCCATTTCCAATTTCCACACATATTTCGAGTTTATCTGCCATCCACTATTACCAATCTTTGCAAACAGCTTGTATTACGGGTTTTGAGAAAAGCCTGTTAGTTTTGGGGACCACTGGTTTTATGTCAAGATCACAGTAGCTGAAAGAAGAAATTTTGTTTGTTTCTGGCCAATAATATTAAAAGGTCAGAGGTCAAGTTCACAAAAATTGTTTCTGCACAATAATTTTGAATTCAAAAGGTCAAAGGTAAGGGTCACTCACTAAACGAAAGAAGAGTGTTTCTGCAATATAACTCTTATTTCTGCATTACAGGCTGGAGCTTAGGTTTGTAGAGGGCTTCCAATTTGATGAAGGTGAAAGCCTCTTAGTTGTGAGGTTGAATATCAATTTGTCACTTTGAAAATGAAAATGGTTTCTGTTTAGAGGTTTCAGTTCACAACCATATACCATCACCATATATTGTGAATAATTTACATTTTAGGTAAGAAAGAGAAGCCTTTTGACTTTAAGGTCGAAAGGTCAGATGTTAAATGGGTTTCACTTAGTAACTATAATAAGTTATTTTAAAAACTATGTGGATGACTTGCATTGATAGTAATATAGAAACCAATAGATTTATGGGGTCTAAGAATCAGGGGTCAAGGTCTTTGGAATACGAAAATAATGGTTTTTGCACAGTAACTATATTTGTCAATAATCTCTAGAAGCAACCATCACCCAGAATACTATTAAACATGGGATGGGTGTATAATGTAATATTCCTGATACATTTCTTGGCCTTTGGTTTATTTCTGTACCGAAACTTTGCAAATATTTGTACTTAAAATTCACCTGAAAATTCTTTTCAATCTTGACTCATTTTTATATTTACAGCCCAAAAAATATTTTTATAAAGTACATGAAAAGTTGTGGACTTATCATCTTAGCGATCTATCCGGATTTTTAATTTACATTATTAGTGATATAATTTGTTTTCTACTTGTGCACATGTTCAGTTCTGGTTCACCTCTACAGAGTAATTGGAAATATAAACAGTTTGGCTTTTTTAAGGAAGGCTAGATTATTACGGGTAGAGAGTGGTTAAAATCTTGTAAATAGTGATAGGTAAATATTCTCAGAGAAATCAAGTTTACATAATTAATAATCCTTATCCCAGACTCTGAAATTCTGACAAACTCAGAATGGGCATCAAAATTTGATGCAACATTGCGTTATGGATGGTCTTAGATAAAATGTTTCATTTTGATTTCAGACGCTGGGTACTACCTTTATGATGACAGAATTTTGACACTTAATCTGCAGGAAGATAGAAAATCAAATGACAACAAGGAAGCAGACACTTTAGACTCCATGTTTGATGTCATTCCGGTCTCTCTGTGGAACTGGTGGTAAGTAAGATGTGCTTGAATTCATGAGTACAGATTACTTTTACAACACAACAGAATTTTTGAGATTATTGAAATGTTGGGTTTGCATTTTTAGAAGTTATTTATCTTTAAGTTGTCCTTGTACATAATATTCCATGAAGCAAATGTCAACTCTGTTGAAAAGAGGTTATTGTATCTGTTGGTATTATCTGATCTATTTGGCACTGTAATGGACAAGTGCACACAACATACTTAATACTTTCTCTTATCTTAGCTTTACTGGTCTAAGATCAAAAGAGCTTATGGGGATGGTCAGTTGCTTATCATCTGTTCGTCATCCGAAGTTTGCTTGCGCATGTTTGTTATCACTAATCTTAAATTAAATGGAAGATTGCCATGAAACTTTACACATACAGTCATCACAAGGTCTAGTTGGTCCTCAGTAAAAATGGTGCTTTTCAGTTCATTATGGCCACTATTACAGCAATCTTGAAAGTTGTTACCACTACTCTTCCAGAATGGTTGGTTATGTCAGCTTTGGGTTTTCACTAAAAGATTTCTTATGAAGACAAAATGTCTTAAATGAAAGAAAAACAGTGCTAATCGAATGGCCCATGAAATATTTACTTTATCCTAATGAAAATTGTGCTCATCTGATGTCCAATATGGCCACCATTGGACTATAATGACTTGTTTTATTGCTACTTATGAAAGAAAAGTCATATCAACATATGGTTTTGATCAAAAGACTTATTATGTCTGATTGGTCCTAAATGAAAATGGTGCCAATCTTCTTCATGCATTTCCTTCAGAATGGATGGTCATATAAGCATAGGGTTTTCACAAAGATTTTGTATATTAACTAGTTTGGTCCTAAATGAAAATGTTGCAGATCTGACACCCAGTATGCCTATCACTGTCGACATTTAGAGAATCTTGTTAATTAATGGCAACCTATAGTTCGAGCCTACTAACCCATTGGTTTTAACCCCTCTGCTGATTTCAATTATGGAAACCTTTAATTTGATAAAAAGTGCAAAGAACTTAGTCAATTCATTCATTAATTTATATTTTCTAACCAGACTGTGAGTAGAATGGCCTTGACACCATCATTGTCTGCAGCTTTCATGCTTAACGGAAGTTGTCAATATTATAGACGAACATGCCCAAGACCCATCTCCAGTTCCTGGACAAGTCCATTTTCAGCAATGGGGTGTATGTATGACTAAAGATGTACATACATATGTCGTCCAATATTTACAGTTTCGAATCAAGCAATGTAAAAGAATGAGAAAAAAATTGATTTCATGTGACTTTAACAAGTGGTTTCATTAATATGTTCATGTGTTCAGTTACCGAATAGGATGAATTACGTCATTATGCTGTCAGATGGAAATAAACTACCCCATAGTGTATGGAATATGGCGTCATGTTAGAATGGAAAGTCCGTTAAGCATGAAAGGTGCAAGGGGATACCAGTATTAGTGCCATTCTGGTCACAGTCAGGATAGAAATTATAAATCAATGATTCAGTTGACTTAGTTCTGTGCACTTTTTATCACGTTAAACGTTTTAGTTATTGAAATCGGTAGTGGTGTACAAACCAATGGGGATGATGCATCGGACTATAGTCTGAACAGAAAGTCATATGAACATGGGGATTGCACCCAAAGACTTCTTTTGATGTCTAGTTGGTCTTGTATGAAAATGTTTGGTAAGAGTTCTGGCACCAAGGTCTTTCCAAATTTTTTTAATAGATACCAATCTGTTATTCAATATGGCTGTCATTGCTAAAATAAATGAAAAAAAATTTGGCTAAGTTTGACAGAAAGCATCTTTGCATAAAGTTTTTAAAATATGCTCATATGATGCCTATCTACAATCAAATATGGCCAACATTACTAAAAATAGATAAACCTGAAATGAATTGTCAGAAAACTGCTTTAGAGAATTTGACTTAAAATGTGAGAAAGCAAGGTTTCAGGTTTGGACAGATGATGCTAATCTGCCAACAGATATTGCCACAGGTTCCAATTATTAAAATTTTAAATTATTGGAACAGACCAAGTTGGACATCTGGCATTGAGGCTTAAAATTTTTGTACCAGTGATGCAGACCTACAATCTAATATGGCCACTGCTGCTAAAAATAGAAGAAAAAAATTTAAACAACATCTCAGAAACTGTTAGCAGAATTTTGCAGAAAACATTTTGGATTAAGAGCTTTTAGATTTGTAAACATTATGCTGATTTTGTGTCTAATATTGTCATGGTTACTTAGAATAAGAAACATTTTATGGCTTGTATTTGACAGTATTTCATCAGATTTGGTTCAAATTTGAAAGAAAACATCTTGGCATAGATGGTTTTAAGTTGTGTATAAACAGTGCTAATTTGCCTTTTGTAATGGCCACTGTTAACTTAGATTATAAAATCATTTAAAAGATTTCTTTTTAATTACAAACTGACAGAAATTGACCACATTCTACATAAGGGCTACTGGAATGACAGGCTCTTAAGGTCTTCCAAATGATGCCTATCTTCGATCAGATATACCTGCTATTGCTAGAACTAACTTCCTTGCAGGTCTTTCATATTCTTTTACAAATGATACCGATCTGCCATTACTAAAATTTAGAAGAAAAAAAACATCCACACCTTTATTTCTAACAATTGAAGCGAGTTTTACTGAATTTGACAGAAAACGTGGAATAGAGGCCTTTCAATTTTTGACAAATTTGGCTTGTTGTGCTATCAAATATGGATAAAAGTATAAAAAGCAGAGAAGCCTTAAAAGAATTTTATTTCTGCAAAAGTGTTCTTACTGAATCCGGTTTATTGGCCAATTGCTTGTGCATTTGGTTTGAATGCAGACATCAGCCAAAATGAGTCATCTCAGTCCTGTTTGGGCTTGTTTTTCATTGTTATTGAATTGTTTGCAAGGCAGACAGACAAAAGGTAATATTATAGATTTATGAATAATTTTTGTTCTTGATATGCATTTTAAAATATCACAAATTTATGATACCTAGTCAGAGTCTTAGTCTTCAAGAATTTAGTAGTACCTATTAAAAGGTGTAAAAAAAATGGCAAATTGACGAAGACAATTTCAAGTTACATTTGATTATACAGCTTTATTTGACTGTTCTTATAAGGACCAAATGCTATTATTTCCATTAGCATGTTTCATATTCATCAAATACACTGCAATAAAATATGGACTGTGCTGAAGAAGGGAACAGATATGCTCACAGCTTCCAACTAAGTGCTTAAAATTTATTTGGCTTATGTAATTTTATTGTATTGAAACATTTCTTTATGCATCTGGAGCTCTGCTGAATATAATATTATACATAGGCTCAAGCCATATATTTGAAGGATTATTATCTTTATCTAAATGATCCAATTATTTATGCATATTTTGGCATTCCTAAAATTCAAGGAAAAATTTTTAATTAATTTAAGTGTGAAAGTTAAAGTTTTGTGTTGTTTTGCATCTTATTAACACAGGGATGTTTTTCGAATCAAGCAATGCTTAGTTGAATAAATTCAGTTCATTTATTACAAAAATGCACTCATTTATCATCAGCATGATGACATCATGCTATATGTTCGTATTGCAGGAAGGAGGTTTTGGCCATCAGCATTATTTCATCCATTGTTGTCCATTTTGCCCTTATGAAGCTAACCCATAGTCAACCACAAGATCAGAATCTTAATGAGGTGAGTTAAAAATGCTGGCAGATATTCTGCACATGCTTTATAAACTACGCATTCTGCAAACTATATTTAAAGGAGGATTGTCTTGTACAGTACATGACCCATTTTAATATGGAAGGAAGACATGTTTAGTAGTGTCACACATGACTATGGTCACCATTCCAAGGTATAACTTTTGTTTAGTCATTTTCTTTATGGTGCATTTTTTATTTATAAGTTATATTAAGAATTGAACCCTGAATATGTTTGTGCAAACGAAAGTTAATGCCTCATTGACCCCATAATGACAGAGATATTCTAGTCTTATTAGAGTGGATATAAGAGTACTCTCCCCATATTTCTTTAGCTGTTTCAGGTTGTTCATTATGCTTATCATTGCATAAGAGGAGAATTTTTCTGGTTTCTTTTTTTAAAGAGTATAGGATTATTATTTTTAGATGGTATGGAAACATCTAAAGTGCTTGAAAAGGGAAATAAAAGACAGGTATCTATTGAGGTTATAATTATTTGAATAGGAAACTTTTAAAAGTCATGGCTTATTAACAGTCTTGTGTGTGAGTCTGTAAGGCTTAGTGTAATTTCCAGGGTTCCTGCAGGTCATGGAATCCTGGAAAAGTTTTGGAATTTAAAAAATAAATTTCAAGGGCCTTGAAAAGTTATGGAATTTGTCAAAATTTTGAAAAGTTTTGGAAAAGTCATGGAATTTGTGACAGTGGAGTTAAAGAAATTGATTACTTCAAATTTTATAGAGCACCGAGAACCGATTAAATAAAATGATAAAATTACAATCGATAAATGGTTTCAATTTATATAATAAGAGTAAGTTCTCCTAATGGACGTATCACATGATTTCCAGTGTAGTTCACTAAATAAAAGAAAGCAACTGGAAAGTAATGTGTTTTGTTAATATTGTAAATAGGAACACATACAAAGACTACTAAGAATTGTTTCCTTTTTTCTTTTGAATACAAATTACATTGATCATTGGATTATGACATGAATTACTACATAAAGTCAAATTGTGCTAGCCCATGTAAATTTAAAAAGTACATATTAAATATATTTTTTGTTAACTTATTTCTTATTTTAAATTGAAAGATGTTATTCTTTATGTTCATTTACTTGATAATGCAAGATAGCGCGGTCCTTGAGTTTTATGAAATGACCCTGGAAAAGGTTTGGAAAAGTCATGGAATTTGTTTTTGTTAAGTCTGCAGGAACCCTGAATTTCCGCCATGTTGTCTGCTAAGAATGAACTCTTGAAAAACTTGAGAGAAAAGAGTTCATTGTAGATTAATTTTTCAGTAAGAAGAGGATTGTGAGAGAGTCTGTAAGGCTTAGTGTGATGTCCGCCATGGTGTCTGCTAAGAATGAACTTTGAGTTCAGTGTAGATTAATTTTTCAATAAGAAGAGGGAGTTGGGGATCAATAAATCCAGTTGTTATGAATTGCCATTTTATGCAGTTTGATTTTATATTGATGGTCACATGATGCTGACAAGTTTTTACAGAATGGTAAATGCTGCAGACTACTTTTGGTTCCCAGTTATCAGGTAATTTTAATTGAAGCTTCATCTAAAACACTGTCTTATAAAATATTACAAGAAGCCACACCCACCCAACATTATGATTTCTGAGCAAAATGTGCAATCCACAATAAAATCGCCAGTAGAAGTTAAAACAGTGTAATTATTCAGTCATTCCTGCATTCCAATACTCATTCATTTTGCAAAGAAAGCATATAGCAGGCTTTAAACGCCAGTCTTGAGAAATTATTTCAGTTTGCTTCAACAATGTTTTGCCAGCGGATATTAAATGTAAGGGTCATATGTCAAGCATATGATCTTATTAAAACTGGATATGATTTTGCTTTTAAAAGATTGAAATGCACAGAAAGCAGCAACAATTAATACTATAACATGGGCCATATGCAAGTGTAATGTTAGAAAGAAAGGAATAGCCTGGTTTAAAGAGCATAAACCAATCTTTCATACATTCAAATAATGGTCATAACAATATAGATCATTGGCATTACCCACTCTGACACTCTACCCTTTATTACTATGTAAATAATTAACAACTTAAGGCTAAAGAAGATGGGGTTATGTATTCTATCACAGTTAATAGTCTAATGATAGAAAACTTTGATCTAACTAAAAGTGAATGTTTTGTTGATGAAATCTGTTGATATGGTGACAGAAAGGAAGTAAATTGGAATTATATTTAATGTCCAGCATGGACAAGCCATGTATGTAAATGTCAAGCATGGACAAATCATGTATTTAAATAACCAGAGTACAAAATCCTTTTGCGGAAATGAAGGAAACCAAAAGTCATGTATTGACCAAAATGTACCTATAAAATAAATGAATTCACAGTAATTAGCTATCATAAGACAATGCTGCTCACCTGCATGTATATCACCTTTTCAGTGCCAGTGTCTGTAGCTACATTTAGATTCTGTGTTCATGTTTTCCATAAAGTTGTCGGAAGTCAGATAGTGTATCAAAACCTTTTGGAATCAGAATGGTGTGTATTGTAATAACTGGATCAGATTTGTAATTGGCATTTAAAACCAAGGTTAAATTTATTTCAGCACAAATAATTGATTCTTATTCTCAGAATGCAAGCAGTGACATTATACAGAGAACAAATTCAGAGAAGGAAATCAACGAGGAAGAGGAAGATAAATCTAAGACACCAAGCCGCCAGAATTCCAATGAGAACAAAGAATATGTCTCAAGGTAAGGTCTTTCTGTTACGTGCAGGATTTATTCTTTTTTGAAAAACATTAGGCAGATTATCTGGTCAAACTTTAATCTCTGTCATCTCCTAATGCAACAGATGGGAGAGAAACCAGTATTTGTCTTACACAATAAATAATTCATAAAAGGTTTTGTACTGCTATTTTTGAAATTTTTTTTGCTTGATTCAACATTAAATTTTATTAGTAAAAATAATTATTTTTTTTTCTAGAAATGTATGGCTCTAATGGATTACATATATTTTGCTTGTGCTGCTCTTGTGTTACAAAAGCAGGTTATTTATATACAGGAAATTCAGGCATTCTTCCCTTCAATTGTATCTCGGGTAGAATTAGAATGCTAAGCATTCTTTCCTTTTACCTTTCATCTAATTGTGAATGTTTCAAAGGAGAAAGCAGATTTTTTTTGTAAATTATGTTTTTCGGAGAATATATATCTGTTCACATTGTTATAAAACCTTCAGCTACATGCCCATGAATTTGAACATACATTTTGATGTAACACTTTGCTTTAAAATGGATGTACCCAGGATTGGTCAAGGGGAGGTAATGGGTAAGAGTTTATTCTCTTTGTCTATATCAATGGTTCACATTCTGTTGGATATGAACCCCCAGGGGATGGGAAGGTTTATTTCAGGGGGTATTTTTTTCCTCAATGGAGGAGAAAAAAGTACAATTATTCGCATGTGGGGGTCAGTGAAAGGTTTTGAAATTAAGAAGGGGTCCACATTCTCGAAAATGTTGGGAACCACTTGTTTATATAGTACACAGAAAGAAAAGACAAAATTTGGATTTTGACAATTTATTTCATTTCAGAAGAATAATGAACTTCTTTATAATAAATTTCAAAGAAACAGATTAGATGTATTTGCTTCTGCAAGCCTAAACTTTAATACAGCTTTATTTGTATCCAGAAGGACTAGTAGGTTGTTCAGTTTACTAGTTCTGTTGAGCCTTCACTATCCCATCCCCATGAATCACAATGTCAGACACGTTAAAGATTTGCTGGCCATTGGACTAGTGATGTTATAAAAACTACTTGTCTGGCAGGAACTTTACTTGCCTCAGATAAAAGAAATACTGCTAATTATGAGCCCTAAATAGCTCTGTCTTTGGGAAATTTTAGGACGAAGGAGTAATGTTTTATCTATGTCAGTACATATCAATTCATACTCATTTATTTAAGTTTTGTGCAGAAAAATATTCAATCAGCTAACCTTTGTTAGCATGTTATAATATTTCATTTGTGCTACTCTTGTTGTGAATTTTTTGCTCATATAATAAATTTCTTCTATTTATGTTTTGCAGATATCTCTCTGACTTTGAGCATATTCAGGTCTTGGGGAAGGGTGGATTTGGAATAGTGTATGAAGCCAAGAACAAAGTTGATGACTGTCTGTATGCAGTAAAAAGAATTGAAATTTCTCACAGGTAAGTCAGTTTTGATTCACAAACAACTTGAAACAACTTTTACATTTGGTGGAACAGGACTTTTGGAATTTGCGGTGATTCTGGCTTTTTGTTTTTGTTGTTGCAACTTCAATTGTTAAAGTCAGTTACATTTTTAGCTAGGCTTGCCATAAGGCCAAGTCAGCTTATGTTATGGTCCTCCATTGTATGGCATGCATCCAGCTTAGACATTTCTATTTATAGCAGACATTATTTCAGCTGTTTTTAATATATTGAAGATTCATTTGAAGTTGAGAAAGGTTTGTGCATGATGGGCCCTGTGTTTGTCGATGACTGATCAAAATAGACTCAGGCTTTAACTTACCAAACAGCTTCTCACCCAGCATGAAAAGAGTATACATAAAGGCTTGAATATGATGGTAACAGGTGAAAAAATTTTGAGTAATTATTATAGACCCAACCTGGCAGAGAATAAATCAGTCATCAGCAAAAATTAGCATAAATCACAAATCACAAGTCATAGACTGTCAGGAGAGTTTTGTATGCATTACTTTTTATGCCTGTTTTTTAGGTGCCTTTGCTTGATTTTGTTAATGCCAATGGTGATTTTATGCCTTGATTGTGTTGCCAGATGTTATAGAATATTACTAAACCCAAGATATTTGTGTGTATTCTCTAATGTTTAAGTAACTAAATAAATTCAAGTCACAGGTCACACCTGGCCTGTATCCTCTCAGTTGCACATACTTGATCTAGTTAGTCCTGAATGAAACTGATCCCAATCTAACGATTAAGCTTGGCTACCACTATGAACATATTGAAAATCCATTAAGAAATTCTACTTTTGGATTGTTATATCATGTTATTTTTTGCCAAATTTCTTAAAATAGTTTTTTGTTTGTCCTAAATGAAAATAGTATTTGTTTATCTAGTATTTCAACCATGATGACAAATTTGAAAGTATTACTGCCCAAAAATATCTGAAATAATTCGAACACTTGTCAGTTTAAAAATAAAATATTCATTTCTTGAATTCCAGGAAATACATTTCAAATAGAACTAGTATTTTCAAGGGAATCTTATTATTATTAAAAACTTTGGAATATGAATTAAATACTTTAAATCAGATTTATTAACAGATATGCAAAAGATTTGGATAAAGTTTTATTTATTACCCTTGGACAAATCACATATGTTTGGTCAATGTGCATGTCTTAAGACAGTCATGATTTGTCTCGCTTGCTGAAGTACATTGATATTATGCCAGTCTGTCCTTTGTTTTTTTTTAGGTATATATCTCTGATAATTTTATTCTTATAAGCTACTTCATCAATAATTCACACCCTGATAACTTATAAACTTGCTTACAGTGTTGTGTCCAGCTTGGATCCCATTTTATAAAAGAGAAAATAAAAAAAGATTGGCCACTATGTAATGAATGTGAAGAAAATTGTGATCATACTTGATGAATTAAACCTGGATATGCAGCTTTTTTTTATCATCAAAACTGGTGGTTAGTGTCCAGAAAGTTAGAATCAACATTGTGAAGTTTATAAGTTTTGATACACATGTATTTTGTTAAATTTTATTGGGAATATGTCTTGACAGGTGAAATTCCTGTTTTTAATCTTTTAATTCAGTTTCACAATAAACCGTATAACCATGGCATGTTCTCTTTTAAAACATGAAAAGAGGAATTGATTGTCACATCCATTCCCACAAGCGCTTTGATGAGAACCTCATTAAGTGCTAGCTATGTTTTGATCTACAATTTGCTGACGTGTTTGTAGAATTGTAAAAACGTCATTTATGTTGTGTTATCATGTTATGGTTTATTTTGGTGCCAAAATCAAGAAACTTAAGCTAGATATAGCTAAATAAATTAAATAGTTCAAAGACATGCAGTCACAAACTGCAAATCTTATCATACTCTCATTTGCTTTTTTAAAGTATTTAGACCATTAAATTCATGTTTGGTAATGATTATCCTTTGTGAATTTTTTCCAATGTTTTTCAGTGAGACTTCAAAGGAGAAGGTTATGAGGGAAGTTAAGGCCCTTGCTAAACTTGACCATATGGGTATTGTCAGGTTTTTTAATGCCTGGATAGAAACCCCACCCACAGGATGGCAGGAAGGTAGAGACAGGGAAATAGAGGATAGGTAAACTCTCTAATATGTTGTCTGTATATTTGTGTGTACCTATACATGTATGCTGGTGTCTGGCCAAGCTTTATAATGAAGACATTGTTTTCTTTTTTAATGCATTGAGTTGCCATCTGTGAGTGATAGGAGGAGAGGGATATTGTGATTGCAGACAGTGGTCACTTTGTGGTGGGGGAAATGTGTGTATTAGACACTGCAAAGTTTATATGTATGTGTGTGGTTATGTTTGTATATCTATCTGAATTATTCCATATTTGTATCTTTGACCCAAGAAAGATGTTCATCTGAACTACTTCAAAGAAATGAAAAATTGTAGAGTAACCAATTATATATATATATATATATATATATATATATATATATATATATATATATATATATATATATATACAATGTAATGCCCACACATGCCTTAATAAGTTTAAAATCCTCTGTTTAGTCAAAACTTGCAACAATCCTCCCAGACACACCTTAACCACATTTCTTTATCCCAGCATCACAGGGAGGAAACCAGCTTCTACAACCTGCATACAGCATCATGATTTTCTTTGCATTTACACAATGCCTGTCTGGTGTTTTGTTACTGCAGGATGTAATAGGTCATCCTAGTCTTGAAATTTAGTCATATATTTGCTTTATTCATTGCAACCATATTAGGAGAGACTGTGCACCTTTTTGGTGGAGAGCTCCCACTATTGACCAAGGGAGTTAACTGTTTTAGTATCATGAACATGGGGTGGGTATAGTGTTTGTGATATCACCAGGGTGCATTTGTGATGGGCTTAAACCTCATGATATTTATAAAAATATAACTTTCTTACATATATAATGTGGACATTATATCAGACACCATAGTTTCTTAATAAGTATCTGTAAATGTGGTTTTAATTACTCAGTAACCTGGTTGAGAGAGGTTCTACTCTGTTAAACATAAAAAATTAATACAATTTATATTGTATGCAGATTGTGTGTTTCTAACAGATTTTGTTCAAAATTTGTGCTTCATAAAACTAAATGATCACTAGTCAGTTATTATTGTTCTATATTTTGCAAAGCACCAAACTTATGATTGAAACAAATATATAAGAATTTTTCAGGAATATTGAAAACAAACATGGCCTTGTTCAGTAATCTTCTGTCAGTGATATCAGCCTCAAAATTTATGACCATGACAGATTTTTGCCATGCACTTATCCTGTGAACATGTTTATGCAAATATGTTTGGCATATTGAGATTTCTTAAGAATATCTGGAATGGTTCCAGTGTCCTGTTGACAGTTTAAAAGAATGAAAGGAATGAAGACACAGACTCCTTGTAAATTCCAGACCTGCAAATTATTTTGGCCAGAAGAACATAGTCACATAAAGGAACTCCTTTTTGCTACTCTTTTTGGAATGTATTATTTTTCTAGATATTAGTTCTAAAAAAATCTTTTATTTCAGAACAAAATAACTCCAGTTTTCTTTTTCTTTTCAGTGAATGCATGAGTAGACCAACACCTTGCAATTCTGTGACGGAGTTAGGAGCTAAAACCTTTATTCATCAGAAGAAAAGAAGTCCATTTGATAATTTATTAAATCCATTTGGAAGTCCAAACCTTGAGTTTAGCTACTCTCAAGAAGAAAGAAAAGGGGGTAGCACAGAATTTCATCAGAGTGATTTTACAGAAGAAAATGAGGAAGAAAGTGGTTCATTCAGTCTAAGTGTTGGTTCACCAAAAGATCAATTCATGGCAGAAGAACAAGATACTGATATTGTTGAATTTGGATTACCAGAAGAGTCTAATAGCGTAGAATCAAGTGGAAATAGTTCATCAAGTAATAATAATCACATTCCAGATTGCTTTTGGACCAATAAATCATCAAAACATAACATTGACTTGGCAGATCACAGTGATTCATTCATGATTGTTTTTGAAGACTCAGGATGTGCAGACAAAAGTAGTAAAAGTAGCAATGGTGATAGCCATGTGATTGACATTCATACCAGCCAGTCAAATGGCTCAGTTTTCACACACTCCTCCAAACCAGTATCCAGAAATACTGACAATCTTATTCAGAGATCTGACAGGGCAAGCAGTGACAAAAAAGGGGATGAACAAGAACAAAAAGTTGTGCAAAGACTTGAAAATTTTCAGCCCAAAGTGTATGTGTACATTCAAATGCAGCTGTGCAAACGAGAGACCCTTAAAGATTGGCTGAATGCCAACAGCTTTAGCAGGGACCTACATTTTGTCCTGGATATATTTGATCAAATAGTTAGTGCTGTTGAATATATACATGACTGTCATCTAATGCATAGAGATTTAAAGGTAAGTTGAACATGAACTTTTGAAATATACAGCACTTTCTTATTTCCATAGTTATTTGGTTTACACTCTTTTTTAATGTCTTTAAGTTTTTATGGTGTTTGTAATAGATGCTTTTTTAAGGGTTTCATACTTTCAAAGTGCCAGCTTTGAAGGTTTACCTTACTTGATAAAATAAATTTGGATTTTTACTTAATCTGATTTAATTTGTTTTAATTTTGCAATTTTTATTTTCAACAGAGGCAAGATTTAACAACTACATGTATTAATATGTTGTGATTTTTTTTCCAATTGAAGTTTTAAAATAATGTATAATGTAACTGTGAAGCTTGGATTTAGATTTAATGCTTCATTTAACAAAACCAAGGATCTGTGAAAATCAAAGGAGCTGATAATTATTTGAACTGAGCTATTTTCATTATCCATACAAACAACAAACAAGATGTTTGTCATGGTTTACTTATATGAAGACAGGGTAAGAGCTAAATCTGAGGTCATCTCTTTAATCTCCAGTGATTGAAGCAGAGGACAGCTACCATGTACAAAATGTACATTTAGAGAGAAATAGTTGGAGCAAATAACACATGGCTTGTAATAGGAACAAAGTTAAATGGTTAAATCCTTTGGTTATTTAATTATTGACTTAATATCAGAAAAGAAATTCTAGTCATATTACGTTGCCTCAGTTTGTGTCTTTAAGAACATTCAGCACTTGCCATTAAAAAGAAAAATGGACCAGTGGTTAGTGAAATGATTGCTCTAGCAACAGTTTTACGCTAAGCTATGCTCCAGATTCTTTCATCCTTGAAAAAAAAATGTTTTTTTGGATAAAACTACATTTGTTTATTGATCAAATAAAAATCCTATCAGTCATGACAGTGTTTGTGTGATACTTCTCATGGTGGATCATTCTGATATAAATTTTCTAAACCTTTTCATTAAATTGTCACATATTCTCTAGAGTAATTACTTGCAAAGACAAATAAGTGAATAACTGTTGGGTCTATAATCAGGAACAGGATCTAAAAAGATTAACAGGTTCACATTAGGGCCCCGAGTGGTCTAAAGCGCTCTCCATTATGGATCACTGCCATCTCACCTCTCTCTGCATGAGTGCAAGCCTAAGATTCGGTGAATGTGGATATGTGAGAAAGCTTGCCAGTAGCTTCTTGTGAATTGATGGTTCTTTCTGCAGATTTCCTGGTTTCCTCCTCCACCATTAATACTGGCTGTCATGTATAGCCTATCGTGTGCTAAAAAACGGCATTAAGCCCCAGAACAACAACAAAAATTTGTATTATTTTCTGTTCAAATTTTTTTTAAATCATTTGTACAAACTTAGGCAAAACATGGAAAATTTTGAAGTAAGAGCTTTTTATAATTAATAAATTTCCAAGAAGTTTATTATTGAAAATGTTACTTTTGTATCTTGAGATTGAAACTTCTGAAAGGAGCATTTATTTGCAATATAATGATTATGACTCCATCTACTATATAATAAAATCAAATCAAGTAATCACCAAAACTCTCAATGGATTGTAACTATTGTGAAATACTGTTTTGTTCTTTTTATCTGTTGCTTGGTTCAAACACATAATTTATGAGTAGAGTTTAACTACAGTGATTATTTTCAAACAAACATTACCATTTTGCAAATATGAAAATGTATACTATATTCAGAGTCAATGTATTAAAAGAATATATTCAAGTATTTATAGAAAGTATATGTTGTTCATCCTTCATGTTCAAAGATGACACTGACTTCACTAACTAGTTTGTTTTCTGTAGTACATGGGTGGCTGATCAGGCCAGTTTGTGCTCTGAACTGTCCATGTCATTCTAGACAGGAGAGGCCACTTGGGACTGCTTGACAGTGGTCGCTGCTTCTGAAGTTCTCAGTTCATAGACTGTAGTTGCAGTATAGATGAGACTGTGGAATCAGACGGAATGATACTGTGGAATGATCCTGTGGAATGATTCTGTGGAATGATTCTGTGCAAAAGCTTATCAAGACTCAGTCAGTTTTTAAATTTTCAAAGATTTCAAGGAATTCCTTGAACATTTCTTCTGATCACCTTAAGATTGTTTTCACTCCTTCATCTTTCTTCTTTGGTAGTCAATCTACTGACATCCTGCTAATTGATTTAATTAGCAGAGTGCTAATGCTAGTAATGCCTGCCAGTTTGAGAACCTCAGTGTTGAAGACCCTCAGTGTTGGGGACCCTGTCTTGCTATCTTATTAATCTCAGTTTTTTCAGGCATCCAATGTAAAAAAATAATGGTTCAGCTCCTTGAAAATGGCTTCTATAGACTCCAGTTTTTACAGGTATACAGCAATGTCAGCAACACAGTAGCTTTGTAGACCTTTAGTTTTGTTTGTAGACTTATGCCTCTGTGATGCCCCAGATTTGCACATAGTCACACAAATGCTGTGTGTGCTTCAGCAGTTCTGGCATTGGTTGCATCATAAAAGTGGACTTCGTGTGACAATGTACTGTCAAGATAGGTGAATTTTGCCAAGAGGGTTAGGCCACTTTCTGTGATGCAAGGCTGTACATGTCTTTTCAGGTGCAGGTTGGCACATCTTGTCTGTTTGTCTTTATGCCAATTGTGAGACTGAATGTCACACAAGCTGAAGAGAAATGGTCCATACTGTTTTGCATATCAGACTTAGATTAGGGAACAGTGAAAGTCAGCAAATAGAGGTCACAGTCTTTTCCTGTAAATGCTTTACCAGTAGTCTGCTCAGAATGAATAGCTCTCCATCATTCTGGTATCTGATGTCAATTCTAGTATCAGTGTTGTGGAAGGCACCAGTAAGCATGGCAGTGAACATTTGACATGGGTTGAGATAACAGTCTTGCTTGAATCCATTGTTGACTGGTTCATATGACTAGCCATTGTCCACAAGTGAGCAGGCCATCATGGAATTTTCAAACCATTGAGGTAAATTTCTCTGGACAAACAAATTTTTTCATGATCTTTCATAAGCTGCCACAACCAACTGTGTCAAAGACTTTTTTAAGGAGTTGTCATAAATACGAATGTAAACAAAGAAAATAGTATTATTCAGCTAACATCAATGAATTGGCTTATTATTTATGAAATATGATAAATCGATCAATTGTTTTATTTTCATTTTCTTTACCCAGCCATCAAATATTTTCTTCGCACTTGATGGTGTGGTCAAGGTGGGAGACTTTGGTTTGGTGACAGCTCTGGTTGAGAATCAGCAGACTGAGGAAGAATATAGGAACAACAACAACCCTTACAAGAAACACACTGCCCAAGTTGGCACACAACTATACATGAGCCCAGAACAGGTAGATTTGATGTTTAGTACAGAGTTTTTCTGCAATGTCCAGATGGTGGAATATTTCTACCCAGCAATTTTTATATACCCATCATACACAGAGTGTTATGATATCTGTCCATCCCAGCATCAATTCATTTATTACCAAACTGTTTTTTTGCACAGAGCCTTGAATTATCCACCATATAGTTACCAGATTTTGTTGAAAGCTTGTAAGGAAGAGACCTATCAATTTTAGATTCAAAAGCTTAATGGTCATGGATAATGTTAATGAAAGAATAAAAATGGTTTCATCACAATAACTCAATTTCTACAGTTACCAAACATTTGTGATAGCTTGACTTCAGGTAGGAATAACTCCTATTATAATTAACTTTGAGTTTAAAAGGCAAAGGTCACTGTAACTGAAGAAAAATAATGATTTCCACGCAGTAACTTGAGTTCTATATCAACTGTGGCATCCAAAGCTTGTGGATGTCTTGCACTTGGAATAAAGGAGAATTTAGTTGATTTTGGAGTCAGATGTGAAAGGCCAAGGCTACTGACTGAAAGAATCAAAATGGTTTCCAAACAATAAAATAGTTTTTATATCACATACCTCAACAAAACTTTTTGGAGGGCTTGCAGTCAGGGTAAGGAATAAGCCTGTTGAGTTTAGATAAAATGGTAAAAGGTTAAGGTCATTGACTGAAAGGAGAAAATTGGTTTCACTACAATTGGATACATCTACATAGAGGTCTATTCCACATGGAACATGCATATAATGTGCTATTCAGTTTTATCCTAACGTTCTTTGCACGTTTATGGATGCATGTTTTTGTAAGAAAACCAACATTGTTTCATCCATATTCTCCTCCTTGTTTAAATGTTTGCATGTTTGGATGTTTAATTACATTATCTCCTCCTGCTTCAGTCTTTGTGAGCGATTCACTGAGATAGTCAGATTGTTTTGTAAGCATTTTTGCATAGCCCAAGATAAATTTTGCCATCCATAACTTTCAGAACAATATTTTGTTGAAGGGGGGGGGAGAAATAACTAGTCAAAAGTATAAGAAATATATATTTTTATTATGGAGCTGTTGTTACTGTTTCTGAGGTGTCCAGTGACTTTGGATATCTGATGAAGCTCCATTTGTGTCATGGAAAAGGATAATGTAATGTGAAATAAGGGTGTTTTAATGCACTTTTCCTGACCAGTAACAAACTTATCATTATACTCCAATGAATATTAATGATACTTGATCCAAAACCCTAGGGGGCCCCGAGTGGCCAAGTGGTCTAAAGCACTCTCCGTTACGGATCACTGCCATCTCACCTCTGTCTGCATGGATTGAGTCTAAGATTCGGCAAATGTAGATATGTGAGAAAGCTTGCCAGTAGCTTCTCCTGGGTCAGTGGTTCTTTCTGTGGATTTCCCGGTTTCTTCCGCCACCATTAATACTGGCCGCCATGTATAGCCTATTGCATGCTGAAAAATGGCGTCAAGCCCCACAACAACAACAAAAATAACCAATAACAATGCAGTCCAATCCTGGGTATTGATACCAGATATACCATGAGGTTTTATGTAAAGGTTGTAAATGATGCTGAATGCCTGAAGCAGCTTGCTGAAAAAGGCATTGTATTAAATGGCATACTGTATTATCTGATGTATTGTATTATGCAATGAATTTCTTAAGATGCAGTTAGACACATTACATTGCACTACTCATTGATCTTGTTATGAATGTAGTATTGTTCATTTATTTTCCATGACCTGAGAGGATAGTACTAAAAACGGCTGCATCATGTGATAATGTCTGCATTTTACAGAGTGCAGCCTCATCATATAGCCAGAAAGTGGACATCTTTGCCCTGGGTATGATCCTGTTTGAGCTGTTATACCCATTTAGCACTCAGATGGAAAGAATAAATACCCTGTTGAGAGTCCGATGTCAAACCTTCCCAGAAAGATTCATTGAAGAGATGCCAAAAGAGGTACATACCCATCTGATGGTTAAGATGTTGTAAATTGGCCTATAATTTAGTCTGTTGTTTGAGGAGAGAAGAATTAATATTTTCATTTGGTTATTTGAAAAAAAATGGTGAGAAAAAAATATTGTGAGTGGTTGGTATAAACACACCCTAGCCAAGAATATACAGTATGTTGATTTGGCCTCTTTTTAAGCTTTTCAAAAGGCTAGCTGTTTAACAAATCCACTGACTGTTCATTAGATACCAGCCTTATTGATGAATTGGCTTATTGATGAATTGGATTAAGGCGTTTGATTTTATAGAATACTGTGTGATTTTGATTCAGCTATCACCCTAACTCTGCACTTGGCAGTATTTTGCAAGTGTAATGGTATACTGAACACAAATTGTGTATTGACTGAAATTTTTAATTTTAGGAGTGAAAATAAAACAGCATATAGAATAAATGGAAATGAAATGATGTATCTGGAAGCATTCAGAGGAAGTCGATGAACAATAAATGAAACAAAATGTTAATGCATTTCAAGAATGTATTTGAAAATTGATTATTATTGAAAATTTCCATAGTTGTAGGACCTTTGCACAAAATAATTCAGGATGAGATTCATTACACTTACAAGTCATGACATTTAAACAATGCCATTACTTGCAAAGGTTAAATGTCTTGATAAATATAATGCCATGACTTGTAAAGGATACAAGTCATAGCATTGTTTATGTCAAGGTATTTAACCTTTACAAGTCATGACATTTAAACAATGCCATTACTTGCAAAGGTTAAATGCCTTGATAAATATAATGCCATGACTTGTAAAGGATACAAGTCATAGCATTGTTTATGTCAAGGTATTTAACCTTTACAAGTCATGACATTGTTTTTGTCAAGGCATTTAACCATCACAAGTCGGGGCCTTGCTTTTGTCAAGGCTGATGAAGAAAGAAAGAGTTACTATTGATGCAATAATATCACCAATAATGTTTGTAGATCCTTTTTTGTAAAAATAAAATTTGCTGACAAAAGCTAGATAACTATGCTTCTACACTTACTGCTGTTTCGGGTTTATTATTGCAGTAAAACACCTTGGCTCATTGAAGACACTTTCAGTGTGAGGTAGTCACCCAAAGATAAAAGTCTAAAATTTGTATAATTTTCATATGAAGTCTTTGATTAAAAGGAGTACCTGGCATATAATTAAAATAAAGACTACATGTTACAAATAATTATTTAGATGTATTTGTTAGGCAGAAAATGATATTTATTAATAAATTGTCAAAACAAAATGAATTTTGATATGCGTCTGTAGTGCAGCTCATGCAATTTTTATTCATTTTTCTAAATATTTTTTGGGGGTAAAGAGAATCTAAGAAATGGTTCTTCCACCATCTCTAAATGCATTCTGATAGAACTGTTGTTGCTTCACATGAAAATAGCTCTGCACACCACATTCTCTCATGAAATTGCATCTGTTTATTACCATGGAGTTGAGGTGGCATCAATAAAATACTTGTGGTTTACTGTTTCTGGGAGTATTTGGTACCCTACAAATCAAGGTGTATTTGGTACACTACAAATCTGGGTGTATTTGGCACCTCAAAAATCAAATTAAATATGATCCCCCACAAAGCTGAGTAATTTTGGTCCCATGCAAATCTGAATGAATTTGACCGTCACAAATAAGAGTGTACTTGGTACCCTACAAATTGGAGTGTGTTTGGTACTCAGGACCCACAAATCAGTATGAATTTAGATCCACACTAGTGTGAATTTAGATCCACACCAATTAGTGTGAATTTAGATCCACACAAATCAGTGTGAATTTAGATCCTCACAAATCAGTTTGAATTTAGATCCACACAAATCAGTGAATTTATATCCACACTAATTAGTGTGAATTTAGATCCACATAAGTCAGTGTGAATTTAGATCCACACTAATTAGTGCATTATTTAGTTTGCATTATTGAACTTTAAAATATTTAAGACTGGAATATTTCTGTACTTTGGGACAGTGGTCTGTGTTCATTAACATATGTATTATCTAGTGCTAACCTGACCTGGGAAATTTCAGCATCAAGTTTGCATTGCTTTTCAAACCAACCTCCTTAAAGTTTTGCTAATAAAAATACAGAATTGGAAAATGTACTATTTAGTTATATCTTCATGTTAATAGTCTAGGTCTAAATACATGTCATGTGACCTTGAAATGAACCAAATATCTAGATTCACCAAGCCTCATTTGACATTTCACTTGGCAATCTGTTCTTTAAGTGAAACGAAATTTGTATGCATTGCTCAATGTGACCTCAGCTTTTGTCACCTAATGCCCTTCACATGGTGTAAAATTGATTACTTGTTAGTGTGATGGTGCAGCCTTCCCATTATAATATGGCAGTGGGGGTACAACACAGTGGACCAAATTATTTACCAAATTGTGTTATACCAAGCACTACTATAATATACAGAACCAGAAATATGTTGAGAAGTGTAATATACTGAACTGTGGTAATGTGGGCACTTTTAGAATTTGATGCAAAATGGTGTTTTGAAAAGGCATTGAAGATATAAGACAGTTTTCACCTTGTTTTCTTGTGATCCTTATTGCTACATACATTGGTTTAATTTTTGTGATGGGGTCATGCTAAGTTTCCAACTGTAGTAGTTAAAATGTAAGCAGTTTCTTTATGAAAATTGTTATGTTAATAATTGCATTAAGTACAAATCTTTAGTCTGTTCACTCAATTGACACTTTATGAAAAAGTGCTCTTTAAGATAGTTGTTTCATTTTGAATCATGCTTTGCAGAAAAACTTTGTGAGCTTGCTGGTAGAGAAGGACCCAGACCAGCGTCCAAGTGCCAGACAGATTCTTGACAGCAACTTGTTAAAGCAGTTTGAACAGAGGAGATTACCTCGTCGTTACCGGACAATTTCCACAAGCAGTAGTGGATCAGAAAATCATTGTAACCAGTCTACATGATTTCGGAATATTTAAAATCTGACAGTCCTTTTCTGTAATATAGTTACAAATAATTTTTATGTAGAAATGCAAATATGTTTTGTTTGATCCTTTTTTTAATTTCCAGAATCAAGCAATTCATATGTATTGAATAGTAAAAGTGCTAAAACTATATGGATTTCTGGAATCATAACTGTATAATGAGTAAAACATTATGATAAGAAGTTAACACAAATAGTTTAAAGCAGTTTTTAACAGCATAATATGCTTATAGTAAATATTTCCAAATGTCCATCTGCTTGTGGTAAGGCTGGGATAAGGAGGTACATAGAAAGCACTAAACCAATATACCACTCCCTTGATATCTCATACCCTGATAAATTGCACACCTGCATACTATGCATCTAAAGGGATGGCTCTTGTCTTTTGTACAATTTGTAAAAAATTGACCCATTTTGTTGTCACTATCAAAATTGGTAACAGAATCCTTGATATATCATTCGTTTTATGGTCAAAATGGTAGATAGTACCTGGAAATCTTAATCTACATTATGAAATTCTCCACTTTTAATAAACCGTTCCTGTGGCCTAGTGGTTAGAGTGTCCGCCTCAGATGCGGGAGGTCGTGGGTTTGAACCCTGGCAGAGTCGTAACAAAGACTTTTAAAAAATGGTACTAACAGCTGCCTTGCTTGGCGTTCAGATTTAAGAAGTTAGAGTTAGGATTGGTTAGCCTGGTGTCAGGATAATGCGACTGGGTGTTACATCATGCCACATGTCTGCAGCATGATGCCCCAGTGCTAAACATCACTATGAACTGTCACAGTGCAGACATTGTAGCAATATGACTGAAAAATTGTTAAAGCTACATTAAAAATCTAAAACACAATAACAATTTTTAATGAGAAGTCATATATTTTGCTAATTTTCTTTTCCAATCAACATTCTTATTATTCGATAAATAACTGATAATCAAAATTTTGATAAATGAAAATGTCACAAATGCCTACTGGAGGCAGCACATTAAATGCCAATTAAATTTCCAAAGATCTCTCTGAAACTCACAGCCTTATTGTACGGCCAATATTTTTGAACCCTTGTGTGCACAAGATATTGAAGGAGAGGTGTTATGTGTTTTGCATCTCAGTAGACCTGTGTTCCCTTTCCTGGAATTGGCATGTGCAGGGTTATTGGTCATTCATTCATGACAAGTTTTTCTCCAGGTTCTCTAGTCTGCTTGTTTATTTTGCCTCTATGATACTTTTATGAAAATTTCCTACTGTTCAGAATGCTTGATGTATTAGTTGCTAGCCAATGATTGGTTGTTCTTCATATTTAATAGGATTTGTTTTTTTTTTCTTTTTGTTTCAATTCTTTTTTTCCTGCTCAAAAAAAACAAAATAATTCTACACTTTAATTTGGGGTATAACTGGAGTTCAAAACTTCAGAGCATTAAATATAATATACTGCAGTTATGTATACAAGATTATCCTTGATTTCCAGTAGTACACAGTCTTCCTCTTCCTATGCATTCTGGGGATTTCCACTTGTATACATTCTTCATGTTTGTCTGGGAATTTCAATTAAAATACATTTTTCATATTCATATGTATTCTGGGAATTTCCAGTAATAGACATTCTTACAATACATTCCATTAGACCTTTTTAGAATACATTAAATGTATATTAAAATCAGTTTGTGAATTGTAATTGAACCATTAAGATGTGTAATGATCTCTGGTGTGTATTGTTTCTGTGGGAATCATTTCATACCATTGAATTTATTTGACTTATCACTTAAATCAGTTATATTGTAAATATGATACAGGCATGCTATTTGTCAGTTGGAATTAACAGAACAATAACCATTTATTATTGTGGAAAACTTGAGTATGAATCCCACTGTTCTCGTGTATCATTGTCATAATATGAACTAGTCTGAGCCTAATATTTTTTTATGGTCCATTACTTATTCTCGAATTAAATACCAAATGATTAAATGCATGTTAATATTTTTATTTCAAACATGGATGAATTTTAATGAGGATCTGCTATGTACATTGTGACTGTCTGCTTATTTTTATGGGATCACAATGCATTTTGCTTTTACAAATTTATGTATACTTTTGTATACTGTTATAATACTTTGTTCTTTGGTGTGTTTTGTTTTGGCTTGCAATTACAATTTATTTATTCAATAGAAGACTAATTTGAAGACTTAAGTTTTCACATTATAAACAATGTGTAGGAAAAGCATGACTTGATATAGATCCCCAAACAAATGTTATATGGCAAACACTGACAGTTACTGTTGAAATGGTCAGATTTGATAAACTTTTTGACTGTTCTTTTATTCCTCCATCTAAACACTTGCTAGTAAATAACTTAAACAAAATGTTTTAACCCAAATTTTGTTAGGAAGATGGATTTGGCTTGAATATCCTTCACAGCATTGCATTTGGCCACCAGTTTTTCATTGTGAAATGTGTCCAAAGTGATCAAAAGATCATAAATAAAATTTTATTTGTAATATTACAAATTAACTTGCAACAGTTACAAGGTTTTTTCAAAAATAATTTTTGGCATTATAATGCCATGAAAAATGAAAATATTCTGTTAATATAATTAAATTTGTAATAAGTTATTACTTGGGAATTTCCATATATTTCTTACTGACAGAAAAATTTCCATAGATTTCTTACTGACAGAAACTACTGAAATACAGAAAAATATCATGGTACCTAAAACCAGAAATACCTCACTCCTATAGCTGCCATCTTAATAGGTTTTATCAACATTTGTGATGATAGCCATTGCTAGCAGAGATGTGCATCGACATCCACTAAGGGTACCCAGGGATGGCAGTTTTTAGAAAATATATGCCAGGATACTTTGACTTCAGAGTTAATATTAAAACAATAAGAAAATTCTAAATTCTATCTATGGGTTAGTACCCCACTTTAAAAGTGCCTTCCCTGGGTCACATTTATGTTTTAATTGAAGAGCCCTAATCAACGCTTGTATGCATATTTCTCAACAAAATATTTTCCTGACAAAAAAGCATGCCCTTGATGGGGCACAAAAGGTCATGGGTTCGTCAAAAATGGACAAATGTGCAACATTGAAATCATTCACATCTTGAATAAGGAATAAGCTTAGTTCACTTTTTATATCCTCACCTATTGCATACAACTGCATTGTACTTAATTACATTTTTGCAATGTGTTTTTCATCATTGTTTTCGCAATAAAGAACTTTATCATTTGTCAGGATGTAGGATTGAGTATTGTTTATTTTTGCTTTTTATCATTATTCTTGACAGGAACAAAATAATACAGCTCTCTGAAATACTAGATAAGGACATCATTTGTAGAACAATGATACTGACCCTGTCAAGCTTGCCTTTTATTAACTAAAAAAGACAAAAGATATTTAAAATCTTTCACAATGAGGGTAATTTAGGGTATAGATACATGGGCATGCATGTCAAGGTCATCTATAGGTATCAAGCTTATTGCAATGCATATTTGACAATGAAAGATAAAATGGGGAAAACTTCTTTTGTATGAAGTTGACAGATTTTGTATCTTACATAGTAACTTTTGTCAATATATGTAACACTGGGAAATTAATTGTTATTTCTGGAAATATTTCAGTGTGGTAGATTATATGTGCTAAATGTTTCTATGTTGGGAGATTTAAACTGTAGCTTAGAAGGAAATATTTTTTTTATAATATATGTAATAAATTTAAATACTGTGAATTCATTTTCATGGATTTTATGGTTACTACAGATCAGAAATGTAAACACTCTGCAGGAAATCATTGTTTTTATTAAACAAAGACTTTCTATTATAAACAAAGTGTTACAAGGTATTTTCCCTGCTAGACCATGAAAACTGATGTTCAAGATTATCAATGAATTGACTGTTATAATTGTTATGGCTTGCTATGGGCAAAAGGTTTTAGAGCAATATTTCTTACAATTCACTGAACAGTAATCTGTCTGCTACATACATGTGTAAACAGCATTACAGAGAAAAGATGTGGCATTACATTTTAACTTTTGTTTTATTAAAATCATAAAATATTCCATTAAAACATTTATATCATCCTCATGCCCATCATTTTCACAATCATTATCTACTACAAAGTGCAGAACTAACCATTTATTTCTGAACGATACAAGATGACAACACTGAAAAAGTTCAAAACTAATAATTACAATGTTCACAGAGTATATGAAAAACAATATGCTTTAGAAATTAATGTACCTGTTCAGGTTTCAACTTGCATAATTTTTTCCCCAAGAATATGTAAAATTTTATTTAAACCATAATCATCTGGTAAATTACTACTATGATAAAAGCAGTGAGTAAGACTAAAGTTGAAACATTATGAAATAACTGAAAGATGTTTACAATAATCATGATATCTTGCTTGCAAAATGTGTTTTGCATTATCCCAGTTTGATTGCAGACTGTTATCTGTTTGACTTAATTTTATGCTTGCATTATCCTAATTTGACAGAATACTAGAACTTGAATCAACATGAGGTTTATCAGAAATATTATGTACACTAATTGGTGAATGTGCTTACACACTTCATATCTGAATTTAAAAAGTTTGACAAACACTAATTGGCATGAAGCAAATAAAATGCATTTAAAGTAACTAATGTTAACCATCAAACTGAACACATTCAATAACTGGTTAATCATGATTTTACATAACTGTCAAAATGATTAAAAGGGAGGTAACCACACTAAAACTAATTCCTTTAGATATCTAGCTAACTTTTAAAGTGCCAACAGGCCAATATAGCTTAATATTTAAAAGTACCTGTTGTTTCCAACTATTCCTATTTGATTGGCTATGAAATAAAACATCACTTTGATTTACTGTGAAATGAAAAAGTTTTATGATCTCAGGACCAAAATTTTAAGATAAACAATTTTTTCATTACCAAGTGCCTTCATTTTTTAAACCTGTGTGTATGCCTTGCAAAACCTACAACTCTTAAGAGAATATTATTTTATAAACATATTGGAAATGACAAATTTGTTGCTCAAGTAATGCTTTTCCTTTGGCTTTCTTTGGGTGGTGGTAGTTCATAAAGCATGTAAGAAATTCAAAATGTATACATGGCTAGGCTACCATCAGCAGCTGAGACGGCATTCATTGATATTGCCCATGTAGTTAGTATTTTTTGGAGCCATATATAATGTGCACACAGCTGTTAATAAAATTTGTCAATTTGCCAAATGCATGACTTCAAAGTTTGCTTCATTCTGATTAGTTGAATTATGACATGTTTTTCATAAAGTTTTAATGCATCCATATAAGCAACAAGTTATGGCTCATCTGATGTTTTGTTATCATTGTCCATGTAGTTAATTAGAATGTACAGATCTTCTCTAGTGTGCAACATACATTATTAATTGCTAAGAAATAATTTTTTACCCTGTTAATCCATCTGCCTATTTTGTTTGTATTGTTTCTTTTCTGTACTTCAAATGAGCCTTTCAACTGGAATTAAAGGGAACAAAGTGTAATAATGTTTATTGTTTTATTTTATGAATGTCTGTAATATCACTATTTTGCATAGTGAACTGAAAATGAAAAGCCTAATTTTCTTTTAATTGTACAAAAAAAGTATTGACTGCTGCCTAATTTTATATTTGTGAAGAAATATAAAATAGAAATAACAACTCTTGACTTGACTTTCTACAAGGGATTATCAAACCAAGAAAAATTATACTCTCCAAAGCCAAGGTGAATATAATTTGTATTAATCATTTGTTGTAGCAACCCAAGTCAGAAGTCGATAAGTGTATAATTTGAGGGTCATCATCATCATTGTATCCATATAATTCATACACTGTAGACTCTACTCTAATGGCTATATTGGTGCACTGTCTGCAGTCATAATGCAGATGAAACATGGGTAAATATTGTCTAGTTATGCTATTAAGTTTACTTGCTTTATTAAATAGCAAAATGTTACTAATTTTGTCATAATTCAGTTTTGTTTGAGTACTTAAAAATCATGAAATAAAGACCTTGTTTAAAAAATATCTTGGTATTTATTCTTTTACTATTTTCATTAGGTTTTTGGTAAAATACATAATCTTTCAAAAGAGCATTTTTATTGGTAGCATTAATAGCATGTACCAATCTACAAGCAACAAGGCTATGCCATAAATACATTGCTATTCTTAAGGAATCCTCAATGTGCCATGGTTGGTAATAGCATGAATTATAATGCTTTTATTATAATATTGCTGTATCAGTCACCATTGAATGTGTTCAATTAATGATTAAAAGTTGAAAAAAGTTTATAAACTCTCCAAATTCTTTGCCATTTATCATTAATCCAAGTGTGTCAAAATTTGTCTATTTCCAGAAGTATCTCCTGATTCATTGCCCAGGAAATAAATGCCACATGACATAAATCTAGAATGAGACTATTGTTTATGATGTCCCTTTACCAATACCATTTGCATACAATATTTTCTTTAAATGCATATTAACTGCAATAAAACACTTTAAAAAAAGAAGACAGCACTACCGAAGAAAAAAAATTATGCATATTTTAAAATGTTTATGTTCAGACTTTTCATCAATTACTTATATTTAATGTCATAAAATTTTAAAAGATTTTTTTTCCTCTGGTTTTTCAAAACAGACTTTTTTGCATAAAATATATCCTATGAAAATTTTATTCTGTACAGTTTTCCATTAGATTTATTTATTCTAACATGATGTAACGTGTACTTTTCATGTTCTGTTTTATGTAAGGTTTCTTTATTACACTTTAACAACCACATCATTTTCTGCTTAAGAAATGTATATTGTTAAAATCTGGTTTAGCATTCCCGATTTTTAAGAACACAAAACTCAAAATTAGATAATACTTTAATAGAATACATCTGTATCACATACATACATACATACATACATACATACATACATACAGCCTAGACCCTGATCTGCCACCACATAATATTCTGGCAGGTAAAGGTCTATATTGTTTGTTTTACTGGTTACTCCTAGCAAGCTGCTTTGACTCAGACTTGCAAGTACATGTAACAGAAGATCTGCATCTATGCAATTTGTAGTTTAACTAATAAGTGATTATATACGGCAAGTGACAATGATTTTTCTTGGCTCTTGAACAAAAAGTTCAAGCTCAAAAGTTTCAAGAATGCAGGACATAAATACTGAATTTCGTAGGAAATGACAAATACCTCCTTAATAAACATATTTATTTCACGACAATCTTTAATCACGTTTGTTTTATTCACTGTCTTTTTCTTGTTTCATTCCAACCAGTGGAATTTGATTGAAATCTTCCTCACTTCCATATATTTCATCTTTAGTCATTTCAAATTTTCTTTTCTTTACTAATTTTGTTGAATTACTGCTTCTTTCTGTCTCTCTATTCTCCGTCACTTCTAGTTTGTTAGAATAGTTGTATTCAACCTTTCTATTTTTTATATACATACTTGATGGATTTGTGACATTTGAACATGTCACAGTCAAATTTGAATCATTTTTCATCCTTCTTTCACGAGGACTTTCAACCTGGTCATTCCTTTGGCCTGTCTTCCTCATTTCTGTCCAGTTCTTGCACACTGGAGATTCCAAATATGTCTCTCCATCAGAGCTTGCCTCTATCTCACATGAATCCTGAACAAAATTACCCAATTCCATTTTATCTGCTGAATATGAATCCATATTAAGGTTGTTCTCTGTGTTGTGAGTCTTGCATTTAGTATGTGTGTTTGAGGAATGTCTTCCTTCTGATCCTGAAAAGTTATAACAGTGAACATGACCCGTATCTGAATGACTGCCATCTAATGCAAGCTGTTTTGTTCCATCATAACTTTGCTGTCGAATTTGTGGCTCTGCAGCCATAAAATCTGGATCTAGAGGTGGTTCCTCTTTAATTTTTACACAGTCTGATTCTTTGTTGAACTGAACATCTTTTCCTAAATCTGAGGTATGATACAATATTGTTTCTTGGCTTGTAAAATTTTCTGAGTGAAGTGGAATATTTTTGTATGGTGGCTGTGGAGTTATTTCTGTGTTAACTTCTGTGCCTAATTCTTCACACTTGGTCGGATCTTCTGGTGAGTTTATGGTGATTAAGAAGTCATCAGGCAGTTTCATATCATCAATATTATCCGAATAGTTTACAATACCATAAGTTCCTGTAACATAAAGAATCAAATACTCATAATATAATGATTTCCTTGAATGCCAGTTCTGGAGAAAATCTTTACCATTATAATTTATCATTCACTTATGAACTTTCGAAGTCGGCCCTACTGTAAATTATATTTTTTCCCCAAACATAGCAAAAGATTAATTCATCAAAAATCATTCTAAGAGAATAAAAGAAATGATTTTTCACATCATTTAAGAATATATATTGACAAATCATTTAAGAAGTTAGTGAGAGAGAAAGAGAGCCTACAAGAAGGATGATGAAAAATATTTTGTCCCTTTTCATAGGAAAGAAATTTTATCTACTTATATCTTCATGAAATCTTTGACTATTAAATCTACAACAGGCAAAATAAAAGCAACAAACAATCAAGTAGAACATCAAAAAAAATTGTGATATGCAGTTAAGAGCTGTTGGATTTTTTAATTTGTTTTTTTAAATACCTGAATAACAACAAAGAAGTTAGACCATCAAAGTACTGATATAAAGCAAAAATTGCTATTGCCAAAAAAAAGCAGTATTTATAAGTGTGAAAAAACTACTATTATATGGTAGCATGTATTCCTTATCACAACAACCAGTTACTGTACAACTGTTAATTAATCTTCATTCTATGCAATATTTTTTATCATTATAGCAAAAGAAAATATACCTTCTATGAAGTTTTGTGTTGGTATCTTTTCCTAGCATAGTTAAAAAGTTAAAGAAATTTTTGATGTTGCAAGATCTAGAATCAAATCATAATTGTATACCTACTGCCCCTAATTACCTTCCTTGTATTATTTGTTTGCTTTTTTTAAATTCCAGGCTTGTTGCATATGCCAGAAATTAACATTTTTAGAAGACATGTTAGTGCTAAAATTCAATATGGTAGCAACAAAAAAATTGAATATGATTTTAATCATCCCTATGGTAATAAGAAATTGCAAAGATAGCAATGGATGAAACTGAAAGGTGACTTGATCAGTTTAACAATTTTGTTTGGTCATTTTTGTGGGTTTATCACAAATTTTCAGCAAATCAAAAGCATTACACGACAGTCATTATATGTGGTGCATGAAGCCGCCCAGAAAATCCAGGGAAGAACACATGGGAAGCTACTGGCAGGTTTTCTCATATACCCATGATGTCTGAGGCATGACTCATCCACAGTTATGTAAAGAAGAGTGCCTTAGATCACTCAGTCACCACCATTCAAACCAGTCTATCAAGAAATATGAAGAGAGCAGTGAATTTATATCAAACAAGATTTGTATGCTATCATATCAGTTACATATCAACAAAAATGAAAAGTATTACACCAAGATGAGATGAAATCTCAAAATGATGGACTTGGAGGGTAAATGCTTCTCTTGAAAAGCACATGTAGCATAATGTGAATGTGCAACACAGATAGGTACCCAGGTTCATTGTAAGCATGTTTGAACATTGTTTCAAGCCTAGCTTGATTTCTCAGTTCAATGTACTGTTATAGTTGAGAAAACATGCACCCAAAGGTGGCTGTTGCTGTTTTTGGAGTTTAATACCATTTCTTGGCACAAGCTCAAAAGTGACAATCATTCTATCATTGTAAGATATAAAATTGCTCTTCTCTCCAGAGCAGGGATTTTAATCCAAAACAAAACTGCTGAATTTGCAACATTTAAGACCTATGCCCAAGAGAGTTTCAAAGGACATTATGGTACATGTATAATGATAATTTTAATAATGTGCCAAAACATGCAAGGATGTTTAAACGTGCCAGTGTTCCAGTGCATTTACAGTTGCACATGACAATGACTATTTGGAACTGATTCTCCAGGAAACTTTGGAAGCCAAAGCAACATAACATATACCGATGAACAGACAACAGTAGACAAAAGAACCAAGGTCAAAGCAACAGTATATTATGGCAAAAATGAAGTAAAAGACCTGGTTCTTGAAAATTTGGAAGAATTTGTAAACATATTGATAATGTTATTTCACCAAATACTATATAATATGATCTGCACCAATTCTACATGGTCAAGAACACAAAGAAATAACACAAAGGCATAATGGTTTGGTTATGTTAATGTTAAAGACAATACCCTTTATAGCTGCATCTATGGATGAAATTACTGATATAAGAATGATCCATTAATACATAAAATGGTATAGAAACACAGTATTATTTAAAACATCTTGTGTGATTTTATAGACCAAGAAAAAAGAAAGCTTAAACTTAAGCTTGTGTTTATAGAAATCTATTGAATGACTCTTTACATGGTGAAAGTTGGGAAAATCCACAATATTGAAATGTAAGCCTGGGGTCGAGGGGGCTGTGGAATCTCAAAAAGGATCAGTTCTGAACTATATTTCTGCATGAAAATTTTAAAAAGTTAAGTATATGTAATTAAATTAGTTGCGTGTTAGTTTTAAATTCTTTTTTATTTTATTTCATTACATGTTATTGTAATGATAACTTCTCTGGATTTGATATTTTTCTGAAAAATTCAGTTCAGTTCTGTTTTGACCTGGTAAACAACCAGTATTGCTACATTGTATATTTAGCTGACCTAGTTCCTGACCTTGATTCAGAACAGACTAGAAAATTGCTAATTAGAGAGATCCTGGTCAAATTGTAGCAATGATGTACTTTTGTCTCATCTGTGGTCAGATTAAAGATATAATGAATGTTAACTTGCAATTTGCGAAAAAATAAATCATAATTCTATTGATTTCATGCAGGTATATCTCTATGAAAGGCCATTCAAGTTTCCTAGGCCAGCAAGTAAGCGGCTACCCTATGCCAACACCAAATAGATAGTATTGGCCAAATTCAACTTTTGAATAGGCAATGGACTCTGACCCTACTCCTCAACGTAAACATCAAAATATATATTAAAAAAAAAATAAAAAAATGGGTGTCGTGTCTGAGAAAATTCAGACTTGATAATGATATAACTTCATGTACCTGGGTCAATGTATCATCTGTGACCTGTGAATTGACTACTCCCATTTATCCAAATGTTGAGTATTATCTGTGATCTGCACAATTATGTATCTCCATAATGAGTTTTCTGTGATTTTGTCAATGGTGTAACCCCACTGCATCTGAATGCAATGTGATGTCCGTGATATTGACAATGGTGCATCCCAACAACATATTGATGCAATGTTATCTGTGATCTTGACAATGATTATCTCTACTGTATCAGAATTTCAGAATCATCAACACAACACTTTTCCACTAAATCTTAATGTTGCAGGCAAGACAATAACAAATACTGTAGACCACTCTCTGATAATCTATTGCATGCTAAAAAAAAAAAAACTAAACATATTAATCAATAAAATTATTTTATTATTAAATACTTGAAAAGAACAATGACTGAACTGCCAGATAGACTCAGGGCAACCTAGCGTCTATTTCACAAATCAAGCCATCAGAAGCTACAAAAAAGACATTAGCCATGTCTCTTGGATCATGTTTGCAATAAAAGTACAAAAAGTTGTCTGTTTGTTGGTCAGGGAGGAGTTTTGTTTGAATGCTATGCTGGTGGTGACAAATCCAAGCCTGATGCATAACAAATTAATGTGGTCTTGGGTCAGTTCCTTGTAAGATGAACAGACAACTCAGATTACCAAGGATAAATGAACCTGAATGTAAATATCATAGCTTCCTTCTATGTACAGAAAGAACAAGCCAGATCCCTCTCTTTTGACTGACTCCATGTGCTTCAGGTACCACTTCAATCCCCAAGAAGATTCTGTAAATGCCTGTGGAAAGATGGGACCAAAGAAGGCATTTCCAATTGATACACTTGGGGATACAAATATGGCACAAATTTCACTGATTTTGCCTGCTGAGCTAAAGTAGCAAGGAAGCAGGTCTTGTACAAATGAGAAGTCACCGAGGCTATAGACAAAACTTAAAAAGGTAATTTATACAATTACATCACCACCCAAGGTTCAAAGCCAATTGGTCAATTCATGTCTAAATGGACAAGATGGTCTGTGAAGTCTTTGTCTTCTGTGATGCCAAAACGTATTACAATCAATGATAGCCCTTCAGTGTGACCAAAGCCAACTTCTTGAAAAGTCATGTACAGGATGAAGTTAGATATTTATGATACATTTTTAAGACTGATGCGTCTCCGCTTACAACAATGAGAGAAGATTCTCCACTTATAGGTTTTCAATGTGGTGGACATTCCTGCCTGAACAATTCTGTCTCCAACTTACTCACTGAAATGTTTCTTCCTGAGGGAATTTATTTATCCAGATTCTGGAGGACACTGGTCAATGAAGTTTTCCACCATTGTGAGAATAATCAAGATTGTTCTGCATTGGATTTTATCAATTTGTCAGTGACCTAATCAGAGGGATTATAGAGATACATGCATGTGTTGAAACTGTTCAAGTTATCTGAGGCGGCCTTTACTGGTCAATGATTTTAGATCTGGGACTGGCAAGATGAAGGATGGTTATCTTCTCATTCCAATTCAATTCAAAGAGGTCAACCATAACAGGTGTCAATCTGGCTGAATACTATTTGCAAATGGACCACTTTGTGTAAAACAGTTGATTCCATCTGCAGCAAGTTCATAAATGACACTAAACCTGCTTGAGATATTGCAGACTTAAAATATGGACCTGTCAATCAGGACACCACCTAAGAAAATCCCAAACATGACAGCAAAGATCTAAGAACTTGATCTCCCTTTGCCTTCTGAAATAATTTATGACATTTGTGCGATTGGAAAAAATATTCGGACATCTTTTCTAGATGACCGAACTTGTACATGGTGTCTCTGAAAAAAAGTCTCAGTAATTTTCTTGAAGACTTTTGTATCTTTTGTATAGAAAGATGAACACACAATCTTTGAGGTTTAGGTTGACTGCTTTATCTCATTCCTAAACTGCAATGAGTACCATTTCAGGGTCTCCAGTTAGAAATTAGGAGCCCTAATTTACAAATAGCTTATAAAATATTCCAAAGAGTTTTGATTTGTGAAATGATCCCAGTTGCTCTTTTCATGACAGAATTTATTTCCTGCTGCAGAATAATGCCCTATATGGGTACATGGTGATGTCTGCAGTGAATAGAGCCCAAAACAGCAGTGGAGGGTTGAGGAACATGATCCAGAAGCCCTCCATCATAATTTGCAAGACCCTTGGGTGATATAGAAGTAGAGTCTCCCATTCCATAGTAAAGTGTTTAAGTCATTCATCAGCTTCAATGTTTGAAATGGGTATGGCATCATTTCTGTACTGGACCACTGCTGTGGTGTAAAATCTGATAGTGGATATCCCAGACTTAAGAGCGACTCTTCTTAATTCAATAGTCGCTCTTGTGAAAAAAGGTTGGGATCTGGGTTTGTATAATGTATGCCTCTTTGGTAGTCTGTGTCATGACCTCCTTGTGTAGCCTTGAAAAAGGAGGTATAAAGATATAAGTTGAGGTCTTTGGGTGGCCTTGTAGTAGACATTTAGCTTTACAGAAGTGCACAAAAATGCATCTCTGTTCAATCGCTGGTGTTTACTGGAAGCAGCTATGGAACTAAGTCAAACCAACTGTTGCATGGAAAGAAAGATTTTAAGTCCATACAAAATGAGGGAGGTTTTCACAATACAAGGTCAGCAATATCGTCTACAGAATGTGCAAGACATCTTAACAGGGAGTGCTAAACAGGCACAAATGGATATAGTAACTGGTGAAAGACTGGATTTAACACCAGTTCCTCTATCCCAATAGAGACAACTCTTTTTTGAAATTGTCTCCACTTTAATTGCAAAAAGAAGCCAAATACATTGTTAACATTTTTGCAGCTTGGGCAGCTGAATTTTTTAATTGGTTGCTGTTCCTGTGACAGATAATTATCAGACAATGTCTAAAGAAAAGGAGAATGTTTTGCTGATAAATCAGTATACCTCTTTCTTTAAAATTAACTAAATCATTTATAGATAAAGATTTCCTTATATTTTTGATTGTTGGAATACCTGTGTTTATGTCACAAAATGTTAATAAAATGAAGGGCCAGAAATATTGAAGTTATTCAGATTTGAAATTGTGTAAAATGTATAGTAAAGACTAAGCCAGCCATAGAACTTTAAGTCATTAAGTAACTCAGTAAACATCATTATCTATACAGCTCTCTACTGAAATGTTTGCTACATGTGAGATGTACAACGGCCACCTGTAGTTAATTTATCTGCAAACCCTTATAACTTAAATGTTCATTTTCAACCTTTCTAATACATCACTATATATGTGGATATGTGAGAAATCTTGCCAGTAGCTTCTCATGGGTCGGTGGTTCTTTCTGGTGATTTCCGGTTTCTTCCTCCACCATTAATACTGGCCTCCACGAATAGCCTATCGTGTGCTGAAAAATGACGTTAAGCCCAACAACAACAAAAATCACTATATTTAGTAGGATATGACTTGTCTACTAAGAATAGCATTTTCTTTATCTGATACAGATTGGTCTAAGCATAGAGAATGTTTGTACTGTATTGTCTGATTCAGCATTGCTGATACCACCTGCCAAACACAGTTTCGATCTATATCAGAGACACAAAATGCTAATTGGCTTACCTATTGTGCCCAATCAATCACAATCAGGTGTGGTCATCACATGCAAATACTTATGAAAGAATGGCACCTACTTGGCTACAAACTATCATACTTTTAAACTTTTAGTACAACAGGACAGTATGAAACTGAGATGTAGTAAGATAGTTTAATGGATACTTACTGATACAATAATTAAACAATACCACTGACATTAGATATATCCCAAATGACCTCATGAGCAGCCATATTTGTGGTATAATTGCAGATTTAGAGCTGATTTTATGTGGCATTTGGAAGTTGGAATAAATTCACAGAATCTCAAGATACTTCACCAAAACATACATACACAAACATAACACATATCAGGCTTTATGTTATTATCTATATTTGTAATTTATAAGTTGATCTGTTTCAGCGTGCCTTGTTAAAAATGGCCAATTTTGATAGCTGCATCTATGAGAATTACCAGTATGCACATCATCGAGGTACAATGGGCAGAATATCACCTGTAAGTGACCTTATTGGGAAGCATCTATTTACATGTCAAACATTTTGATCTCAATACAACAGAAAAGCACATGACATACATAAAATACAATATGAACAAAACACATATTCTAACATATACTGAACATTTATTGACACTTGTCTGCTTCCTTCAATTTCTTTTATGAATAAAATTGGAATTTATGTTAATATTTTCAGCACATATAGAGTATCAATAAAAGGCCTACATTATCTTTCAATCACCATAATACGTACATCATCTTTAATTGATTATTATTATTGTTGATTTTAGTTAATATATTATTATAAAACTCAAGTTTGCTTATTTTCTTTAAGATTTTATCACATTGCAAATTTCAATATTCTATGCTTCTTTTTAAACAACTTATTTTAATATACATTTCTTATGAACCAAGCAGGTATGTGATACTGATTTCATTCAAAGAATGACGAACATATCGCTGTGATGCAATATCAACATCTATATCAATGACTGATTTTTTTGTTGTTGTTGTTTTTGATAG
Source organism: Potamilus streckersoni (assembly GCA_016746295.1). Classification (NCBI taxonomy): domain Eukaryota; kingdom Metazoa; phylum Mollusca; class Bivalvia; order Unionida; family Unionidae; genus Potamilus; species Potamilus streckersoni. Next base: position 1,578,382 of record JAEAOA010002345.1, on the reverse strand, counting down.
GATAGCAGCATCATCATCAGGAACAATATATCCAGAGACATAAATTATCAATATTTAAATCAAAAATTTTACAGTGAGAAAACACATTCATACAAATTTCACGTTTCTACAAGAAGAAAAGAGAGTCTAATTAAAGTGGACACAACACCACCCTTTTGGCCTGGAAGAGGGTATACATATTCCCCTGGATCACCACATGAAGGTTTTGACCAAATATCCTACCCCCACAAAACTATTTATTCAAATTTTCCTGCTAATTCACTTCTTACTGAAACCAGATGCAAGCTAGAAGACCAAAACTTTTATGTGACCCTAAATAAGAAGTCAAAACATGCAAAAAAACGTAACAATATTGTTATTGTAATATCCTCAAAATTGTCACCAAATATTACAGAATTCCATATACTGGTTCTGAGTTATTATTCTGATACACACATGAGTAAGTACAGAGCCCCTGTCACCAATGGAGTTATTATTCTGATAGATACAGGAGCAATTACAGAGCCCCAATCATTAATGGAGTTACAATCATGATACACACAGGACAAATTACAAATCCCCTGTCACTAATGGAGTTATTATCTTGATACACACAAGTAATTATATAACCCCTACCACTACAGCTGTTGGCTAAGGTGATCAATGTTACCTTTTAATCTGTAAGGCCAACACATGGCTTTGAAAAGCTTCCTAATAGCTCTCTCTTGCTCCATACTAACACACAGCACAATCAGATAGGGGCATCTGCCATTAGGTCTATCTGCACAGTTTTGTTTCAGGACCTCTTCTTGAGGGACTGACCCTCCTAAATCACCTTCTATGACCCTGAACTCCTTCAAGATCTGATGCCTGGGATGTATATCTTTCTCTGTCGATGGCTGAAAGAGATTGATAAAATAACAGCATACCTGTAAGCTATCACACTATTACCACATCATAACATTTCCACAAATTTTGTCAATTGAGCATAGTTTTAACATATTGAGAATGATCCACATTTCAACAGCTACAGACCTTAAAGATTTTTGCTGGACATCAGATATGCATCATATCAAATTAGGATAAACAAGACACCATCAGGAAGTCTTTAGTGAAACTCACGGCTAATATAACCATGCATTTCACAGCAGTAGTGATAAAAGATTCTCCAGATGGCCACTTTGACAACCATATTGGTCATCAAACCAGCACCATTTTTTTTAAGGAACTACAGGACATTATAAAAAGTCTTTCAGTGAAAAACCACATGTTAAAATGATGAGAGTAGCAACAACAACATTTTCATATTGGATGTCCAAGGAGCACTATTTTCATTCAGGAACAAGACTATGGGATGAGTGTGTGTGTGTGTGTGTGTGTGTGTGTGTGTGTGTGTCAAAAATGGTAGTTTCCCCAAAGAAATTTAGGTGGAGTAGAGATAACAAACTTATGCAAATGGAAAAACAGACTACTTATGACAGACAACAGACCAGACCATAAGCTCTCTGGGTTTATGACCTATAGGGCTACAAAAAAGCTTGAGTTCCAAAGGTTATATCCAATTCAGATATAAACAAATATTGCAATAATTTACTGTATTTAAAATAACACCCCAACTCTGCAATCAGAAAATTATAACCAGAGAAAATTTCATAGCTCAAAAGTCATCACAATATAGCACACATCAAAGAAATTATAAAAAATGTCCTCAAGACCATGGTATAATGAGCTCTTGTGGGATAAATTTAATAATATACAGAAAAACATCACCATTTTTTCCCCAATTCTGTTTTACCAGTTGATAAGAAAAATGGCTGCCAAAATATTCATAGTATTAGTCAATATAAAAGGTTCCATAAGGTGGGGTAAAGAAAATTTTCCCAAAATTGCAGCCAATCAGTAAGAGAATACTCTGCAAGAATTACATGGACTAATTTGTATCCAATCAGAATCACATGAAGTGATATTCAACTTGTTGTAATATAAAAAAATATTAAACTGAACACACTATATGTAATGTGTACAGACTATGTGATAATATGCATTCTGTCACTTCATCCAATTCAATATCAATATGTATTCTCATTATTAAATAATATGTATTTTTGCCACTTCACCAATCTCAGTATCAAATATGCATTCTGTCACTTAATTCATCTTATTAGTAAATAATAGATATTCTGCTACTTCACCAATCTCAATATCAAATATGTATTCTGTCACTTAATTCATCTTATTAGTAAATAATAGATATTCTGCCACTTCACCAATCTCATTATCAAATATGTATTCTGTCACTTAAGTCATCTTATTAGTAAAAAATAGATATTCTGCCACTTCACCAATCTCATTATCAAATATGTATTCTGTCACTTAAGTCATCTTATTAGAAAATAATAGATATTCTGCCACTTCACCAATGTCATTATCAAATATGTATTCTTTCACTTAAGTCATCTTATTAGTAAAAAATAGATATTCTGCCACTTCACCAATGTCATTATCAAATATGTATTCTGTCACTTCATCCAACTCAATATCAAGTAATATGTATTCTGCTGCTTCACTGATTTCATTACCAAATAATACAGTAAACTTAAAATTTACATCTACTTGACTTTCCATCATCTTGCATTTATGCATATTAACATTCGCATATATACATACATAAAAACACAACATAGATTTCCAAGCAGGAACTACCATTTTTATGCATTTAACCAGGATGAAGGTTCAGCCTCCCACTGATTGATGAATTCAAGCTGACATAAGTAAACTTGACATAGTATGACTGCGCATTTTAATATTTGTGATATTACCAGATGTTAACATTATCACATTATGAGATTTTGATTGGTCCAAATAAATGCATGAAATTCTTGCTGTTTTCTTTTTACTGATCGACTATGATCATGGGAAAGTTTTCTCTACCATTTTTTTATGGAACTTTTTCTTTTTACTAATACCATGAATATTGGGGATGGGGGCATTTTTCAAATCAAATGACCGAAGAGAATTGAGAAAAAAAGTCACATCTTTTTGAATATGGCAAATTTACCCACTGGGGCTCCTTATGCCATGTATAATCACACACCCTCAAAATTCCATCACAATTCGATTCCAACTGCAAACAATACAGACCCCTAATATATGTCACACAATGCAATGGCAGATCAAGGTCTATGTTGTTTGTTCTACTTCTTACTCCCAACAAAATGCATACACAGCCATCACATTATGCTACAGCAGATCTGGGTTTATGCAGACTCAGCTAGTAAAGGCAGAAATTATAACCTAAACAAGCCAACAACTAAACAAAGTAAAAGATGGTCCATTAATCCTTCATGTATTTATGTGATAGGCAGTTAAGTGACCAATACAATAGGGTCAACAACAGTTTATACAATTTTTTCATGCATATACAAACATCATAGGTAGCAAAGGACTCCCTTTTACTTGAGCCCAACCTTTTTTTAGCTAGCAGATACACTTGTCTTGTTTCATGTGCATCCAAAGATTATAGGTATAAAAAAAACTCCCCTTTTAGTTGAGCCAAAGATTTATATAACTAAAAAGTATATAACTTTACAACTGAGCTTAACATACTTTGGTTTGATTTTTATGGTTTTAATACCATTTATTCATCATCCAATAGACAATACATGGCATCCAGTTTGTCTGGTGAATCAGGACAACAGGAAAACCCCAGGCATAACCACAATCAAGCTTTCTCACTCATGTTGGCCTAGCAGAGACCCGAATTCACATATATAATGAGAATTCACTATTTTTGGTGTTGTATAAATTTTCATAGTTTCTTGATCAATACAAACCATAAACTAAAAGACGCAATCTGTGTAGAAACAGTAGATCCAATCTCTCACCCTATTTGGAAAATATACTTTCAGTTATGTCAACATTTTAACATCACAACTATAGACAGTCAAAAGACTTTAATATGTTTTAATGCAGTTTTGCAGCTTACCTGTACTCGGCTGAATTCCTTTTTTACTGTATTAGTAGAAGCAGACATCATAACTGTTGGAAATGGTTTTGTTTCTTCACTGCTGTGCCCAAAATTTACTCTTGTGACGGGCTTCTTTCTTTTGCAGCTATTTTCTAGAACTGACTGAAATTTATTGTATTCCTCCTGACTGCACACAAAATCGAGTGGACTAATACCAGAATAATCTTTTCCCTGGGGTGTCTCTAGTAACTTCTTGCGGGTTTTCATCTTCCCTTTTTTGGTTGGCAAGTTATTATCTTTTCTGCCTTTGGTCTTACTAAAAATAGATTTTAACTTAAACTGTCAATATTATTTTTAAGTTGAACTATGTTGCCAAGTATGCAATGAACTTTATTAACCATGCACACTTCTAAAAGACTACATTTGTGCTACAAGAAAACTGCTACAACATGTAAGTGATTTGAGTCACACAAGAAACACCAATACCCCAAGAGTTATAAGAGTAATCAAGGTCACAAGAAACTACAAAATGCTAACTTTGTCCTTTGATAATATTTTAGTCTACATAAATGAAGAATAGTACAGATAACATTTTTCTGATAATATCCACTCATCTTAAGTTTCTTTGCAAAGGTTTCATTAAAAGCATATACAGTTGTTGTAATACTTCATTTCATGTAACAATACATCATACTTCTTGATCAGCAGCATTTTATACTCACTGAATAAGGTTTACTTTAATCACTTAGTGAAAACCAATAATGATTCTTGTAAAAGTAATTTATGTGTATGAGTCAATTCTCCATACAGTATTGTGATGTACAGAACAGTGTATGATTTCATGAAAACTTTTAATTTTGTTTACCATCAGGACAAGGCATAACAATTAAACAGAATGAACCAGAAATATATTCTGAGAACAAAAATACCCCACCACACTATCCAAAATCTCAACTGTCATGGTTTTTCTAATTCAGGCCAGTGCTCTAAAGTTGGCACTAGTCAAACTGAATGTAGTTAAACTGTACCTTATATAGATGCTCCCCAACTTGATAGTGAACAACAAATGTTTCCTATGCACATTATTTTATTGTACAATACAGGTCTTATTAATCAGATAATAAACCTTAAACCAAGGACTATGAATGTAAAATGCCCAAGGCATTGATGATAATTTATGTTTTGTACAGGTGATCAACAGTGGATATAGTGTTTATTGTTTCTTATTTCTGTAGTCCTTGATTAGTTATATAATATGACACAATTTTAAGTATTCATTTAAATGGATAATCCTTTAAATCAGTTATTTAAAATTAACATTTCTTTAGTTAGTTGTGTAAAACTTATCTTTTTTATTAGTCATGTAAAATTGTGATCTTTTTAATTAGTCATAATAAAATTATTACCTTTTTACTTTGTTATTTAAAATGAAAATCATTTCAAGTAGTCATGTAAATAATATATTTAATTAATTATGTAAAATGGTAATGTTTAAAAATTATTTATGCAAAATAGTCTTTCAAATTACTCAATTAAAATGAAACACTTAAACTTTTTAATTAGTTATGAAAAATAATACACTATTTGAGTAGTTATGTAAAATGAAAACCTTTTGAATTAGACACTGTGAACCAGATCACTGAGAACTATACTGTTATGTGATTTATAACAATAAAACATGTTCTCATATAAATGGATTTTAATGAATTTAATTACATGATGACACAAATTGTAAGAGATTATTTGTGACATATTCCATTTAATACTATAACTGTCTATTACACTGGTTTTGTTTCTATTTTTGCTCTCTAGCTATCTATGGCTCACTGACTTCAAATCATGCCTACAGGTTGATACAAGGTGCAAAATATCCCCCAACTTATTTGTGGGTCAAAGAGAAATTGGATTTTTTTGTAGCCATAAAGAGCTGTAGACTTACAGCTGAGTTAACATATAATCAAGTACATGTATATACAGTGTATATAAATTTACACTAAGAAGTGGGTTGGTTTCACCATGAACATTCACCAAAGATTAAAAAAGTGGATTTGGCAAAAAGAAACAGCATTCCACTTCTTTGATATTTCTCTGAAGGAAGCATTCATGAATGTAGAATCTGTACCAGATGTACAAGTCTTGTAGAGATTTGCCAGTGCTGATTTGTCTTTATTTGGCTATAGTTATCAACTGAATGGATGCTATTTTTTGGGGACCAAATATTTCTATTATTTGATTTGGAAGGATGCTGTGGTTAGATTACCTTTCTATATGCTGTATACTTTCTGTTTTAAAGTGAGGATAGTTTATTTATAGTTTGACATTTAGATGCTTGTCATATTGGTAGGGTGCCAGTAACAGGTTGGAACATAATCATAAATGTTCTTTCACAAGTCTAGGAGTATAAGGTGTTCAGAATAAATTCCAATTTAGACTATGTTGATGTGCCAATAGTCTTGGATGAGTTAAGGTTCCAAGGCTTTATGTATCATAATGACATAATCAGAACATCTCTGAATAATCACAGCATAATGATTTAGTCCAAAATGTCAATGAGTACTTTGTAATGTCAATGAATAATTTAAATGAATAATTCCTCTCAAATTATATCTGAGTACAACTCAATACAGGAATGAATAATTTTTATGACCATAATCTTATTTAAAAATTCAAAGATAAATAAATGACCAGGATGAGGGACAAATGTTCTCTTCCAGAACAATCTAAATTTTATATTTTAAAAAATCTATACCTTGATGGATTGCAAGACTTTGATATTCAAAATAAAAACAATACAAATGGCAGCATTCCTCTTTCTGTTTTATAGACATTAATCCTACCAGTCACTTTCTGCTTCATAACCATTTGTGTTGCAAAATATGACATCATGGCATAGCAATGGACACTTAAAAACAATACCTGGCACTTTGGATTTATTTTACAATATCATTGCGGTTTTTATTTCTATTGTTTAAAATAAATAATAACTAAGTATTTGAGGGTGTGGGTTAAGGAGGTGGGACAGCTTAGTTTAGAATTTTGCAGGTTTCTATTTATTGATTATGGCGAGTCTTGTTATCTAACCCTGCTGAAGTTGAAGGCTAACAATCACACCAAGCATGGAAACTCTTTAACTATTAGCAAATTTTTCTTAAATATATTGTGTAAAGTAAATTAGGTATTTGTACTTATATTTAATGATGATAACCTGATCATAATCTAAGTTACATTTAAGATCAAATTCATGATGCTGTGTTGGACGAACTATATTGCCATGGTGTTTGCATGTGATAGGCCTAATGTCCATTTTGAATGCAGCTTATATAAAGGTCAGAAATGTATTCATTCAGTTTCCTTACTGTAAAGTATTGTTTGCAAGATAATTTTCTCCACTCTATTCAAGAGATAAACCATGCATTGAAGAGATTGGCTAATCAGCATTTGTACCAGTAAAATTTGGTCTTTTAACAACTTTCTCCATTCATTCTGGTACAAGGCACCAGTCATAGCGTAAACGCCATATCAATTATTATAAAATTTCTCGCAGATGGACATTCAAGAATGCATTTCATTGAATTAAGCAAGTACATGTTACTTCAGACTGAAACTTATGCCTGACATAACGGGGTTATCAACTTAACAGAGGTTGAGATAAGAAGGGAATATTTAGCAAAACAACGAAGAATGGGGGGGGGACTGGACCAAAATGCTTGACATTACACAGGTTCTTGAGATAACCAAGGTCAAAATAAGTGAGTTTGACTGTATGTCACTTATAAATGACCTTTATAATCTATAATCAGGGACAAAAAAATAAATACAGTGTGATCCACTGTTACACAGTGGCTGGGGTCCATAAAACCTGAACATGTTATATGTCAAACTGTGTTATATACAAACAGGTCAGCTAGCTAAACATAAAAAAGGATGCCTGAACCCCTAAATGGACAGGGGAGGGAGGTGAATAAAGGTGGGGTACAAAAATATATCCTTTTGATCAAATGATGACAAACTAGTCTGAAAAAACACCAGTATATTGACAACTAACACTGATGTAATACAATCTATGATCCATTAAGTACTTACATGTATATGAAAAATCCATGAATATTAGCACAGATCACATTATAAAATTAATTTATCTGTAACATCCCATTAGAAAACACAAGCATGTATATAACAATTACAGTTCTCATTTGATCAAACCAAATCACTAGGAGGCCCTGAGTGGCCAAGTGGTCTAAATGGATGACCGTTACGGATCACTGCCATCCAACCTCTGTCTTCCTGAGTTCGAGTCCAGGCTTGGCTAACGTGGGTAAGTGAGAAAGTCTACCAGTAGCTTCTTATGGGTCGGCGGTTCTTCCTGTGGTGTTCCAGGGTTTTTCCTTCACCATTTATACTGGCCGCCATGTATAGCCTATCTTGTGCTGAAAAATGGTGTTAAACCCTACAACAACAACAACCAAATCACTAAGATTATTCATTTACAGTTGCCAGTAGCATGTGGCTATAGTTGTTTACATGCTATATGTACATGTACTTAAAATTGGCCTAGAATTTGATCAGCTGAAGATAGCTCACGTTAATGAGGGTACCAAGGGGATGATGTTATTCATAGAGAAATAAACACTTGAACAAATTAAAAACTTTAACCAACAATTCTGTGAGACACCACATCTTCATTTTACTTGATATTTATGGTTGCAATAGATTAGAAATTTAATTTGTGTTTTATGCTGCAATTGGTAGTGATTGTAATGATAAACATTTCTGCTGCTAACAGGAAACTTTCACAGCACAAAGGGAATAATAAGTTTTTTTTGAAGTTTCAGTAAAGCTATATGGGGAGGGGCTCATTAAAAAGAAAGGGATTTAGCAGTCATTTGGTTGATTGTAGACCTACAATGAAATACACTGACCCTGATATTTTTGTTTTGTGTCATATGGCTTTCAAAACCACTGACACAAATTTTTCATAATTGACAAAAATGCCACAGTTTATACAATCAACAAAGAAATACTGTCTCATCTGCCATCTTAACTGAGACAAAATTTAAGAAATTAAATAAAACAGTTACCTTGTCTTTTCCTGGGTGCTGTCTGAATCATATCCTAGTTTAAGTGATGGAGCCCAATCCACATCACTAGTGTCATATAATGTTGCTGGTCGTCCTGGAAAATACACCACAAAACTTTGGAGGAAAGCTGTTACATATTTTTCAAACAGAAATGTTAACAAATTGGACTTAGAAGGAACACCATGAAATGGAATCTTACAGCCATAATTGTATGTGGACCATTATTTACATTTCAGAAATCCTGCTGAATAGAAAAATCTGGTTATGTTGCCTGCACCAAATTTACTGGCTAATTAAAAACAATGGTTCATCCTTTGTTACACCATGAATTTACTATTTTTGTAGGATTAATTTTCATGAATTTTATGGTGCCTACAAAACCAATAATTAAAAGACATTTTCCATTTCGCTGTATGAACAAAAAAATGTTTAATGTAAAATAGTTTGTATTTGATTTATATTTTCTTTCTCTATCAGCCAGACACAATTCCCAACAAACATTTCCCAAGTTATCACTAGTGCACATGGGAAAAAAATCCTTTGGTTTTTGAAAAGGAAGTACTGACTTTATTTTCAATGTGACAAGATTAATTGTTAATTTCGTAGCTTTGTTGAATTAACATATTATGGGTTATTATGAACTGGATTGTTCTAGGCTACTACGTTCATACTGGTATTTGTAACAGAATTTATGGATTTTTAATAGTTTTATTAATTTAATTTTTAATACTATTTTCATACTGGTATTTGTAATAAAAATTATGGATTTTTAATAGATTTATTAATTTATTAATTAGCTTTTAATAGAATTTATGGATAGAAAGATTTATAGTATTCATCATTATTGATTTCAAGACACAAACATATTAAACAAAATACAAGTTGTCAATTTCCAAATATGGGAGGGATAGAAGTGCAGCAGGACTCCCCATTAGAAACTAGTCCTGAAATGTCCACAAAATCAGATGATGATGAAAATCCCAACCTAGAGAAATCTGAGAGTTCAAGGAGTCTCTGTGTGGTTTCCATGTTGCTACAAGGAGAAACTGGAAAGGATATAAGTGCAGTCTGCCTTGGTCAACCAGGTACACTGTAGAGTTCAAAACCCCCAGCAGAATCAGAAAATGGTGAGCTGACAACATGGTGTCTACTTATAGGTTTTCCAAATGGGATAGAATCATATTTATTCTATCTTGAGAGACAACACAGATCAATCCACTGCTTGTCAGGAAATCCATCCTCATACAAGCTCTGAGATGAAAAGAACTCTGATATCTCCAAGTTTGGCAAGACCAAGCCTAGTCACTATGCACAAATGGCATGACAGATCTAGCCTGAGAAACATTGGCTGGTCATTGTGGATTAACTAACAGTCCAAATATTGGAAGACAAAGATGCCTATGTATGCTAAGGCTTAAATTAACTCCAGAAAGTTGAAAAAATGTAAATTACAAATAAGCTATATATATTCAAATCAAATATCAAGGCAGTGTGCAATATGTTTCAGAAATATGGAGATTCAGAGAGCTTGATACAAAAACAGAAAAATACCTGCCATTTGATGGCCTGAAAAAAAAATCAGCAATGAAACATACTTGGGAAGAACAAAGCAGAAAGTGAATCAAGTCCAAATTTAAAAATAAAAATGGAAATGGTTATGGCACTCACTGCAGAAACCAAGAAACAACATCATAAGACTATCCTTAAATGGAACCCACTGGACAAAATGAAATGAAGAAGGCCAAAAATGACCAGGTGCTGAAAACTGGAATAGGAGATGAATTCACATGTGGAATTCAGGTTTGAGAAAATTGCTGGCATAACATATGGATAAAACCTGGTGTCTGAAACATTTTATAATATATTTCAAGTATTTTGCTATGAATGAGCCTTTTGTAGCCTTCTGGAACAAGTTCAAAAACAATTTTCAATATTTATCAAATACAACTGTATACATGCTGGAACAAAATCCACTTAAGCAAATCAGCTACACTATATTTGTACAACTTTATCAAGATGCTATGTTTATGTTCATTTGTATTATGATTATTTTTATTTACAATACCCTTTTCTTAAATCTGGTTCATTTTTGAAAACATTATTTCATCTTTATATTTGTGAATTTTCAGATTTTATAAATGTGTTCTGTATATATATATATATATATATATATATATATATATATATATATATATATATATATATATATTGTGTGTGTGCATGTGTGTGTGTGTATTTACCAATGATAACAGTTGATAAAGTACTTGATCCACATACTTGTTCATTAGGGAGGATGGAACATTTTATGCCCACCTTTTATAAGATTTTTAACTAATGCTATTTTTAAGCAATTCAATAGATAGAAACATAAATTCAATATTTAATGAAACATGACTTTACATATCATTTCCAGTCTGCTCTGGCAACAATGGCTAGAGAGAACTATGCTCAAGTTCTCATGCAATTTTTAGCCAGGTAAAGTGTATTGTATTGAGGGCAAGTTTGCCCAAGGCAAGCATCACCATCAGCACACACTACTAATACTAAAATAAAACAAAAAAATACAAAGCAAACTCTGCAAAATGGCCTCACCTTATAAAGGCCCTGATATTATCCAAATATCAAGCAAAATACTGCAGACTGATCTGCTCCTTATAAATTTTTAATTTCTAATAGTTTACAACTATTCGACTTTGTTACGTGAACTAACACATCTACCCATACAGAAAATCTGATTTCTATTCTACCAATCAAATGCCTTCCTAGTTACTGGAAAATTTAGCATAAATATTGGCATTCTCTTTCTAACAATTAAATCCATAAGTTCTTTAACTCCTACGCAAACTGCTGAAATATGCATAAAGACCACCTACATATCCAGCTGCTGTCTGCCATAGACCAACAAGTAGATTTCCCCCCCTTTTTTTCCTCTGACATTATTGGCAGTACTACAAGTAGTGTGAGAAACAAAGCGATAAAGTTGATGGCCTTTTCTCAGTCACAGCAAGTAAATGTCAGAAAATAATAACTGGCAAAGAACAACGTGATTGTCTTTCACCCACATGTCACTCCTACAATGTAAAACATCGACCCTAATAAACATAAATATCAGAGTCGATGTCTTACATTGTAGGAGCAGCAGGTGGGGTAGTCCTACACGTAAGACCTCGACGCTGATATTTATGTTTAATAGCACTAAAACATAAATAACATAGTATAGTCTTACATTGTAAGACTGCAGGTGGGGTACAATGTAAGACATCGAGCCTCATATTTATGTTTATCAGGGTCGATGTCTTACATCGTAGGACTACATCCACCTGCCAGTCGTTTGCTAATCAATTGGCCGAAATGCTAACGTTTCGCTGTGCTAAACCGTGAACCATACCAACCGTTCACGAAATGATCCGAACATACTCTGACATTATTCACATTTAAAGAATTGAAGTCACGTCTCAGTCTTGCAAACCAAGTGTCTCTGCGTCTTGTTGACAGTTCCAATGCTTGCGGGCCTTGGTTCGTAAGTACACTCGGTAATCGATAGAAAGACTTTCTACCTGTATGATCTTTCATATTTCTATTAGTGCACCCAACTACATAGCATATGGTAACCATTTTGTTCAGCGTTTGCTAAAAAATATCATGAATTGTAAATATTTCGCTTCTCTGAAATCGGAATAAAACAAAAATTAATTAGCTTGATCCATTCTTTACGCGACCATTATCATGCTCTCCAAGATAGAGAGTTACGGTCGGGAGTAACTCCCAAACTACGAGTCGCGCACTGGTGCCTAGAATCCCTCTATTAACACGTCGTTCAACTATTTCTGGCAATTTATGCCAAATGTATAAAATTTAATCAAGTGAATAAAGTGAAACTAACAATTTAATCTCGCTGGAAACTGAACTCTGATTCCTTAATATGTCAATATGAATATACATCCAGTGCTATATTGTTAAGGATGTATGACTAAAATTATGGATTACCATATAAATGACAATTTTTTACATTTTTACTGAACAGTTGCACACAATTTTAACTTGAAGCATATACAACAAATAAAAACTGCTAGAAGATAAAACAGCCTCAATTTAAAAGAGGCATGTTTGTAAATTTTTATCACTGAAAAGCAATGTTCTATGATAAGCCTGTTCCCTAATGTTTAAATGAATTTTTACAACAAGCTTCATGGGAATCATCATGGGGCAAATACAATACTGCCATTAAAGTTTATCTCCAGCTCCACTACAATCAACCACAAAACCATTATTTATGCAACATTTCTATATATAAAAATAAAAAATAAAAATAAAAAACAATGAAAAGTGCGAGAAAATAAATTATTCAAATGGTTTAAAATTTGACAGTGTCAATCAACAAACATATAAACTATAATGCTGATGACTAAGTGATGAAATTATTTTGAAATCCTCAGTAACTGTATTCACTGATTTTTATGTGAATCACTTAAGGAACTTTATGATATACTAATGGAAAAAATCATGGGCATTTTGATGTAATGCAGTATATATATATATAAAACAGACTGTGACCCTATTTTAAGAATTTGATATCTTTAACCATTAATTTTATATTACATCATGTTTCTTTGCAAAGATTTTTTTTAAAAAAACTTTTTTGTGCAATTCTTTTTATGAGGAACTTAGAACTTTACTTTTTATCTGCCAGTGAACCATTATTGTGCTGAAAGTCACAGCAAATATTAATAAATTCTTACTCAATAGATGTTTCATGTAAATATATATCCATAACATATAAAAATAACAAGATCCCTTTCAATGTACTTTTTGGAACTGCTTATGCCCAGAGAAAATGCATCTTAATACTCAAAAGAAAAAGTTAATGAACCAAACATTTTATAAATTTAATGGATAAAATAAGCAGATGCTTTCAAAAAACTTATCTTTAAAAAAGTTGTGAAAAATAGTTTTCTAATGGCTTAAGTACCTTTTCATCAAGTATATTATCTGCAGTGAAACCATGTCTTAATCTACACCTGTCTATTTAATGAGATCTTTTTAAAACAAAATTACTAGTATCACTATCACAACTGAAATACAAAAGAGTTAACTTTAGTAAAATACACCAAAGAACTAAACTATCGATGACTTTTAGCCCAAACAACAATTCAGTTCATATAATCTGCCAGTTTTTTAATATGGCAATCTTTTAAAAGGCAAACAACTCAGCGTTACATCTGAGAAAAAAACAAAGAGAAAATATTCATTGATTATTTGCAGTATACTTGTGAAAGTGTGGGAATCAGAATTTTTTCATCAAATTGTTCCAGGAAAACAATCTTCCAGTTTTATATTTGTAACAAGAAGAAAGACAAATCTGGCTAAGGCTTGAACAAGAACTCCTAAATGCTAGCCAGAAGCTCTACCATCAAAGTTATCTTACCAAATTTTTCAGTTATTGTGATGCATTCCACCCCTTCTTTCACTGACAAGTAAATCTTTATATTTCTTTATCTGCCATAATCCTTTTCCAACCCATAGTAAAAGAATATTAGAGCTAAAGTCTTTAAATGGCTTATCTCCTCAGTTCCACCAAAGTCCTTAGGGAAAAACAGCTGAGATATGCACACATGGCTTCAAACTGCATCTCCCTAATGTTTGCCAGGTAAAATACCACCTTAGTTATGTGAACTGTTGCTCCTATTAAAGTTACTGGTCATAAGCTAAATGCAAATTATTGAAAGAAGCCAGTAACATGTAGGTCAAACGACTTTCTTTTGTTGCATAAGCATGGTGCAAAAAGTGAGCATACGATCATTATAGTTTGATGACTCAGACATAAACAGTGCTTGAGACTCTTGAGACTAAAACCATGCTAGCAAATTCATAAATTATAGATCACTGTATCCTACCTTTGTGATGTGTGTGTGATTTGGATTTTTAACATAGCTTTAACAATTTGTAGTCATATCACTACAATGTCTGCAGTGTGACAGATCTTAGTGATGTCCATCATGCCGCAGACATGTAACATGATATCCCAACCAGTCACATTAACCTGACACCAGGCCAACCAGTCGTAGTACTAACGTCTTAATGCTAAGCACCTTGCAAGGCAGCTGTCAGTACCATTTTTATAAGTCTTTGGAATGAGTCAGCTGAGGTTTAAACCCACAACTTCTACATCCAAGGCAGACACTCTAACCACTAGGCCACAGGAGCGGTCCCCTACATTTGTAATAATAATAATAATAATAATAATAATAATAATAATAATAATAATAATAATAATAATAATAATAATCATTATTAATCCCTTAACCCAAGAGGTTGTTTGGGCACCACAGTTGACTTTACAACCAATTCTCTCCATCTTTCCCTGTTTTCTACTCCCTTAGGGAATCTCCAAATCCCATGCCAGTCAACTCATTAATGTTGTCTTTCCACCTCTTTTCTGTCTGCCACTTGTTCTGCACCCTTACACTGCGCCTTGCAAGATCATCTTGAGACATGACCATACCTAAGTTTGTGCTTTTAGTTTTTTACAGTAGGCAAGGTCTTCATATTGTGGCCTTTTTGGTTGTCTTCATGGTCAATGTATGCCAAAGATCATGTAGTAGCATCTCATTTTGAATGATTGAATCCTTTTTTGCAGATCTGATGTGAGCATCCATGTTTCACAGGCATACAGAAAGATGGATATGACAATCAAGTGCATTAGCCTTTTTTTGGAATCAAAAGCAATGATGGTATCTTTCCATATTAGTCTCAACCTTTTTCCTGTTGCTGTATAATAATAATAATAATAATAATAATAATAATAATAATAATAATAATAATAATAATAATAATAATAATAATAATAATAATAAATAATAATAATAATAATAATAATAATAATAATAATAATAATAATAATAATAATAATAATAATAATAATTTTAAAAAATACTTTATTTAATGAAGGTCATTTCATCAACTGACCAATCTTCCATGAGGCCTTCTAAATATAACGAGCACAATTTTTGCAAGCCAATAAATGCTATTAAAAACTATACAACTGAACTACTGCTACAATAAATGTGCACAAGTCTTTGAGGATGAGTTAACATACTGGATTCAAACAATGAGTAGAAGCAAATGTGTAAGGTGAATACATAACAGCAATGTTGTAAAGAGTACTAGTACTGAATTAAATAGAATAATACAAATGATGGTTTCTGACTAAAAAACTTTCTAAAAGATTGGCACATGTTGGACAAATTTATATAAGGCAGTATGGACTTCCATAGTTTGGTTTCAGATAAAGCAAAACTCTTATAAAACTCTGCATTTGGTTTAAGTAAACTTCTTGTTTGAGATTTATCTTAGGTCATACATATATACATTTTTAAAAAAAATTAAAGTTACATTTAAAAAAAACAGCAGCCAAACTATGTACAGAGTTATAGACTATTACACCCTTTTAAAACTGAGTTCGCTGCTAAAATGGAAGCCACTTTAGGGTTTAAAAAAGTTTTTGATTGTGTATCCAAATCAGCATCAAGATTAACTCTAGCTTCTCATTTTTTTAATTTCAGTAATCTTTTTTGATCTTCAGTATCATTATTACTCCAAACAGAACAACAATATTCTTGGTGTGGCATGATATTTGCATTGTAAACTTTCTCTGTTCTTGAAGGAGATGACATTTTATTCTGTATAAGAGATAAATCAGTGAGAAAACACTTTAATAACCTTATCAACTTGCATTTTCCAGCATAACATAATTTCTATCATGATGCCAAGGAGTCTTCATTTTCAGACTGCTGTATATCCATTCCTTTTTTCATTGCTTTGAAAGAAATACTTTTCTCAGTTTTTACTCTAGCTTGCCTATCTATGATCGGCCTTGCTAAGATTTTAAAACTAGGAGTCCAGGACTCCTAATTTGATAAAAACAGGAGTCCCACCAGCAAAATTTGTGGTCCCCACTAAACCATGCATCAAATACTTTCTTATACTTGGCTACTGTCGCATCTTAACTATCAGTTCTAGCAACTTTAGCACAGTTCTCAATTTCATTGAAATCTTCATCATTTTCCTGTTTAATTCCAAAATTATCTGTCTAACTTTGCAAACAGCATTTTGTCCAAGTATCTTGATTTCGAGTTCGCAGGCAATATTTATATAGCAACAACTGGAAATGTAATCAACAACAGTGATCATACTAGGCTTCACCTATGTCTGAAACTGCAATTTTGTTTTACATATTGGTGACAAAATATACCATCTGGCGATATTTATTTTGGGCAACAACATTTTTTGGCTGATAAAAATGGTATATACAGTCTTGAGTTTGGAGTGGAAAAATTCAAAGGCACCATGACAGGAAGACACAAATTTGGATATAAAAATTCACAGGAATCTATTGTTACATAAAAAAATCTTTATTTCATATTGATAAACCACCCTCACAGTGCACTGTTATATCATGATCCACTTATGCTGATATCTGGCCTTGATACTGTATGCTGTAATATAATCAAAATAGCTATGCAACTGGCTAGCTAAATCGACCACCTAAGAGATCGATAACCTGAAAAAAACTAGTCTACCACACAACAGCAATTAAAAAGGAAAAGAAAAGAAAACAGAAACAAATAGTTTTACTGCAATTTCAGTGAAAACTGATTACCTCTGAAGCAGTGATATATACTACGGAAATTAAAAAAAAATATTATCTCAGTGTTCTACATTTGATGTTGCTGCAGCAATGACAAGCAGGTATTTAATTGGTCTTTCAAAAGGAATTTGGTCCTTCAAAGGAAGCCTTTATCGGCGCCTTCAATAACACATGCACATTCATCAAAGCAAGCCGGCGACCTTTGATCAAAGAAGTCAGCAAAAAACTACATTAAAAGCATTGCTTCAGTTTTCATAGTGATTAGCTTGCATAAAGCATATTTATTTTGCCACAAAATTTTCCTCTTTGAATGAAAAACAAGCATACAGAGGACTACTGGGGAATGATTTTCTGTGTCCCAAATAAAAAATCTGTTTCCAAATACGCATAATTAAGCATTTGAGATCTCTGCATGATCATGACTTTTGATTGAGATGCATTTATCTTCATACCTTGTGCTCACACCAGTTAAGCCCAGTTGGTTTTGAAGTAAACCACTTTCAACCTAAATGTAAAATGTAGGTCATAAGTGAAATTTTTTGGTGGTGTGCATGATTTGGGTTTTTAATGTAGCTTTAACAATTTTCCAGCCATATCACTACAATGTCTACAGTGTGGCAGTTTATAGTGATGTCTACACTGGGGCATAATGTCACAGACATCTAACATATGTCCCAACTAGTAACATTATCTTGACACCTGGATGCCTAATCCTAACAGTAACCTCTTAATGCTGACTGCCAAGTGAGGCAGCTGCTACTACCATTTTTATAAGTCTTTGATATGACTCTGCTGAGGTTCAAACCCATGACTTCCTGCATCCAAGATGGGTGCTCTAACCTCATGGTCATAGCAGCAGTCTCTTTTGTGGTAAAGATGTGATACTCAGAGAGATGCATACAGTTATCTAGTTTGAAGATTCTAGCACAGCGTGAACATAGATTGGGATATAAATTCAAAAGAAGGTTGCAGTAGCCTAGTTTTATGATAAGGTGTAATACTAATGAATATGCATCCCATAGCAACTTTCATGAACCTATGTATAGCAGAATATACACATGGTGCTAAAACATTAGTCAGTAAAATGTGATCTGTTTTGATCGCATTTTTCAGCACCTGATAGGCCATATATGGCAACCAGTATTTATGATGGAGCAAGTACCTAGGCAAAAAAACTCCCCAGAAAAATCACCAACCTATTGGCAAGCATCCTTACAAAGGTCAGTCAAATGTGAAATGTAAATCACATTTATCATCTTCTGTATTAAGGGTTTAGAGGTGCATACAATCATCTACTTTAATCATTCTAGTGTGAACTGAACAAGAGAAATCAAATAGGATAATCAAGGCTAGTGAAACATGAAAAAAGGACAGTGACCTACTTTTGTAATAAAGGTATACTAACCAAGATGTATCCACTCACCAACTTTCATGAATCTATGTACAACAGTATATATGATGGGTGAAAAATACCTAATTGATTAGGAACTAAATGCAATATGTAACTAAAATGTAGGACACAGTGATTGTCCCTTGTGGTAAGGATGTGGTACTAACAGAGATATAAAGATGATCATATATTTTGATGATTCAAGAATGAAATGAGCTTAAGAAACAAACTAAACCAACAAAATTTAACCTAACTCAGAGAAGCATGAAATATTGGTCAAAGACCTAAATTTGTGAATACAATATTCATCAAGGTGCATTGACTCACAAAGTTTCATGACTTCAGGTAAAGAAATATTATACAGTGTGTCAAAGCACTGAGCTAGATGCTGAAACCAACTACAAAGTGTTACCTAGAATCTAGGAAGAAAAAATGACTGACTTTCAATAAGAGTGTACATATGTTATCTTTGCAGATGCTGGAGAATGTACTAAAAAGTGAACTTTCATTTAGATTTGATTTGTTCAACACTAAATGGTATCTTTTGTAAGATAAATATAACTAATTAACACATACAGGCCTTTCTTGTTAAGAAAAAGGTTACAATTTTCATTAAATGTTAACTTTTTGTTAAAGGAGAAACTTTTTCATATGAAATAATTTATTTAACATGTTTAGTGCAATGCTTGCATCAATATTTAAATGTATTTTTAAGAAGAAAGTGAAAATCTTCATGATCATTTCAAATTTTTCGTGGAGAAAGTAACTCTACTAATGAAGACTATGCAATTTATCTAGCTCCACCCCTGCAAACAATGGCTTTGCAAGCATATCCTATGCAGCCTATGCAACTTGCATTACTGTCTATCCAGATGGCCATGTAGTCCTAACATTCTCTTTACCTTCCTAATCCAGTTAACCAATACTGTTGGCTTGATTACATGTTCACATTTATTACCTGAAGACAGTCAATCAAGAAATATCAATAAATGTCTGTCAGCTGTCCAGAGTGTCAGTTTTTAGGATGCCAGATATGCTATAAGATAATGGAGCCAGGTAGCTTCTTTTTCACTTTCCTTATTATTGATAACTGATGTTTTATTGTGTTTTTTTCTTAGCAGTTAGTGAGGGATTACTGTTAAGACATTTAATGGATAGCTCTTTATGCAATCATCATTGAAGACATTTCTAGGTCAAAAAGTGCTTTCTTTTCATACATTATCTCAGCTAATGAAGAAAACACTTCTGAATTATTAGACACTTGACATGCAATAGCAAAGTTCTGACTGGAACACGACCCTGAGTGATCAACCAAAACTTATGCCATTGGTGAGGGAAATACGTCATTTTAATTGACCAATAAAAGGCCAGTATTCAATTTAGTGCATTGTACATGCATATTAAGCAGGTTTAATCACTACTATGTCCAGTGGTAACACTGGAATCTCATTAAAGATGGATTTAACATAGACATATATTTTCAAATCTCTGAGCTACAAATCATTGCCTAATTTATTATGCTATGTAAGGTGTAACTTAAAATAAATGTTAATTCTTCTATAGGTTGCATTGGGAAATAGGACTGCCTCCTTTGTAGGTGCCTCTTCACAGGATTTTCAAGGGTTCTTCCTCCACCATTAATACTAGCTACCATGTATAGCCTATCTTGTGCTGAAAAATGGTGCTAAACCCTGTAACAACAATATGTTAAGGAATGATACAAGCAACTGTAGAAAAAAAATTTCTTCTGGAAGTGAATTCAATCATTCTCACAAAAAACTGAATTTATATAAGTTTCTGCATTAAAAGAAACAATTCACTTGTGTGATATGGCATTTTAACATAGCTTTAACAATTTCTCAGCCATATAGCTACAATGTCTGCAGTGTGGCAGTTTATAGTGATTTCTAGCAGTGTGACATTATGCAATAGACATGCAGCATTATGTCAACCCAGTCACATTATCCTGACACCAGGCTGACCAGTCCTAACACTAACCTCTTAATGCTGAGTGTCAAGTGAGGCAGCTGTATGTTCCCCTTTTTATTTTTTTAATAGACTTTGAGAGTATTGTCTGGTTATAAAATTAAATAACAAGCTTTTCCAGTTGAAAAAAATTGTCTTATTCATAGAAAAGACACTTTCTTTAAAACTTTTCATTTGAAAAATCTCTAAATGTTTAAAGTGGTTTGTATCACCACAGTTTAAATGGCATTAAAAATCCAAAGGACTACCTGATCTGCATACTCATTAAAAATCAAAAAGGACTCTTTGATCTGCATACTCATATCAGGATGGATAAGATCTGTCCTAACTGTTTGTGTTTGGTTATAGTTATACACAATACTCACATGGTGATATTTCCAGTTGACTTTCTGGCATTTAGTTCCAAACCATCAGTTGCTACTTTTATTACAAGTTGGTTTGCGATTTTTTATTACTAAACATTGTAAAGCAGTGTCAATAATTAATGATGGGAGTCATGAAAATAAACTGTTGATATAACTCAGATATATCAATTATACACTAATATGTGCATTGGACATACTTTCTATCTCTTTTAGTTTACCGGTCTCGATATTGCTAATAAAATAAGCCTGTGATACAGTCCTAAATAGATGGTCTTCATATGTTACTCTTACCTTCGGATAATACTCTCTATTATGCATGTGTCAGCAATTTAGAGAAAGGTCAACTGATGATGGATAAACAGGTGCTCCATTCTGATAGGGCTACCACTAAAAAGTGTTCTGAATTATTTAATGATGCTAAGGGTGAAAAAAAAGTTGGATTTTATTTACCATCCATATACAAAAGACAGTCTAAATAAATTTATTAATTAGTAGAGAAAGTCAATATACAGAAAGTATTTCCATTACAAAATACTGCCTTGCCTGGTTGAACTCTACTACCAGTTATGTCAGAAAGAAAAAAGGTGAAGATATACTTGTTCATCTAGAATGGCTCAATGTAACATAGTTTAGGTTTCTGAGCCTGCTTACAGGTGACTACCATATTCAGTGGCAGCAAATTCCAACTTTTTGATACTCAATTATCTCTCAATTGTACCCAAATACAAGTGTCAAAATATCTAAAACATGGTTCATAGACCTACCTAGGATGAGAATAAAACAAATTTAAAAAAAGAAAAGAGTTGTGAAGAGTTAGTTCAAAAGAATGCATGAACATAAAAATACAAGTAAAGAATCAAGATGCCACAGCAAATTTCGAATTCACCTCTCATTTTGGCAGCCAGGACACAAAGAAAGGAAGAAAACACAAATGTTGATTTTTATACATATAATGGGGTCAGAAGGGTTTGAGGAAACTGAGTCTATAGCAATCTCATTTCATTTGTTTGCACTCCCAACCAATTTCTTTAACTGCTCTGGTGGCCTAGTGGTTGGAGCATCTGCCTTGGATAGGGAAGGTCGCAGGTTTGATCCCCGGCCGAATCAAACCAAAGACTTACATCAAGTGTTCAGTTTTCATTGAAATGCCAAAAAATTCAACAATCAGGTAAGAAATTATAAATCAATAACTGCAATCACTAAGTTTTGGGCATTTTGTTTTATATCCTTGATAATTTCATTTTTAAAATCAGTAGGGGAATACAAACAAATGGGAGAATGTGCTAATACTGACTATGCTCAATGTATTTGAAAATATGCATTTTCAATAGATAATATTAACATTTTGGGATTTATCTCACTATTACATTTGTACCATCCCAAAACCATGAGATATTTTGCCAATAGCTATCCAAAACTGCAAATAAAAAAATACCTGTTTTGTTGTCCAGATCAAGTGTTAATCTCCAAAAGCATATCAGAGTTATCCCCACCTAGCTGGAGTATTACACTAATGGTGGCACTCCACAGTGTTGTATTTAGCATAGAATTAGATTCTTTCAAAAACCTGCTAACTCTTCAAAGTCATTTTCACTCCCTTGATATCCGAGGTAAATTGTAGGAGAAAAAAAAAGAACCAATAATTTCTTTTACATTTTATATCCTTGGTAATTCATTCATTGCACATTCAGAAGCTGGTATTGTCTAATCTGGAAAAATTAATTTCCCCTATGTTAAAAACTGCTAAAAATAGTGTACTTTAAATTAATTCAGGCTGATTTTGTTAGCACAAGGAAGTAGTCAATTTAGATAGCCATGTGCTTAGATCATGTATAATTTCCACAGGAATAATGTCCAATGAAATTTCTGCTAAAGTAAATGAAAGTACCATAGAGGTATACAAACATTCTCTGCAATGTACATGTCGCAAATGCAAACAACTTGACCTTACACCTGCCACTCTCTTAGAAGTTCAAATCATCTGTCCAGCACCCCAATACTTACAATGAAAGACACCTCCCCTGATATATTTGTGTGGTTGGTTAATTGGTTGATGTTGTTCTTTTGGAGCTTAACACCTATTTTCATCCCAGGATAGGCTATACATGGCAGCCAGTATTAATGGTGGAGGAAGAAACCAGGAAATCTGTGGAAAGAACCACAGACCCATGAGAAGCTACTGGCAAGCTTTCTCACATATCCACATTCAAGGAATTTTAGACTCAAACCCATGCAGACAGAGGTGAGATGGCAGTGATCTGTAATGCTTTAGACCACTCAGGGCCCCAGTTGATTGGGTACAAGGATTATAAGTATATTGAATGAAGCAAAGCTATCTAAACACATTATTCAATATTATTATATTTTTACTTGTTTCAAGAATTGTATATCAACCTCTTCCAATTTTGGCATTTCCAGCTTCCATTGCATTCCAAACGACTGAATTGTAGTTCAAGGAAACTTGAAAACAAATGCTATTTGCTTTTGTAACAACTTGAATTTATTAGAAAAAAGACATCAGAGCAAAAAAAGTCCAACTAAAGCAATATGACTTTAATTTGTAGAAAAGAGTCAATATGGGCTGCCAAGTGTGTGAGATATTTCTGGAAATCTAACTTCTGGTTCAATGTTAGTTGACCTTGGAACACGCTACATAATGCTGTTATTTAGGTAGTAAAATGGCAGCCTAAAAACATAATATCTTCAAAGAAGTTGTCTTACACTGTAAGACTACCCAATGTCCTACAATGTCAGCCTCATCACTTCCAATAATTTTCTTCTGGGTGGGTGATTGGTCTTACTGCCTGATTAATGGTGCTGTGAAGTGTGTTTTGATGTTGATTAACAGTGTAACGAAAGTGAAATTTTCAGGAATATCCCACACAACTGGCAACCAATAATAATGCCTTTCTACAAAAGACTTTACTTACCCTGATGTCTTTTCTCTAAAAAATTCAAATTCTCACCAAAGGAAAGGATCTGTTTTTGTTGGCCTATATTTCAATTGGCTAGAAAGTGATGAAAAGTCAGGAATGATGAATTTGGGTTAAGTTAAAATATTATTCTTTAATGAAATGAATAAAAAATATATTATACTTATTGGACCTATAAGCAACATTTCATTTTATTCAAAAAACATATCTCCCACAGGAATCTACTGGAACATACTTTGGCATACCTTGACTACCGTCACATTGCAACAAATTCAAATACATGTATATGTCAATATAACATGAAAATGCGTCCATTTGCTAGTGTCATATTTTGATTCCACCAGGATAAAGACAGCACTGTAAGTATATTAATTACACAATAATTGGTGGATGAGTGTTTATATAGGATTCCAAGTGTGTGAGACATTCCTGAAACTTTGACTACTCGTTCCGATGTCAATGACATTGGAACTCAGATATGTAAGGTTGTTAATTTGGTCGTAAGTCATAGCACTAAACCAAAAACAACATTTTCTGTATTACACTGTAGAACTAGGACTACCCCAACCCACAGCTACAATGTCGTAGCCTCAACTTGTTTTGTTGTGGTTGAGGCTACGAACTGATCCCATATCATGTAATGGAGCAAAAAATTCCTCACTCAAGTCAGAAACACAAATAGTTTAGAAATCTACTAAATAAGTATAATCATTTTGTCGAAGAAGTTTGGCTGTTTTTGAATTTATTAAGCCCATACACGGTAAAATAAGTTAGCGTAATTATGCTAACCTCATCATGTCAACCATAACAGATAATGCGAGACTCTCGCCATGAGACCTTTTCTACATAAGGCTTGCCAGACTATTTATGGATATTCTACGCTATGGTATTAGTTGTTGAATGACATAACGCGAGAAGATGGAGAATGGATACTTGCATAAATTGTGGAATATGGTTTTGTTGAAAAAATAATTGCTTCTTGGTGGAATTTCTTAGTTACTAGAAACCGTATTTACTTTTAATGTGCAGAATTTTCAACTCAAACCGTGCCATATTATTTACTATGATCTGTTTACATTTCCAAATAAGGCATTAACACAAACAAACGAGGCTGAGAACGGAAGTAGGCATTATTTGAACTAATATAGTGGATGATAAAAACAAAAATATCGGATAAGAAAAGTAAACGAGATTTTACCACTATTTCTACAATGATTTGTGATATTTCCAGTTTTAAATAATAGGACTACTCAATTTATTTCCTAATATATCAAAAAAAATATTCAAAAATTTTAATATTAGGCTAACAAAGAGCCGGGTGTGACTGACACCCGGCTGCTCCAGTAACACACATAGACTCATGTTAGTACCATGTCCACAAGGTAGGACTAAGGTAATAATATTAGTACTACCCCAACCCAATAATATAGCCTCTGTGATTATCACTACCACTAATATTAATATTATACTAACCGCTAACAAAGTGATCCGAGCATACTCTAACATTATCCACATTTAAAGATTTGAAATCCCGTCGCAGTCTTGCAAACCAAGTTTCTCTCCGTCTAGCTGACAGTTCCAGTGTTTGCGGACCATGGTTTTTCATTACGCTCGGTATTCGATAGAATGACTTTCTGCCTTTATTAGAATCATTAAATCGACGATTTGTACACCCAACTACGTAACAGACAACCATTGTGTTTTACTCTCGGTTTCAGAAACAAAAAACAGCCAAATATTTGATCATCAACATACAGATCTGTTTTCTATTTAATACGCTAAAATGAAGAACAACCAATACGGCCTGAACTACTTTTATGCTCTCCAACGTTAGAGAGTAAGTCATGTACTATATCTTCTACTAAGTGGCCTACTCCGGGTTAGAACAAAATTATTCCGTTCCAGAATCCTTTGCTAAACAAGAAAACTGTAGGAAAGATGAATGGAAAAGTTGATGCTCATTAATATAGGTAATATAAAACAGCTGTCAAACAAAGCACACAATTGAGTCAACGCAGCTTTATTTATATTTGTATATGCTACAAAGCCACAAATAGGTCTGGTTGAGAAAAACCTTTCACCCTAAGATTAAGTTAAGCACCTAAATTCGTTCCCCAGCCACAGATTATTAAAATGACGAGCATAAAGGGTATCACTCATACACAAAAATCGTTCATTTTAATTAATCAATTTATAATTTCTAAAAACTAGCCAACATGTTGGCGATCCAAAATAAACGGGAGTTTCTTTAATAACATAGTAGCTTATATTTGCACTGTACTATGTTTATTATTTTCCCAGACCATAGATATAGTGTAGATTGTCGATAAGCTCTGAATGATTTGTAAATTTCTGTCAATTTACGAGTTACATACGTTTGAACACATGTAAGCAAGAGTAACATGTTATGCAAATTTGTGTTGTTTGCTCTTTGTCGGTGAAAAAGGGTTGAGATTAGATTTACATGACCATTGTCATGTTTATCTCATCCTGACTTTTATCATTATTATAAATGGTAAACAAGACGTTTATTAAAACTTAAGTTAAGCACCTAAGTTTGTTTACGAATTTGATGGAACCTTTCATCTGAAATGACCAAAAATCATGCGCATTCTATCGTGTTTTAAGTCAAGTGACATTAGTATAAATTGGTTTCTTTAACAATTTTTATATTCATGTTTCATCTCAGTCTTTGTGACTCTATGATCAGAGTTTTTATGAATCACGCAAAGGGAGACATGCACTGACCTATCATCTTATTTCTAGTTCTCTGTAGCGAAGGATCAAAGACAAGACGTATTTGAACTAAAAGCAGTGCAACCCTAATTCGGGCCCTTCTTTGATTTGGGACACTTAGCGTCAGCAGTTTCAAAATCTTGGAGATAAAAAGATAGCAATCATTTCAACGAATCGTATGGTAATAAAACTAGGAATTCTGTGAAGAATATTCGGAATAAAATACCGAAAAAGGAACGGACAACCAGTTGTTTAGTAACATAATCAACAACGACATCGGAGAGTTCGTGAGAGGTGAAAAAATAAATAAATAAGGTGGTCGTGACAAACACATATAATCTATGCTCATCAGTCCAATAGTTCCATTTTGACACAACACACATACATATGCATGCCTGCCTACCTATATATATATATATATATATATATATATATATATATATATATATATATATATATATATATATATATATATCGAAAAATAATTGATGAAGAGGCTACTCATTTCAATGAAAGTAACAATGGCCTCCCCCCTCACAACAGGGATTTGTACATTAATGTATTTGCATTACTTTGACATTTGTTTTAAAAAGAAGGAATATCTTGTTATATTAATGGATACTCAAAAGTATATGCTATATTCACGAATAAAGAGAAGATCGACAGAACATCTTGACCTAATAGCATGGGTATTCGGCTTCGAAATCTTTTCAACTAAGTGGTGTTGTGGTGGTGTTTATAATTTTTAACGTAGCTTTAACAATTTGTCAGTCATATCGCTACGATGCCTGCAGTGTGGCAGTTTATATTCATGTTTATCACTGGGGCATCATGCCACACACATATGTAGCATGATGTCCCACCCAGTCACATTATCCTGGCAACAGTCCGATCAGTTATAACACTAAACTGTTAATTCTGAGCGCTAAGCGAGGCAGCTGTGAGTACCATTTTTGTAAGTCTTTGGTATGACTCAACCGGGGATCGAACCCACGACCTCCCTCATCTGAGACGGACGCTCGAACCACTAGGCCACCAGGGCGGTTTTTCAACTAAGTACTTATTTAGGTTGATACTAGCTGATGACACGAACCAGCTATCCTCTTCATTTAACGGCATGGTTTTTCGGATTCGAAATCATTTTAATTAAGTGCTTACTTAAGTTGATAAAAGCAATATTTTCAAAGCAAAGAGTCTCGCAAGAAACCTCATTCACGTTTGGAGATAAGTAGATTCCTCTTGTTTCGTCAGGAACACATGCTAGCATTACTCTTTCCTTAAACCGTTCAATAAATGTTACAATTAAAAATGCATGTGGGAAATGAAGCTCGGCATTTTATTCTGCTGTGAATGTTGGTAAAGGAAATGAAGGTTTAAAACAAGCTAACGTGCTAAGATCTTGACAAAAGTATTTTTCCGCTATATTGTATAAGTGCGAATTGTGGTCAAACAACTAGTTTTTGTCAAAGAAAAGCTGCAAGAAAATTAAAGGTCTCGATAAGCGCTCACCTAAGGAATCATCAATAAGTTTTTTTCGATTGGGGTCTGTTAGGGGATATGCAAATTAAATAAAATTAGCTTTTTATAAAATAAAAAAAATATCTGTAGAGCAAATATTCACTAGCATGGGCTATTATGTTCAACAGAAGAATTCTTGATTTCATGATATACGGGGGTATTGGTTTTGTTAAAGATAATTATAGTGGTTGTGGGCATTACCAACTTAAAGGCTTTTATCCACTTGTATCTGAATACATTATATTATACACTGATCTTCAACCACCACTGTCTGGAGATCGACACGTATTCACCTGATATGACTTGGTATTTGGCCAATATTGCATATTTAAAAATGTGTTCAATTACTTCTGATCAAAGGTATAATTGTAAACTTTGTACAATATTAGCTGCAGACATAGTCAAGTATATGATTCTTTTCTGCCAAGACCTAAACGAGGAAAAATATATGTTTTAGTAAGTAATGAACACAACAGACATGTTAGAGTTTGTGATGTGTCGAATTTTGAAACTTGTTGAAACCTAAGGTTAAATAAATTGTGCTTTCAAGCTAACATAATCGAGGCAGAAAGGTCTGGAGAAAGTTCGATGTTTATTTCTTTATTTCATCTTATAACATTCTAAACATAAAAGGAACTACGTTAAGCCTCAATTGAATTGACCCGGTCATTACTTACAGCACAGGGATTACGCGTAATTATATTCTGTCCCAATGCAGTTCAAAAGGGGCACACGTCAAATAATCGATTTTCCAAACGAAGCTAATTGTGGAATGTTTTGGGCCAGTCAGATCGACGACAGACTTTCGATCTAGGGGAAAAAGTTTAGGAACAATTATTTCTGATTAGCCAGAAAGATTTAAGAAACAATTTAGGAAACTGACTCTTGGAAAATCTTTTAGTCAGATTTCTTTGAGAAGATTAAGGTGCCTCCGTAGGCGCTGGTTAGTGAAGTAGTGTCTTTGTGAAATTACAAAATGGCCAACTAGTTGTCTTAAAACAGGAGACAGGCCAAAGGCTATGACTGTTTGTTTGTATAAAAAAAAAAAAACGGCAGCTAGGTATGCAATTTTAGTTTCAATTTTATTATGCTGTTTCATTTGTTTGATTATACGCAGATATTATATATTTTGATTCCCGCATGTATTTGTATATTCATTTCGTAGGACTCTAGTGATATGTTAGTTCTACCAGTTAATTCTTTGAATTTTTTTTAAATTATCAATTCATTGAAAGAATTGATGGATCGCATTTAATTAAATATTCGATATGTAGATCTGCATAGGGATTTCATGAATTCATCTGAGTATACGAATGCCACATTACTTAGGATATATAAATTGATTTTCTGTGTAAGATTATATTTAATCTTGTGAGTTCTGACGAGAATATATATATATATATATATATATATATATATATATATATATATATATATATATATATATATATATATATATATATATATATATATATATATATATATATATATATATATATATGTGTGTGTGTGTGTGTGTGTGTGTGTGTGTGTGTGTGTGTGTGTGTGTGTGTGTGTGTGTGTGAATTCGCAATATTCAATTGCTCGCGAAGGTTGCTTTAGAATAGTTAGATTTAGTGGATATTAGGCATAAATATTTTAGCATTAAGCTACACTGAATAGCCAAATGTATACAAGTCGTGTTTTAAGGTATGCTGGCATATACAGCCACATTTGTCTGTAGAAGGCACATGTGAATTTAAACCTTTCCGCGAATTCTATGAACTTGAATTAAGAGTATGTGTATCAACTTAACGGTAAAAATACAGCAAATCGAATCTGTAAGGAGTATTAAGGACACGTGAGGTCAGAATTATAGTGTTGACCACCTAAATCTGATCACGAGAAATATATTTTATATTTATACGTAAATGTGTAGTTGTATTCGTCTAGCGTAAAAAAATTATATATTTAAGGACACAGCTTCCTCCTTCATATTTCATACTCCGAACGAGAGAAAGGAGAAGGAGGAACACGGAGGGAACCCAATGAGTTAAAGAGGAGATCTACATCTACGGAATCTCAGATCAGTGAGAAGCGGAAGAGGACCAAGCACGTGGTTAGACGTGGGAAACAAGTCGTGTGAAGACAAGTTTCAGGTGATGTTGTCAAGGCATTGGATTGAACTCAAACTCAACACTTGAATACATGATGATAGTTATACTCTGTAATTGAATTCCGTCATTGACCATCAGTCGAATAGAAAATGAATTTTGGATATGCTTGAATTGAATATACATAGTTTATTAAATCGGTTGTATGGGAATTTATTTTTCTTTTATTATATTATATTATATTATATTATATTATATTATATTATATTATATTATATTATATTATATTATATTATATTATATTATATTATATTATATTATATTATATATATATATATATATATATATATATATATATATATATATATATATATATATATATATATATATATGTGTGTGTGTGTGTGTGTGAATGTGTGTGTAATATGTATGCTGTATGAACAATATACCACGAGATTTATACATTTTTTCATTAAAAGGAAACGAAGCTTGCTAAGTTTTCTTTTAATAAAAAATTTACACAACGAGTGGTATATCTTTGAATCAGCGTACATACTGTGCATATATTTTATTTATATCACATACAAATACATATATTTGCCTTTGAAACTCAGTTCAGATTTACTATAGGCGGCTGTGTATTGACCAAGTTAATATACTCCTCACATCCTCGAGTGTGTCCTCTACAAAATGTAGTTCTATGCATTTCGTGGCTAGTAACAATCACATTTGCATATTGATAAGTTAATTACTTTATGTTTTAGTTTATATTTTTTCACATTGATTAAATCAATATAATACATACTTATAATATAAACATGGAAGATGGTTTTAATGATAAAAGTAGAGCACAGAAAAAAAACATATGGCTAGCTACGCCATTCACATGAACGCTACCATTCACGTACCGGCGCATGAAAATTAATGTGGAATATCAACCAAGGTAATCAAAATATTTTAATATATTTACAGCTGATCATAGTCTCAGAGCTATTTTAAATTTAAATTGTCTGTCTTTTTTCAGTGTTAGATGAGATACTGATATATGACACTGAGAATGTTTGACAGAGCAAAAACCCGATAAAACATCTGAAGAAACCACCGATCCACAGAAAACTTCTGACTAGCTTTCTCACCAATCTGAATAAATCAACTCCGTTGTCGTACGTAGAACAGTGGAGATCTGATTTTAATCAAATCAGTTTTTCCACATACCCATACTGACCAAATCGAGAGTCAAACAGACGCGGATATTACTATTACATATAATTGCACCTATTTCATCTTGAGTTAATTTTTCTACGGATTTTTTTTTTAAATTCAATTTTGAGAAAACAATGGTCTTCAACATGAAACGGTACATAGTGTTGCAGATCCAACGTTACTCATTTTATCCAGCAACCCCCATCGCAAAAAGAAAGAAGGAAAGAAAGAAAAACAAAATGTCCTTTAATACTCCAGACATTTCAAAGGCCAATATCTTATTATCAATTCTTGATTTAGTTGCTGTGGAGGGAAGATACCTGATTGGCGGTAAAGCATTAAATGCCGCCCAAAGGAATGATTAACAAGCTAAGTCTGGGAACTAAAGTGTCACCCGTTATTGTTAATTAACCGTGGAGGGATTTATTCCGTACCGCACGAGATAGACCGTTACGTGTTTGCTATTCACACCTTATATTAAGCCGTAAGGTAACTTATTTTCACGTATTCCACCAGATTTAACCAACTAGTAGAATATGCTACACTCACTAACCTAAAATTACCTGGGAAGAATGTGAAGTCGTCCGAATAATTTCACTCAGTGCAGAGTTAATACATGTGGTAACTTTATATCGTGGCAACAAAATAAGAACATAAGAGGCAAGATGAATTCTTGTTTCTCAACATTACCTATGGAAATTGTTGTGATGTCGTCTGTGTGAACCCTTCAGCAAGCACACGCTTACCATTTCATTTTATTATTGGTTTCTTAGTTTTACATATGCGTTAATGGAGAAAGTGCAATAAAGAGTCCTTGTTGAACTTCTGATTGCTTTTTTAGTTTTCGTAACTTAGTATGGCTGATGATACATCGAAAGCGATAATATCATAAAAGTAGTTTTTGTAGAATATATATATATATATATATATATATATATATATATATATATATATATATATATATATATATATATATATATATATATATATATATATATATATATATATATGAGAACCACACAGAGGCTGTTTCTTGGGAAGTAAGTCTTTTCTAAGAATTATATTGGAGGTCGGTAGCATTAACTAATATGATAATTTATCGATCAATGAAGCATTGAAACAATATTTTTCTTTTGGAATTTGAGTTAACGGTGGGACATTTTACTTTTCTGAAATAAGCCCCGCCAACGGATATTTAAATATGCATAGCATTTCTACGTGTCTCTTTATCTATGCATTTGATATATCTCATAGTTTAGCGCAATCAAAGATTTAGTTGATAAGTAATATTAACTGATAATCGTTATTGATTTTTTATATTATAGTGCTATTTGTGGGAATAATTTCCACACGATGTTCCATTTGTAACCAAGTATGACTATCCGCACCAGGCCAGGCATTCGTTGGTTGCTAGTAACGTGATAAAGGTAAGCTAAGCAAGGTTGATTGTCCACCCAATCCCTACCTTGTTAAAGCCTTCAAGGCTAAATTTGTTAACATTGTTAAGGCTTTCAGGCGTTAAGAACGTATACTTTTATACGGTACAGTATACGTTGAATGCCCATAAGGCTTAACATATATATATATATATATATATATATATATATATATATATATATATATATATATATATATATATATATATATATATATATATATATATATATATATATATTTATATATATGCATGTGTGTGTGTATGTTGTTATTGTTGTTGTTGTTGTTCGTCATCCGTTCCCGAAGACGACCATGACTTCACGTCTGTAAGTGCTCAGATGGCTGTTGAGTCAAATCCGCGCTCTGAAGTGTCTAGGGCAATGAAGGCGGGGAATTGCCGGGACCTGGATCGATTGAGGGTTGGCGCTGTTTCTGCTCTTCATCTGCCGGTGTTTTTGTTTGGCCTCGATGAAACGTTGCTCTTCAAAAGCAGCAGCGCCGGAATTGATCTGTTTGCGCCAGGCATCGCGGTCTTCGGCAAGCTGCTCCCAGCTGTCTGGATCAATGCCACTTGACTTCATTGAGACTTTGAGCATGTGCTTGTACCGCTTCTTTTGGCCTCCTCTGGAATGCTTGCCTTCAGTTATTTCTTCACAAAAAAGTCTCTTCGGGATGCGCTCATCAGGCATATGTCTGACATGGCCAGCCCAGCGGAGCTATGATCTTCTGAGCATGGCATGGACGCTTTTCATCTCAGCTCTCTGGAGGACTTCTGTGTCAAGAATCGTGTCATGCCATTTGATAAGGAGCAGTTTTCTGAGACAGCGCATGTGGAAGGGGTTTAGCTGTCTTTCATGACGACTGTACATCGTCCATGCCTCACAGGTGTACAAGAGAGAGGGCAGTACTACTGCGCTGTACACCTTGATCTTGGTTTTCAGGCTGATTCCTCTTCTATTCCACACAGAGCTGAGGAGTCTGCCGAAGGCTTCACTTGCGCTTACAATCCTGAGGGTGACCTCTTCATCGATGGAGACTGTGCGTGACAAGGTGCTACCAAGGTAGATGAACTTTTCAGCAACGGCGAGCTTCCGGCCATTGACGGTAATGTTTAGTTCAGTGTAGGGGATTGAGGGTGTAGGCTGGTACATGTATATATATATATATATATATATATATATATATATAGATATATATATATATATATATATATATATATATATATATATATATATATATATATATATATATATATATATATATATATATATATATAGATATATATAGATATATATATATATATATATATATATATATATATATATATATATATATATATATATATATATATATATATATATATATATATATATATATATATATATATATATATGTGTGTGTGTGTGTGTGTGTGTGTGTGTGTGTAACTATTTCGATTAACTTTTGAAGAAAACATTAAGGTATTTCTTATTTCGCTTTCGATCTATGAAGTTCTAACTTCATATAAAAGGCAAATTATATGTTGGAAGTTTTCTTCAAAAATAGAATTTAATAATCGATAGCCAGATTAAAGTTAGTCAATGATCGTTTGGGGTACCATACAGTTCCAATGTCAAAAGAGATAGTTAACAATTGTTTAAACAAAAAAATGCATCCATTATATTTTTGCAAGAGAAACAAAACCACTCCGATGGCTTAATGATTAGAGCGTCTCCCTAGGATGCTGGAGGTCGTGGGTTCGATCCCCGGTCGAGTCATACCAAATACTTACAAAAATGGTACTAACAGCTGCCTTGCTTGGCGCTCAGCATTAAGAGGTTTGTGTTAGGACTGGTTGGCCTAGTGTCAGGATAATGTGATTGGGTGGGACATCATGTTACATGTCTGCGACATGATGCTCCAGTGCTAGACATCACTATAAACTGTCACACTGCATACATTGTAGCGATATGACTGAAAAGTTGTTAAAGCTAAGTTAAAATTCATAATCACATCACATCACAAGAAGAGACACATCATATTCGCTGGCCAAGGTTCTGATCTGTTTATCTTATCTATCCCTTTCCGGATTGAACAGATATGTTACTGCTTGTCATAGTGACATCTGTGGGATTCCATGAATCCCAACCCCACTTTAGTATGCAATGCCAACTAATAAATGCCGTATAACAGCGGTTCATTGTACATCGGCAAAAATGATGAAGGTAATTGACTTTAAAAGGATACTTTTTAAGTTTAACATGGAAATTATGACTATGTACCAGAGAAACAATTACAGGTGTATTCGAGTGAAAATTATTTGTATCAAGACGGACCTGTTAGAAAACTGTTTATTTATGAGTCATTCAAGTTGTGTGCTTACATGTAGAAACAATGTTCAAATTTCGACAACTAAATATTGACTGGATACGGTAGATTTCCCACTCGTTCAATGAAATTCACAGACCTAAAGCACATAAATATCTGTTCGATCCGCCAAGGTTTTGATAGGTTTAATATGTCTGAACCTTGGGTAGCGAAAATTGAGTCACATAGTCCAGTTTAAAAGTACTGAGTAATTGAATTGTGGCTATCATTGTAGTCGTAAATTTAGCAATAGAAGCTATCCTGTTTAAAAATCTGTTTGAATTTCTTATTCACAGAAGCATATTTGATTGCCAGGGCATTTATGATCATTTAAATTTATCATGACTGAGATCTACCTTAGTGAATCTATACGGTCGTAATGATGATAATGCCGAGCTTTTAGAAATCTGAACGTGACTATTATACGTTTTGACAATTCCTCACTTGTTAGTTTTGGTGACTGGAATGTTGTTCAGGAGCTCGATTTTTATATTTTGCACAATGAAAACTGATTGACCATAGCGGCATTCCAGGACATCAAGAATCAACTTGACTTAACGGATTCATGGAGAACATTTAGACCGTCATGACTGTAGAGTATATGCGTCGGAAAATATAGATAACGCACGATAGAGTTTTGCAAGGGATCACATAATACTTGTCATCTCCGCACTTTATGCTGCTTTGTGTAAATCTTTATGTTCCAGGGTAATTTAACTTCTTCTCTAAAGCAAAGTCTAATGTGCTGATATTTATTCTAAACTTACATGTACGTCATCATAACGTAACTTTACCAGAATATTACAATGCATACAATAAATTAAAATGTAAACACGGTTATGACCTATGCCTTATTTTCGTACCGTTATTAAGGACCCTAAACATTATTCAGTAAGATTATATGCGTACCTAATTACAGCAACATTAAGGTTGAAGCAGATAGATGTATTCTAGTGGTATTTAAGCACATCAGTATTAGGCACGTCGACAGGAGATGTAATGGTACACACTTTTCTTAATTATTTAGTGTGACTACAACGCAATCTAAATTCAAATCTCAGCAAAAAAAACCTGTATGCATGTTTTATTATATGTGTTGGATTCATCTCAATACACGTATT
The DNA here is from genome assembly GCA_016746295.1 of Potamilus streckersoni. Lineage (NCBI taxonomy): Eukaryota > Metazoa > Mollusca > Bivalvia > Unionida > Unionidae > Potamilus > Potamilus streckersoni. The sequence continues at coordinate 1,541,583 of JAEAOA010002345.1, read as the reverse complement.
AAAGTCAAAACATGGAAAACAATTTTTGATCACTGCCTCACTTTTAACAAAGGCACCAAATGACAAGAGATGATTCACCAATTCATCAATGAATTTACATTCAGTTGCATAAATTATATCGTTTGGTAAATGACATGTTTTAGACTCAGTCTTAAAACATAGGGATATTGCATTCTGGATTATATCTAAAACTGAGTCAAATATTCCTATCTCAGTCCAAATGTGTATATCATTATCGGCAATTCACTGACAATAATATATGGACAGTTGGTATTTTATTTTCAAACATTCTGTTTTGATGGCTATAACAATCGATGAAGAAAGCGAGGTCTAATGTATCAGCCTTATAAAATAATAATTAGACGGGTCGACGTCAATGTAAAATATTTATTCATTCAGAGTTGGAAGAGATAGTTCATGTGAAACTCATTGAAAAAATACATAGGTCTTACCGTTATTTAAGATCAGTAACTTTGGCAAAATTTGGGAATAAAATGTCTGTTTCACTGAATATGAATCACTATGTATGTATGTATGTATGTATGTATGTATGTATGTATGTATGTATGTATGTATGTATGTATGTATGTATGTATGTATGTATGTATGTATGTATGTATGTATGTATGTATGTATGTATGTATGCATGTATGTATGTAAATTTAAAGTTTGATTTGTTTTTTACATTAGATTTTAAGATCCATTTAATTTAAATCTATTTTATTTAAATATTAACATTACAGTAAGGCTCTCCGTGCTATTGAACGATAGACACATAACATCAGATATAAGCTAGTAAAAAAGTAACTGTATAAATAATAAATATATGATAACTATAATAGAGATATACTAAGGAAAACATTCCTAAGTCGCTGCAAAATCAATTTTCACTGATCCTGACGGTAAACACTTAGGTATGTTAGACAAAAATTAGCAATCGTCATTCGTAATCACTTTGAAATGCGTTTGACAAGTGTTTTAATTTACTTTTCACGTAGTGTTTGAATTTAGACCATGGGAGATTAAATAATCGGTCACCGATGTGCAAATTTATGTGCTTTGTATATTCTTCTTTGATTAAAAAGTCATTATAAAATCTGACAAATAATATTCCATTTTATGATTTTAGTTTACCTGCACTGAACTCGACTGATGTGGCAAAAAATCAGATATGCTGGAAATATTCCAGGCTTTAGTCAGTTTCTTTGAATGGAAAATTACTCGCTGCATCCTGGGGAATCGAAGTAATTGAAACCAAACCTAATTACACCGAATTTAGTTTCTTCTGGTTAAGCGACTCCAAATTATAAGCGCAAAAACATTGTTTGGCATTATGACTTAATGCTACGGGACACAGTGGGTTAGAAGCCATTCTGCACTATGTGCGTGACATCTACTGGAAAAACGAATAACGGAGCTCTAAAAATGCATACCAAATTAACTTAGAGGAGATATCACAATATGCGCATATCGTTTATCTTTTTGGAAGGGTTTATCAACATTTGCAATTCGCATTTTCAAAATGGCGATGTTTTATTGAGATGAACGGCTCTTAAAAATGCATTGATTTTTATGTAACAATTTTAATCAAGCTTCTATGTTGCCGTATCCTTCAGCGATGAAAGGCAGAATTAGGCAACGCAGATGTTTATCTCAAATAGAATGCCATACACTTGTTGGAAAATAGACACGTTGTACCATAATTTAAACTGAGAATGTAATATATAGAGTGATTTTGTTTTAATGAAGACGATGATGCATAACGCATATCTCAAATGCAGCCATAAGAAGAAGAAAAAAATCTCTTCAAAATTCTACCAAGGCAAGAAATTATCAAACTGATCTATTGATAGTATTATAGAGACTAATTTATATATGGTTCTATAGAGACTAAACGCTTTTCGGAAATACCACCAATATTTATGAAAAATTAGATGTAGTAAATTCGTGAAACAACATTTTGAAATAGAAGAACGGTTATTTAATAAGGCCTTTTTCACTAGTCAGGCCAGCTACAAGCAAGTCAGACAATTAGTGTGTAAAATATGATTTGTGACCTTTTCTTTTTCTATGGGCCTCCCACCATACTGTCATACCAGGCACCAATTTACAACAGTATTGATCAACGTCACCATTGAATACTGCACGTAATTACATCTTGATTGATTTATTTATCTCCAATGATGGCTGTAAGATAATCAGCTCTATCATTATAATCACATAGTTGTTCTCACGCTGAGAGAAGAAGCGATAATTAGCGAAATAAAACTGATAAATGATATGATGTAACTCCTCAGGTAGCGAATATACCTATGTTATGCAAAGTTGATAATATTAATGACGAAGTCTCAATTACCATTGCGGCTATATCGATGAAACTATGCACTTCTATTGTCCGTTGTGTTTGGTTAAAAATACCGAAGCAATTATTTCCAAATATTACAACTGTTAGGTGTAGGCTCGGACAAATGTAACCGCTCCGGTTGCTTAGTGGTTAGAGCCTCCGCCTCTGATGCGGGAGGTCGTGGGTTTAAACCCCGGCTGAGTCATACCAAAGACTTTAATATATAATACTAACAGCTGTCCATTATGGATCACTGCCATCTCTCCTCTGTTTGCGTGAGTTCGAGTCTAAGATTCGGCGAATGTGGATATGTGAGAAAACTTGCCAGTAGCTTCTCTTATGTAGCCTATCGTGTGATTAAAAATGGCTTTAAGCCCCAGAACAACAAAAAACCTAACAGCTGCTGCGTCGCCTGGCGCTCAGCATTAAGAGGTTAGTGTTAGGACTGGTTTGCCTGGTGTCAGGATGATGTGACTGGGTGGTACATCATGTCACATTTCTGCGGTATGATGCCCCAGTGCTAGATATCACAATAAACTGTCACAGTGCAGAAATCGTAGCGATATGATTGAAAAATTGTTAAAGCTACGTTAAAAATCTAAATCAGTCAATCACGAACGCACACACACACACACACACAAATGTAACAAAAGAAAAGAGTGAAGAAAACAAGCATTGTAAATGTTGGCAAAAAATAATATATTTCCCTAGAAAACGGTATAAATGTGAAATAGGACGCACAATTTGTGAAAATAATCGAAAATTTAATCTTAAGACTAACAAATGTAAGTCCTATCACAAAACAGTTCTAATTGAATCCATTTTCGAATTTCGATGAAATTCCAATATGGAAGACGATGACGTCAGATGAGGTAGTTGTACCAATGGCAACCATTCCTCGTTGCATTTTGTGAATCAAGAATAATAGTCCGGCTTTTGAATTTAGAATATTAAATATTTTCAACTGAATGTCTTTGTCCAATACTTTGATGAAAAAGCACCTGTTTTCCAGATAATATAAATTATTCTTAAAAAATAAATAACATAAATTGAAAACAACATATAATGCCTCTGAGCTCCCAAAGGTATTATTTAACGACTCAATAAATTTAATACCAATCGACTGACTTAAGGTGGCGCTCTATAGTTTCGTAATTTGCATAGGGTTAGAATGTTAAAGAGAAATAAAATTTCCCCGGGTTTTCTCACTGGTAATAGTGGCTATTTAAAATGAATTTATATATCTTAGGTATTGTTTAAATAATCTTTAATTCCATATATTTTGGTGTATGATTGATTGGTGTAATATGGCTTATATTCTATATGTCTTAGAATTACTCAAGATGTGCAATTTTCTATAAAATGCTTGCTCCACTTTGTCATTTTTACTTTTTGAACTTCCGAGGTAAATTGTAAAAACAGAGACGATATTTTTTGTTTACATTTTATATATTTGGTAATTCATTCATTGCACTTTCAGAAAATGGTATTTTCTACTGTGGCAAAATTCATTTTTCCTATTTTATTAGCGCTAAGGATAGTGTACATTCGACAAATTCAGACTGATGTTTGAAAAACAAGTGAGTAGTCATTTTAGTCAGCACGGTGCTAAGATAATTTACAATTTACAAAAGTAGAATATCCAAAGAAATGTCAGCCGCATTACATGAAAGGAGGATAGAGGTATGCAAATATTCTCTCCAATGTGCATGTTTTAAATGCAAACAACTTCACCTTACATGCATCACTCTCTCAAAAGTACATAATAACTGGTGAGCGCCACCTTAAGCTTCGATTTTAGATCACAAGGTAGTTCTTACTTGAACATCGCAATATAAAAAAGCCCTTTGTCACGAAGATTAGAATATACCTATCTAAAATATCAGATTATCACGCTAGAAATGAATAATAAGAAAACTGTTTACAATATGGGTAATACGTGAGCCAGACATGACATTGGGAATAACCATAAAATGAAACAAAAAATTTTTTAATAAAAATAGAATTTAAAACTAAAACACAATCAGTCTAATTGCATGTTGAGTTCAGCATTCACTTCTAATAATAAATTACTATCATGGATCGGACATAATTTTTTTTATCGATCTTTGTTTTGTTATTGTTAATTGTGGAAGAACACAGTTGAACACATGTAGGATTAACAACATTTATGGGAAATGGCCACATTTATAGAGAGCCATAACGTACGGATTGGTTCAGCCAAAGCCACGAGTTATATATATATATATATATATATATATATATATATATATATATATATATATATATATATATATATATATATATATATATATATATATATATATATATATATACATATATATATATACATATATATATATATATATATATATATATATATATATATATATATATATATATATATATATATATATATAAATTAAGGACTTTGTTTAACCTGACCAGGAAGGGATCGAGTTTTGATCGGTACAGAAAACTGTTATGTCTGAAATTTAGCAGAAATCAGTTAGATAATCGAGGTTTGCAATACGATCTTCATTATTTCAACATTGATAGGGCGGGAAGTGTATTACTTTACGATTGGTTGCGCAGTGGAAGAGGACGTGGTTTCATCGGGAAAACTCTTCAGTTTAAATATGCAATTAGAAAATTTGAAAATTAGTGTACGTTTTGCCCTACAAGAGGGGAATTACAAAGAGAGCCTCCGAGCTGAATTCAGTAGAAATTTGCTCGTAAAAATCACCCAGGTAAAGAATTTTCTGGGGACACTGACAGACAGGTTCTGGAAGTAAGAACTTGGAAAAGCAAGGTATTTGCAGAAATCTTATGCAATTCATTGACATTACTATGATGATTCTATGACTTATTTCAACGTATTTGTATGAATTTATTTGCTAAGTTCGTAAATTTATTTTAGATGCAATAGGTGTATGAATTCTAAGACATATATATATATATATATATATATATATATATATATATATATATATATATATATATATATATATATATATATATATATATATATATATATGAGTTCACTTATGAAAAACCACATGATTGTTGTTATAAATACTGTAGTAAGGAAATTTTATTCATTTGTACAATTGAGACTAGCCTGGAACTAATGTTTCGATAAGAGTGTTAGAATAACCATTTGGCTGACACTTAATTTTGTAAAACGAGATTGCTTACGTTCTGTAAGGGCCAGTTAGACTAGACAGCCGTAGAAGCTGTTTCAAATTAGGATATAATTTATCTGGCTTAACGAGAGGGTGAGGTATTGATTTATTCCCCGAATATAACTTGACGGTAGATTTAGGTTATTTATTTTTATTATTTTGGAAGGGCCTGGATAGCTCGAACTCCTACGCTCTAAGATGTACACTCTATGTATTTCGTCTTACGAATCCAAATTGGGCACAAAGCTGAAAGAAGCGAAAAGGACGGGGCACCTGTAAATTTTGAAAAGTCAAAGTGAAGGAGACATGGGCTTACCAGCTCAAGTGAGTCAAAGGGAAAGGTCACGATGGAATCCGGACTCAATGAAGTCTATCAGGTTAAAAAAAACTGTACATGGCAATGACTTCCATATATTGAAAGTGATCAAAATGATGATTTGAATACTATCAAGTAACAGATCGGCTATTCGTATCATTATTTCTTAAATTCGAAACTTCGTGCAAGAAGCTAAGTCAAAAGAAATAAGTGTATCTTTTTTTCGTATTGTATTTTTATTACTTTTGTAATGAACTGTATTGTTGGAAATTTTGATCAAATTGTGTCTTTATTTGTGCCGGGTCCTGGTTGTATTTTATATCCCTGTCCATTTACTCATCTATTCCACCCGATATTTTCGCAATTTCTATTGATATTTGCTCGTCCTGGGCAAAACACAGCCAGCGATCACCTCTAGTCAACGATAATCAAACGGGTAACGTCAACACCAACAAAGCAGGGAGGGATGTACCAACACCACATCCATACAATGTAGAATGGCACAAACAAAAACATTTTCTAAGTATAAGGACTCTTCTTCCAGAGTATCGAGTGTAATCACAATGTCTAAATTTTCTAGGTAACCGTGTACTAATTCAATAGGTCTATGTCGTCTTATTTTTAAGTAGTATTTTTTTAAATCTCCGTGTGTAGAAACGCACACACACACACACCGTCCTTCTCTCCTTCAGACTAATATACTTGAATAAACTTCAGCTGAAATGTTTTTGTTCAATTAATTCCTTTGTCTTCTCTTGAAACAAATGAACATATTAAGAAACATGAAAAAACATTTTGAAAAAGAACAAAGTTTACTTGTTAGACATTTGTTCCCTAATATTTTTAAAAACTTTTTCCCTGCTGTTTCCAAAAAGCTCTGTGAATAAAAATTACTACTGATAGACTAGTTTTTATCCCTGTCTGTGACTGACTTTACTTGAAGCATATTAATTTGTGTAAAAATCTATCTCATAATGTATTATTAACCCATTTTCAAATGAATAAATTATCTCATTCTCTGCGTACTATGAACACATCGCATCAGTCATGATTGCAAGTTAGTTTTAAAAAGGTTTCATATGATGATGGAATAATTTACGTATTTGATTTAGGTAAATACAGAAATGGTGGAATCCGACTAAATTAGCAGTACAGTTTTAACAACTTCAAGAAAAGGCAGGTGAATGGCAGTGGCTATTAAACAAAGGAAATGTGATATATATATATATATATATATATATATATATATATATATATATATATATATATATATATATATATATATATATATATATATATATATATATATATTTAACCTGCGCCGATTTGAACTAAGTCAGTAAGTCTATATCTCTATAAAAGGAATTAATTATATAAACGACTGAATTATAACATTAACTTAGGGATTATTCTAAATGTAGACATCATTAATAATTTAGACAATTCAGTGTAACAAATCATTATTATGTCTTTTGAAATACAGTATGTCTAAATATTTGCTTTTAATTAAACCTCTCCATATTCTTCAACAAAATTAGCACAAAACAAAATGAAGTAAAAGAGCTTTTCTTTAAAAAAATTAATTAAATATTTATTTCGCAATGTTTTGGATGCTCTCTTTTTGCTTTCTAATATCTGCATTGTTTCATTTGCTTTCGTATGTAGCCATTTTCAAAATAGTTAATATGCACACATTTTATGTTTGTGCGTATCCATGGAAATAGTTTTGACATTAAACCAACATCTTTATATATTACCCAAACTCTTGTTTCGAATCTGAGAAGAATTTATGGAGCTATAAGCGCACTTACATGTGTGTTGTTCAAATAGAACATTTATCAACTTTCGTGATCACTAATATCACCATTTAAAATCAAATTAAAAAATGAGTAGACAAGTCAGACTATGTGGACAATTAGTGAAAGTTACATATGGTCAAAGACATTATTGCATTTAATTTAATAGTTTTCAGATAGACTAGAATTATTTCATGAGGTTATATGAAAACAGCGGTGTTACTATTTGTTTACAAATTTTCAATTGTGGTCAAAGCTGGAGGTGTTATAGAATGATATAAAGGAGAAAACAATAATGATTTATTGATTTCAAACATCAGTAATGATTTCTTTGTGGGCAGAATCCTGAATCCATATAAACCTGTTTCGGAAATATAATTTTGTTCATATGTTGTAGCCCGACCTTTTGTCACTAATTACTACTAAATGTACGCATGTTAAAAATTATAATTTATCCAAAAGTTCTAGTTTTGTATATACTATAGAGAAGAGGAAGATGACGTTTTTGAATTTTATCATATTACACGGAATGCATTACATTAACAAGTGCAAGTATAGTAAACCAATTCTTTTATAGCTCATGAAAACAAGAGTTAAACAGATTTTTAGCCAAAAAATGCAATGCTTTTAATCATTTTGAAGCCGAAATATTTTGTTTTGAAGAAGAGGACGACATGCATACATGTATTTTAAAAAAGCAATTTTCCTCTTTTAGGCAGATATATGAACTTTTAAACATGACCTAAGGTGCGTATATGTCGCCGCCTCTATAAGGGAATATAGTTTCATTGTTTGTTTCATATATTTATATTTGTTTTAGAGGCATAATATTTCGTGTGCATTTATATTTACTCTTCTTCTGTTTATCTGTAGGTCAATCAATTGCTGAACATATGATAAACTATTTTCGGTTCAATGCAGTCTATTATCCTTACACGTATCAAGTCAAAAACAATCATCATCAGCATAATTTTTTTTTAATATTACACATTTGTAAAATATTTAAGTCGTTATTTCTGTAAATTGCTGTTATACGTTTAATGCAGTGAGTAAAACATGTTTGTAATCATAAAAGAGATATTTTGCAATGTTTGACAAGATGCTAATTTCACTCAATGGCGATAACATCTTAATATGGCCTGTTTTACACTGTGCAGGAGGTAATAAATTATTTATTTTCTTGCGGTTAAATGCACAGATTTGTATTTAACTAGATTTATATTGCAACTTGGAGATATCGTACTTTTTTCAGCTCAATTTACAATGCTGGATATATACCGAGACATTATTTATGGGAAAGAAAGGCATGATTTACAATAATCCTTAGGGATCGGTGTGCTAAGCAGCTTTTTTGGAACAAGAAAATTTGACATAAATCGGAAATCATTTGTAGGTTGAAAGGATTTAGGAAAAGTTACAAATTGGTGAAAATCAGACTATGCGTTGTATATAGATATACTGTTTATTTGCTGATAATAACCAAAGATAATTTATGAAAACAAGTTATTCTCAGATTGTTTATTTTATAATGTTTTAAATGACAACGAAAAGTGTTCACTTTTATGGTTTAAAACGTGAGTTCATCTATTACAACCGGTTCTTCGTGTCCATATAGTTGTCTATTATGGACGGAAATTACACTTTGGAGATCTTATTTTGTCATCAGCACCGGTAAACAGACCTCATGATGATGTCACATAGTGAAGGAATGTATGTTTCTTTTTTCTCAAAGGAAATTTAATCCTTATCTGAGGTCTCACATATATGAGATGATTTCCATATGTAATCAATCTTGTAATGATGAATATTAATATTGTTGAATCCTTTTAGTTGCTTTTGCATTTATCTTTGTATTTTTACCAAATATATATTTCTCTCCATGAAAATTATTCTTGGTTTAAATATTAAAAATAAGATCATGCGATCAAAGCACCGACAATGAAAGTTTGAAACAAATGAACAATATGATTCTAACTTTTCTATTTAAATATGATTGGCCGTCAACGTACTCAATAAAGACAATATAATAATTACCAGGTGCGTTGCCAATAATATGTATTTGCTCAGAAAGGAAATGAAGATACTTTTTATTAGAATGATAAATTTACTTATAGTTAAAGTAATCACAAAATGTCCTCACCTAATTATTTGCATTAATTTACATGCGATGTGACTTCATTTGACAAACCGTCCTTGATTAGAAACAATATACTAATTCAAACACGTTTTAATTGATGTTATATTGTAGAGTTGAAACATCATAAACCAAATTGTATATAACGTTGGTGTGCTTACTTTGGATGCGTATGAAATAATGAATCTCTCCAGTTTGTTATTATTTTTATACATGCTTACTGTATTATGTCATAAGAAAGTGTTTTTAATTGTCTTTTGTTATGTATATTTAATTTATATTGTTTGTTGGCTTTCTTTCTCCATGATTACATGCTAAATATACTTGTATTTGGTGTTTACCCTTACCCCATAATCAAGTCCACTGTTTAATTGCCTAGGGATGTTAATTTTGTTTAAAATATACAACACATATATAATATTTCCTGTGAGTAAAGATAAACAATTAGGATTATTGTCAAAGGAGTAAACATGTTTATCTTAATCTCAGTCTAGGACATTTGTATTCTCCCATGAATAAACCTGGTGTTTATTAGTATTTTGATTATATACCATTTTTTGCTGACAACTTAGAATGTACAAGAAATGAACTTTCGACAAACATCCTGGGTCTTTATTGTGTCTTAGCTTTTTCTATAATGTTGTTTACTTGAGGAATTATTCAATCCTGCACTAAGATCTTGATCATAGTCAGTTTTTTTGTTGTATCCATTATTTATATTCGGATGGAATGTTTTAGTCAAAACTATTTATTCACTGGAGATACAAAGTGCTTATCAATCATATTCTTGGACCGGAACTTTAATTTGGAATTATAGTGAATTCAGATAACATGTTTCGATTATATTATTGTGCTACAATAAAAGACTGTCAGCTCTTCAGCACAAATCCAGGCCATTGTCACATTAGCATATTCAAAACTAGATGTACATTAACACAGCCAATATTTGAACTTATTTGAAATACCACTGGAACAGTTGGAACAATATAATGTTTGACTTCTGAAAAACTGTTAAGTTTACCTGGGATTTAATTCACAATGCTGTAAGTTCTTTTTACATTTCCACTTTCTTGTAGGGCAATACATTATTAGTCTTGTACAATACTTGCTTTGTTTCCACTCTTTTTTGTTATATAGTATTATTTTGCTTAAGACAGTAGAATGGTAGCATTTTATGTTTAATGTAAAAATGGTGTTAATATTAGTATATGACATGGTTTATACTTACGTATATACAAATGTGGTATGTTTAAATTTGCACGAAGGCCATATAAAAGATATGTTTTTAATGCTAAATACGTTTAAAAATAAATGGATGATTATTTTTAATATTTTGTTGTGCTACTGTAAATATACACTCTATGTTCATCATAACAATTGCGCAAGGCTTGTAATGAATATTTCATGTCCAACTTTAGCCATAAACCGTTTCCAATCTTTTTTAACTTTGGAGACGGAAACCTTCCTAAGTACTTCAGACAATTTTGGCATGAAATCCTCTTATTTGCATCGGTAAAATATGAGGATAAAAGCAAATTAATACTGTTGCTTTAACCATAATCATAAGTTTTTATGTCGCCTAAATAATGACTCTTAGACACCAATGAAGTAATGATCCGTTACCTGTTCATAGATAAGCTGTATGATTATGTTCTTTAATCAGTCCTGCCAACGTAATCATTATTGACTATCAGTGAACGTTCAAACTTTTGTCACTTATCATCATAACAATACAACAGTTTCGTTATACATCGGCCTACATATTGTGCAAAAGTGTAACTGTTAAAGAAAAATACTAGTGTAGAGGATTCAAGATTCATAAATAACGAGGATAACTTGCAATAGATTAACAAAACGACTAGTAGTCACCTTAACACAGATTAATTGCACAGTTATAGGGCTAGTCCGTGGTAATAAGTGTGGATGGGCAGAGCGGAGAGAGAAAAATGAAGAATAGGGGTTTGTTGTTTTTAAATCAACTTCTGAAATATATAATTTGATCTCGTCTATCAATTGCAAATTGTATTACCACTGAATGGTGAGAGACATTCACCAAAGTTACGTCTAAATTTGTTGTGAAAAATCACATTAGCAAATAAAATCATTATTAGGTGAATACAAGTGTATCAAAGAGAAAATAATGGTTATCTTCTATTTAAAAGCAAAATATTTTTTAGGGCAAACTTACCGAAAATCTTAGAAAATCGTATTTATTAGCTGAGATGGAAAAAAGCAGAGATATTTTTTTCTTCAGAATGGCTAAGATTATCCTTTTAAAAAGCCATTTCAAAAATACAGCCTGACTGATTCCAATTTTGTGTTTTCTTTACAGTCCTTTATTTTATTTTCTTTGAGAATGTTTAAGAATAATCAAAAAAGTTTCATTGACATAAGTAATCTTATATCAACGCGTATGGGTTAATGCGTTTATCCCCTTTGTTATAATATTATTCCCTGATAAAAGTTAGACTTTGAGGTTGTCCATTATATTGAAATATAATTGGTGAAATACCTGGTATTCGTAATCGTAAATGATTATAGTGACAATATAATTGTTAATTTATATTCACTATAAATAACGCTGAAATATGCATACAAGCGTTTAATACAACCAAAAAGATCTAGTGCAATATGATATGCATACTGCAGCTCACTCAAAAAGGTCTGCAACAGTACGAAAATAAAAATAACAAATATAGATTACAAACATTACCAACAACACTAACATGAACATCAAAACCAACACTAACATGAACACCAAAACTATATGACACACTAGTACAACACAGCAATCCCCTCGTATGGGACAAAGAAATATACAGCAAGAAACCTATAGCACAGTTAAACACTGGAATAATCTTCCAAGAAACGGATCTGAATTTGGAATGATATTTAAAGTCCCTATAAATTTCAAGATGAATTGAACATCTTTCATTCAAGAAAACTTTTGAATCTAGAATAAACAGCTATTGCAACAGCGTAAAACAGAATTATAACGGATTCTTTTCTGCAATATAGTGAATTTCACATTCAAATCTGTGAGCGAAAAGAAGTTTTAATATAAAGTGTTGAAGAATCAGGGAAGACAATGTGACATGGAAGAAGTTGATAAAGGAATGTATCGATTGCTAATATTTATTGTATTTTTAATGTTTCAATGCTTCAGTAAACACTATATAAGCTAGCGGACATATTTCGAAAAAGACAGGTCGTGCTATATAGTTTCGTATTTATCATAGGGTTAGAATTTTAAAGAAATAGAATTTCTCCGGTTTCCTCACTAGTTATACTGGGTATTTAAAAAAAGACTTTGGATATCATATATATTGTTCATAGATTCTTTAATTTCCTTTTTTGTGTATGATTGATGTGTGTAATATGGGTTATAGAGTATACAGTTTGGCCTTACTCTAGATGTGCATCTTTCAAAAAAGTGCTAGCTCCAATTGTTCATTTTCACTTCACGAACTTCAGATGAATGTTGTAAAACAAAAGACCAGATAACTTTTTCTTACATGTTATATATTTGGTAATTCATGTATCTCACTTTCAGTGGCTGGTATTATCTAGTTTGGCAAAATTAATTTTCCCTATTTTAATAGCTGCCAAATATATTGTACTTTGGACAAATTCATGTCGATATTTGGAGCACAAGGGGACAGTCATTTTAGTTAGAAGGGTGCTAAGATCATTTACAATTTCTAAAAGTACAATATCCAAATAAATGTCAGGCATATTACATGAAAGTAGCATAGAGGTATGCTTACATTCTCTACACTGTGCATGTTTTAAATGGAAATAACTTCACCGTACATATATCACTCTCACAAAAGTACATAATAACTGGTGAGCGCCACCAGAGCTGAAAGAAATAAAACAAAATTGAGAAACCTCTATCAAAAATATGCGCTAATTAATACAGATGAGGTCAAAAGTTTATTGTTCTGGAATAAAATGAAAGCTTGTTATGATATTTGTCACGTAGTCTAGGAATGACCTTGATTTAGCTTAACAGTTCTTAATATGAGGAAGATAGTACATAAAAGTTGTTTAGCAAAGCTGTCACTGATTCTGAAGAGAGGCCAGCAACTAGAAACAATGAAATAAAAAAATATTAGTCAGGTCAAACAGAATTGAGTTCAATGTTGCATTAAAATAGCATGTAATAGAGTTTAAAAAAATAAAAAAGGAACAAAAAATTTAATTAAATATACATAACACTATGCAGTGGATGTTTCTCGTTGAATAAGAAAAATGGCCTCAAGCCTTATGACGCATACAGTACAAGTATTCTCAGGACCTTTTGCTAATGTATCTATCAACAAAAATGGCCTGTAACCGCCTGAAGTATGCATTTGTTATCAAATAGTCTATGAAGTCTCTTTAACTTTGCAAAATAAAAAATGGCATAAATAGAGCAATGCTTTAGTAGTGTTTGTCAGGATAGTCTATTCAGTAACTTTTTCATGTTAGTCCCCTGATAAAGGATAGAATCAGTACACATCATTAAATTTCAATAATAAATTGATTTCGATTACATGTACATTAATCATTTTCATTGCAGCACGTCCATTACTGAGTAAATTAAGATTGGTGAATGATTTTGTTACACACTGCCATCGTGATGGAAATTTTAAAAATTCTTAAACTGAAATCTCTAATTTAATATCGCCATTCAAAATAAAATTGTTTTAAGTCAGTGGTCAGCGACATCCATCAGGATCAAACATAAACAAAGTCAATCTTAATAATTTTTTAAAATGAGATAACTGAATTGACTAAATAGGATTTGAGTAAGATTCTTCATTTTAAATTAGTTTTCACTGAATATGCTTTGAAATCCTCAAAGTACTAGTATGAAAGGTACAGCAATGGAAACATATTTACATTTTACCTAAAAGAAATATCTTTTTATGTCTTTATTCCCATTTTAGCGAGTGTCTGAACATTCACAATTATATTGCAAAAAGTATTGTATATTTTTAAAAATGAAAAGTTTGGTAATACATATAAGATTTTTCAATACAACGTTTATTGGCATGGATATAAATTTAATAAACTGTGTTTTCGAGAAAGAGAACGTTAGTTTTCTTGTCCATTTAAGTTTGTACGTTACTTTCAATTTCACATGTGTTTTTTTTCTCTCATTGACGCAGTATATTGCTGATTTAAAAAAAATACTTTTCGATAAAGCATCGTGTTTAGAAATTTAATTTTAATCAGCACCATATAGCGATTGTTGTACTGAAGTGCCATTAAACCCTACAACAACGACAAGAGCAACAACTACTACCACAGCTGCTACTACTACAACTACCACCACCACTACTGCTACTCTCTTTCTCTCTCCTGCATTACATTGACTCTTTAAAACCTCTCTGATTTCGCATCACTGCTGGTCATTTTGAATATCCATTGCAGGTACCTCATGCAATTAAATCAACTACACCAGTTCTATTCTGCAGAGAATTATTAGTGATATAATAATAGACAACAGAGGCGTGGCAACGATATACCTCCCTTGACCTCGATACAATGAATCCCAATAACAATAACATAGACAATTTTACTAGTTATAGAAACAGATATAATGTTCTATCATACAGTTTTTTTCCAATCGTAATTGCCTACTTGCAACCTTCGTAGCTCAGTTGATAGAGAGTCGGACTCTAATCCATGAGTCCAACACTTGCTGAAGCTAGCCAGACTTGGCTGTCATGGCTTGCCTTTTGGAAAGGTACTTAGAACTAACTTCCTTGGCATGATGTATCCAACAATGTGTTACATTTACTGTTAAAGCTAACAATGTGCTAAAGTACTGTCAAAGCCAACAATGTGTTACAAGTAATGTTAAAGTCAACAATCTGTTACAAGTACTTTTAAAGTCAACAATGAGTTACAATTACTGTTAAAGTCAACAAAATACAAATAAAAATAGCATTGGCATTACTTTAGAATCATTTAACTGGAATATATAACAGAACCATGGATTTTTTAATATTATACACAAAAACAAACATGAAGAATCGTAAACCAGAGAGAAGATCCTTGAGAGTTTGACACAAATGATAATATAGTAAATACGAACTCTGTACATCTATTTGCTAAAGTTTGCATTGATAAATATATAAAAATAATTATCTTTCTTAATATGACAACCATAAACTGACATGTATTGGATTTAGCATGATACCAATTGTGAAAACAATACTGGCGACATCAACAACAATGATAACTAGACGCAGTTATGTTCATAAATTTTCTATTTTAAGAACGTGTGTGGTTTATTGTTCTCAAATGTTCATTTTATGGGGTCACTGTTTTAAAACTCCTCTCGCAACTGTAAATATATTATCAAGGTTTTACAATTCTAAATCCTTATTATTTTATGACTACAACATAGAACTAGCATCATTGTACTTGATGGTTATCATCGACCCAAGTAATAGTTTTATTAGCTTGTCTGAACTGACATAATCTCATAAAGGAGTTAAAGGCGATAGTTCTTCAACTATACTCAAGAAAAAAAACTATCTCAAGCCATGGTTTGGTAATGAGTACATGAAAGCCAGAAAACTTTACCCTTTGCATAAGAAAGTTAAAAGACACTTAAAGACTGCAGTGAGTAAAGCGAATATCCCAACTGTTACCGACAGTATGGGAAAGATTTAGCAAATCATCTGATAGTACAATTTCATTGCAAAGTAAATTATACACTTTACTGTTAAAGAATCAATCCAAAGAGATACTGAAATGTGATAAATGATAGATGTTGGATAAATAATGTTGTCTAGAAAAACCGTTCGAATTATGGCATTAGAGGAATGTGTTGAATATTCGAAAGAAATAAACTTAGTGGCCACATATATTGATAATATACTCTCGTAGAATGTTGTAGATAACATTTGTCTGAATGACCCTATGACAGCTAAATAAATTTTATAAGTTGCTAACATTATAATTGAGTATTAAAGCAAAGTTCAACTGCTAATATATTAAATGAATAGACGAGAAACGTAAAGTTAAATGTGTATGTAATACGTTTGAATATAATCTTGAATTTAGGCTATGTTTATTAGATATCATCATAACTGCAAACTCACAATCAATACAGAAGAAATAAATTATCGTATTTGGTTCAAATAAAGATTAAACATACAATATAAATTTAAAGAAATGGCTTTATTGATAATATAGATCAATATAATATCTTAGGCCGTATTTTTCACAAAAATGGAATGTTCTTCATAAGCCTGAAATCTCTAGTATCCAAAGCTAAATGGTAAAGATTCATGTACTTAAAGAGCGTATCCACAATTTGGATTGGCCTGTTCATTTTCAGTTAAAGATCTCATCCAGTTAAAATAAACTTCCTACTTTATAAGTATGCTAATTGCCAAAAATGTGTGTATATGCGTCAGATAAATGGTTTAACAAAATCTGTAAAACTAAGACTGAAAGATCAATACACGAAAGTTTCTGCAGCTAACGTCAGTGCGTCATCTAAATGTTTTAATTACGTGATTTTAAAAATTAGTTTGGATTTTAAATAAAAGATGTATTTCTCATTGCCGAAAATATATACCTAGGAGTGTAATTATGTTTAGAACTGCAAATCATAAATTACTTGTTGAAACTGGTTAATATTTCTTGGAAACAAATATAGTTTACACTTCAACATTTCTAGGATATAGGTGATAAATACCAATCGTTTCTTTAGTGTTTTAATTTGCATGAAAGACAAAGATGTATACACTTTACAATTCCAGGACTAATGTTTATTACCATAATTAAGTAATGAATACAGGCAAGATACAACTCATAAAACAATTTGGTAGATTCATACTTTGTGTTTATGATGTCAAACGCTATATTGTGTCCTTGTTTATGTATGTATGTATGTATGTATGTATGTATGTATGTATGTATGTATGTATGTATGTATGTATGTATGTATGTATGTATGTATGTATGTATGTATGTATGTATGTATGTATGTATGTATGTATGTATGTATGTATGTATGTATGTATGTATGTATGTATGTATTGTGTGTGTGCGTGCGTGTGTGCGTGCGTGCGTGCGTGCGTGTATGTACGTACGTACATACATACATACATACATACATACATACATACATACATACATACATACATACATACATACATACATACATACATACATACATACATACATACATACATACATACATACATACATACATACATACATACATACATACATACAAACATACATTCATGTGTTTTTACTGTCACATAGTTGTTATACTTCCAGTATATATATATATATATATATATATATATATATATATATATATATATATATATATATATATATATATATATATATATATATATATATATATATATATATTATACTGGAAGTATAACAACTATGTGACAGTAAAAAGAAATAAACATTTCGATTTAACTCCAACCAGGCAATTAACAGCAAAAATGTAATTCAATTCTTTAGCTGGACATATTTAGTATTACAAGCTCACGTGACATTTATATATGAAACTGGGTAATATCATCAGATTCTACCATTAAGACACTATTCTGAAACAATGTAAATTTAAAGTACAGTTAAGAAAACTGCGCGTGTTAGGCATGTAAAATATCATTTGAGTCAACTGTACTATGTTTGTTGTTATTTCTTGAAACGTTTGATTGCCAGAAAACATTTTAAGCAAGATTGAAAAAGCAGAACCAGACCTAACAGATCTTTTTAAAAGCAGAAAAATCCATTATTTCCAATCTATGTATCTCTGTTTTAAACTCCGATTGTAGTTGTACTTTAGAGATAAAATTTGGCTTTTATTTTGTTATAACATAATATTAAGAACATTATAAAACACGAATCCGCTACAAAAAGTTCATGCTTTTCAAAGCTTTAATTTAACAAGAAATCCAGCCAATGTTAATCGCCGGGTGGTTTTTATTGACCTGAAAACCACCAGTATAATCAGTTTTTATCCACATAATGTGGACAATTATAGAAGGGAAATTAAACTTTGGGACTTTTTTTCCGACGAAAGCACCTGCAGAGATGGTCTTGATGTTAATGATATGCTATAACCTTACTTGAATTGATTAAATTTATGAGCTGAACGTTTAATTAAAAAATAAATTCAGACAGGAGTAATCTGCGGCTTGAGTCATATAAAAAAATTTAATAATATTCTTTTAGCAGATAGTCACTCAATGGCGACATGTCATTTCCCTTATTCGGACTCGGTAGGAAATAAAGGTTGCAACATAAGATTACTCAGGAAACCAGGATATTTTTGTGTCCGCTGTCAGACAATAACGCATGTTGAATTGTGAAACTCACATTGATCTCCGTTCTTATCTGATGCGTTTCTATTGACAACCTTTGAATGCCATAAGATTTATTTGATGAAACATTTACGTCCCATGCGCCAACCAAACGGCCATAATCCCTCTCAACTTGCTCTCTCTCCCCCTCGTATTGTCAATGTATGTAAACACACTCAGATATATATAAATGTTACGCACATTTGGAATAAGTAGGATCATGTTTTGAAAAAGAATAATGAGAAAACTGGGATTGTAGTGAAAGACGATTGATGTATGTCTATACATGATTTGTTTAACCCTCTGGTCTGAATTTTGCGGGTTTTTCCCTTCCCACCACCCATGAAATAATAAAAATCAAAAAGATAATTTGACATATAATCAATCATGCTTAGACAGCAGCTAATGAAAATCTGTCATATAGAAAGCTTAGTTAGTTTCAGAACTCGTTTATGACCAAATCTATTGTAGCTAGCGAGCATATTAGACGTTGATAAAGACTGGATCATACTTTACAGTCCTCTATTGAGGAAAGTAGCATTGCTCTTGTGGCATAGCTCTCAAGTATAATTTATGCAATAAGCATCATTGAAACATTTAGTCCAAATTAATGGTGAATAAATGATAGCTAAGTTCCTTTGCCAGGAAGCCATTTGAAGAGGAGGGAAAACTAGCATTCTCCTTCTTTGGTGTCGATTGTTCAAAGCGTTGGGAATAGATTGCATGAATATTAATCCCATTCTTATACAAATGTTATCATTTTCGATCCTACTTTTGACAGAGTTTTATTATATTGTTATGTATATTTGATTTGTATCATTTTGTTGGTTATTTTCTCATTGAATTTATGCTATGTATAACTATATTTTGTAATCGATCTTTGTCTATGAATCAAATTAATCATCTACCTGAATAGAGACATTTACTTTGTAAGCAACGGAATATAAGGCAAACGTTTTTCAATGATTGTAGATTAAATATTCAGATCATTATCAATGGAGTAAATATGTTTATTTGAATCTGATACTAGGGCATTAGTTTCCATTGGGCAATTCCTAACGTTGTTGTAAACTTTGAATATTTTAGAAAGGAATCTGAACTACATCCTAGCACTGTTATTGTGTTTTGGTTTTAGAAATCAATGCTGTTTGCTTGAAAAATTACTCGCTCCTACCTTAACATCTGAATGTTAATCAGTCCTAGTGTTGTGTTCAGATTTTATATTTGTGTGGATTTTTTGTGCTCGTGAATGTTTCTCGGACTAAATCATTATTTTGAAACTATTGTGAATTTTTATCAGGGACATTTTGGAGTGTGTTGTGTTACATCAAACTGTTACCACAAACATCGCCACATTTCAGAACATTTGCACGTTGCATATCAAAGACTACAGGTACATCAGCACTTTCAATATTGGAATGTATTTATGTTTATTTATTTATTGTCGTCTAACTTCTGCATAATGTGCAAAGAGCTAAATAATCATTTAATCTGGTTAGAAAAAAGAGACAATGAAATAAATGAGTAGGGAGCATAAAGAACAGAGGAAAGACAAATATATTTAGACAGTGCATGGAAATACTGGATTCTCAGTTCTGAATTTCTTTTCCAAATTTATTTCCGATGCTTTTAGCCTTTGCAGTCCTGAAAGGTCAATAGTAATCGATTGAAAGATTAAGAGCTAGGCTAAGTAGTGCTTAAGCGTACTAATACTGCATCTTTATATCATTAGCCACTCCTAAACACTGACGTTTTATTGAATAGACATGATATTACACCATTCTGTCTTTGGCGTTAATGGCCAATTACGTTTTCTTAACTAGACGTATCTAGCTGAGAATAATACGGCTCTACAAGTCCATAGCTAGAGTTAATTTGGTGATGTTCGGCACAGGTCCAATGCATAAACATTTCCAGCAGAGTTGTCCAATATCACTATCCAGAGCTTTGAGGCTGTATTTACATCATTCCGGCAGAAATATTAACCATTTGAAAACTACTACTGTATTTAACAACTAGATTTCTACTGGTTATGAGAACTATAAATATATAAATAATCAGAAACCTACCATTTTCAGTGTGTGATTCACAGACACTTCCATTATTAGTGTGGAATTCACAGGCATTACGAATGTTAGAATGCAATTTATGGGCTTAACTGACCACCTTCGATAAACAAATTGATGATAATTGACAGAGGAAAGATTGGAAAAACATTGTTTAAAATTTATACTGAATTCAAAACTAAAATAATATTTTCTATGATTCAAAAAGAGACTGTTGACACAGCAGCACTGCTCTGAACACTACAGACGTCATCGTCATCAACTTCGGATTTCATGGCGACTCCAACTCAGTTTCATTCGGAACTATTTATTTCTACGACTTCTATTTTTAATTCTTGAATTACTTTTTGGATTTAATTCGTAATTTAATTCTTGGTAAGAGAGTCTGCCTTGGATGAGTGTGGTCGCGGGTTAGCCTCAGCTAAGTCATACCAAAGACTTTAAAAAATGGTTCTAACAGCTGTCTCGCTTAGCGCTCAGCATTAACAGTTTAGTGCTATGACTGGTCAGACTGGTGCCAAAATGTGACTGGGTGGGATATCATGCCACATGACTGTGGCATGACCCTAGTGCTAGACATCACTATTGACTGTCACAATGCAGACATCGTAGCGATATGACAGAAAAATTGTTAAAGCTACTTAAAAAATCTAAATCAAACACAAAAGTCGTAAAATTGTAAGTTCTTTTATCTTAAGTTTTCACTTTGTATTCTAGGGAAGTAGATTATCTGTTCAATATTACAAAACTTGCTGTCTTCACTCTTTTCTGTTACTTATTTCAAGAGCATAGACTTGTAAAATTGATAGTCACACCAAACAGAAGGTTCCATATTTGTGCTTAATTCGCTCCACCACCGGTTGTCACTGTTGTAGAAACAAAACAAGAACAGTACCAAAAATTGCAAATAAAACAAAGGTGCAGCATCTGAACAATTTGCACGGGAGTATGATATCCGAATACACAGAGGTGAAAGATAATTTCACTTCTTTGCGGTATTATACAAGTACGAAGAAAACAGTTGCAGTCGCCTCGCATCTGTTATCGTTACTGAAGCGTTTGAGTATGTTTGTAAAGAAACACAACAATCGAAAGTACCAGAATAAAAATTTCAAAAGTGTAGTGGCGAGTTGACAAATTAGGTGGTGTTTATCCCACCCAAGAGCACACCAGACAAAGCGCTCTACAATTATTGACAAATACGATTCCTAGAATCGTAACCGCGTTAAAGAAGATAATATCCTTAGCACTCACATGGTTAAGAAACTTAATTGTGACAAGGATGGATTTAAAACTACTACACCATGGATTCACAGTGCTGCTCGCGTAATTCTCTACCTCAAAAGTAACAGTAACATCAATGATGAAATTTGCAGCAGCAGCTTGTGTGTGATAGTCTATTCCGTCAGCAGAAATACAATGTTCCTCGTCTTGGATTATGGGCTTTTTCGCCAGTACACTTCTACCAAAACCTTCAGTTGCATTTTTTTTAAAACAATAATACTGGGACTTAAACAATGGTACGCCACTGATAAATATGCGATAGCCCTTGGCCTCAATATGCTTTCTATACTATTGGCGTAAAAATTTACGAACATTTACGAATATTTACAAACATTTCTACTGAATAACTGTTTAAATACTCCGAATGGCATTTCAATACTGCGTCTCTCGCATTGGTTGTGGATAATTCAAATACCACGCTCATTTGTTTACTTATTTGAAATGGACCAAATGACATTTCAATAATACGTCTCTCGCATTTGTTGTGGATATTTCAAATACCACGCTCATTTGTTTGTTTATTTGAACGTTTCAATTATAAATCAGTAAACTCATCCACATTGTTCACTTTGTCGTCTCTACTTTGAAACAGAAGATGCAGCTTTTTCACAAACTGATCAAAAATCTGAAACCCCAAGTGTCTACTACATGAATGTACATGTTTTGTTTATTTCATCTTACTTGCTGACGAAAAGGGCTATGCATAGGTATATTCTGAAACTCATTTGCCAGCGATGGAAGGGTTTTAGTCACGCGCGCGTGTGTGTGTGTGTGTGTGTGTAATAGATTAATATATCCACCTATCCATTCGTCATCTCTCTCTCTCTCTTTCTCTCTCTCTCTCTCTCTCTCTCTCTCTCTCTCTCTCTCTCTCTCTCTCTCTCTCTCTCTCTCTCTCTCTCTCTCTCTCTCTGACAGAAATTTAACCATCATTCAAAAGTCTAGAAACGTAGTTGGATGAATCAAACGAAAATCCTCTATATTTGTCATTTCAAAGATTTTAGCCCGTACCTGGCTACTATTGACCAGAGAGAGAGAGAGAGAGAGAGAGAGAGAGAGAGAGAGAGAGAGAGAGAGAGACAGAGACAGAGACAGAGACAGAGAGACAGAGAGAGACAGACAGAGACAGACAGAGACAGAGAGAGACAGAGAGAGAGAGAGAGAGAGAGAGAGAGAGAGAGAGAGAGAGAGAGAGAGAGAGAGAGAGAGAGAGAGAGAGAGAGAGAGAGAGAGAGAGAGCGCTTTGCTATACAGCAGAGTGCCGACAAGTACTGGTTAAGAAATGCATCATAATGGGCTCTGAGTTAGTCCCTGAAGCTTTTCAGCGAAAATTCAGGAACTATACTAAAGAAGCTGGACAAACTCATGTCGAATTTGCGAGAGAAAAAGTGCAGTTTTTTGGCAGATGGTGCTAAGCCAATAAAGTAAATCAAGATTATGAAAATCGTAGACAACTTGTGTTACTTACAAATTTAAAATAAAATAAGCATCAGAATCAAGACAGACCTATCCCAAGTGCTCTTATTTCTATGAGGTCAAAGTCAAGGCCATGTATTGAAAGCAATCCTTTTTTCAGTTGATTTGGCCAATCATATCCCTAGTAAACTTTTAAGAGACACATGAGCTTCTCAGTCTTTTCTTATCAGGTACTTTGTCTTTTCTTGAGAAGTATTCTTCTAATGAGTGTTCGTATTCAGCGAGTAGAGTACGGCTTTGTTAATGTTCATCTACATTGTGTAAATGTGTCATCGCACTCAGTCTCAGGATCCTTAACAGTCGATATAATGTATACCCTACCCGTTCAGGGCATTAATTTATAACTAGGCAACGACTTAGCTGGAAATAATGTTGTTGTTACTCCGTTTGTTAATTATAAGCCATGTTTGCATTGAAAGTTGATCATATTAAAAAGAAGAAATTCCCTGATTCATACACAACTTGTGCAGTTACGGGAGCTATGGTAAAGAAAGCTCTTGACAATGATGTTGATAAGGAAATTATTCCTTTAACTGACACATGCACTTTTCAGAGGTTTGATGAAGTCACCTTCACTCCTTATTTGTATCAGTCAATGGGTCCTCTTTTAACTACTCATTCTCTTTTATTTGATCAGGTTGAAAAACAACAATCACATGTCGTAGAACAGGAAAACGATCCTGAGATCTCCTGTTGTTTCATATATTCATAAGTGAAATTGAAGCCATATAAGTGCCTGTCTGTTATTTCATTAAGAATGGAATTCTTATGAGAAAAATGGAAAAATCTCGAGGCATCTGCTGGTGACGAGTGTTCAGTGAACTATCAAATTGTCGTTCTAATCTTATAGACAGGAAATTCTTAGTCTGGCTCATTAAACTTCTTTGGCTGCACATTTAGGGATTAATAAGACTATCACGTGATCGTGAATCACTTCTTACCAATACTTGTTAACAATTATGTGTGCGTCTGCAATATTTCCAGTGGCAATTCCTTTGAGTAATGTAAAACTAAAACTATAGCAAAAGCTTTGATAAAGTTTTTTAATACTAAATTTGGCCTTACCAAATCTTTCCAATCTGATCAAGGGTCAAATTTTATATCTGTAATTTTCCAGCTAGTTATGTATGAATTTGGCATCCAACAATTCAAATATTCTGCCCTATCTCCCTGAAAGTCAAAGGATTTAGAAAGATTTTATCAGACTTTGAAAAAAATGATTAGTTTTTGGAATACTGTGCTTGGATCATTAAAGTTGTTGAAAGAGAATCCTCTTTCCAATGAGGATACCGAAGTTAATCTTCTCGATTATGTTTTTCTTATTTTAAATTATATGTTGTCAAAGGCTTGTGAAATTACAAAAGCAAATCTGCAATCTACTCAGTCAAAAATGAAATTTATATATAATAAAACCTCAAAGGAAAGGAGTTTTCAGCCTGGTGACAGAGATCTAAATCTCTTGCAGATACCACAAAATCCTCTTCAGGTCAAGTACTACGGTACCTACAAGGTTGAAAAGAAAATGATTTAAATGACATCATAAATACTCTTGGGAGACTAAAACAAAAACAATGTTGGCACCTAAAAATGTTAAACGAGTATATTGAGAGAGAAAGCCAGGTAAAAGTATGTAATTAATTTAGTTGTACCTGTTCCACTCAGTAAGGATTTAAGTGAGGAAATGCAATCGATCACTGTTGATGTTGGAGTAACAAATTTTCCGAATTCAGAAATTATGAAAAATATGGACCAGAAACTTTGTAACAGCAAGAAAGGAATGAACTTAAACAGTTACTACTTGAAAATGAGCACTTATTTCTAGATGTTTCAAATAGAACAAACAAATCATGACGTTGTTATCATGAAAATTGGATCCTGTGAAACAACACTCATACGATGAACCCTCTCAAACAGGAATACTTGAAAAAAGAAAATGAGTATAAGCTGGAAAATGGTTTCATAGAGCCTAGTAAAAGTGATGGGAGTTCACCAAAACCAGATAGAACTTTCCGGATGTGCAAAGATTATAGAAAAGTAAACAGTGTGACTAAAACATTATTTCCATTTCCTATAATCGATGACAGCGTTGATAAATTTTGGAATGCCAAGTATGTCGCCAAATTTGACCTTCTGAAATGATTTTGGCAAATCCCATTCACGAAAAGGGCAAAGTAAATTTCGACATTTACGACTCCAGACTGACTTTATCAATATAAAGGAATGCCGTTTGGGATGAAGGATTCCACAATTACTTTTAAACGTTTAAGGAATATAATTACCTTTGGTCTAGATAATTGCGATGCTTACATCGATGGTGTCATCATCTACAGCGACGCCTGGAAAGAATATTTACCAACAATTTGGAAATTCTTTGACAGACTCACTGATTCACAATTGACAATTAATTTATCCAAAAGTGAGTTCTGTCCTGCTTGTGTAATATTTATAGGACATATCGTGGGACATGGACACGTTAAACCTATAGATGCTAAAGTCAAAGCAATCTCTGAATTCCCTGTGCCTGTCAGCAAAGAGAAGTTGATGCGATTTTTAGGCTGCATCCTATCGGAAATTTTGCTCCAATCTTTTCCATAATTGCTGAACCACTGTCAAATTTATTGAGCAAGAAAAACATGTTTCTTTGGACTGCAAAATGTCATGAGGCTTTTTACATGTTAAAAGCCATAGTTCAAAGTGCACAAGTTACTGAAGCTCCATAGTTCAGTAAATCATTTAAACAGTCTGTTGATAAAAGTGATGTTGGGGTTGGAACAGTTATAATTCAAGAATATAGAAATAGTGCTGATCAGCCAGTGTGCTATTTTTCTAAAAGAATTAAATAAGCACTAAAGAAATTATTTAACAATCGAGAAGGAATGTTTGGCATTCATATTCAGTAAAATAATAAAATATAATAGAGACAAACAGTCATACATACAATTATAGTGTTATAAAAGATATACAATTTCACAATTGAAAAGAAAATTATACAATTTTATATAATACATTGGTATTAAGGCCATTAGGATACAAAGTATCTAATTTATGAATCCAATAAGTCTCTTTTATAAGTCTGTTCATGTCTCCATGCACAATATCTATTGGCATGAAAGAAAAATCGAGTAGACAATGATTATGGGTGTTAAAATGTGTAGAAATATTAGATGAAAACTGAGGATCTTTATAATTTTTAATATGAAAACGATGACTATTCATTCTTTTAGAAACTTGTTGAAGTGTTTGTCCATCATATTGCATGTTACATTTTTGACAGGTTATCAAATAAATCACGTTAGTTGATATGCAGTTAGTGTTAAAACCTCAAAATGCTGTAATGCCAATATGAATATGGCATTCATATTGGCATTACAGCATTTTGAGGTTTACCTTAGTTCAGCTCCTCCTCCAATTATTTTGTTTACTGATCAAAACTCCCGTACTTTCATCGGCAAGATAAAAAATAAAAATCAGAGATTATTAAGGTGGATTTTGTTGTTATAGGAGTATAATATTGACATCAGGCACATCAAGAAACGAAACAATTTAATAACAGAGGCACTTTCCCGTGTATAGAAGTATTATTTCCTGTGGACTTTTGTAATTCATAAGAGTTCTTCTTAAGTCAGTTTTTAAAACCTCGTATATGAATATTTAATTTTTTTGGGTTTTAAGTTGATTATTTAAATATTTATTGCATGTTATTGTAATGCAACTTTATTCACTGGATTTGATGCTGTCCAGTAAATTAATTCAGTTCAGTTCTGTTTGACATTACTATTTTATTTTACTAATACACAACCAATAGTAGAAACACTGCATCTGATTGCTGACTTTATTTCAGAACAATTTTCAGTTTTGGGTAAAGAAATGTATTTTAATATTTTTTTTTTCAATTCATTCTTAGAGTAAAATTCACTCAGTGGAATGAGTGCGTGATAATTTTCATGTAACAAACGTATATTCCTTCTGGGAAAATAAACTCTTGACCTCCTCCCGGGCATCTCCTTTAGTTGTTTTAAAACGCATTTAATTATAAGAATAATCCAGTTCGGAATAAATAACTTTGACACGTAAAGGTGTTAAGCTATGACTAGTTTTTTGAGTTGAATTTGGAAGTAGTGATTCCTTGCCCTGCACACACACACACACACACACACACACACACACACACACAAACACACACACACACACACACACAGAGTTTACTATTGCATACGTCATCGTTCTCCATTTTGAATTTCATCGTGACTCTAACTGAGATTCATTTGGGACTTTTTAATAATACGACTTCTATATACAGTAAATAATTTAAAAGATTTTGTGGGTAATTAAGCAGAAGGGGTCAATTATAATTATGGCTTAGATTCCATATTCCGGTTAAGTGAAGTATAGTTGTTTATTGTCTGCATTACGTTCACCTACAAAGGCAATCAAGTCGCATTGCTTTGACGTACATGACTCCTAGAGAAGTGAAAAGCTAAATCCCACTTTCAAAGCAAGGTCTATAATTAAAAATATATTGGAATCTATCTATCTATCTATCTATCTATCTATCTATCTATCTATCTATCTATCTATCTATCTATCTATCTATCTATCTATCTATCTATCTATCTATCTATCTATCTATCTATCTATCTATCTATCTATCTATCTATCTGTTCGTCCGTCCGTCCATCCATCCACCCACCCACCCTCCCACCCACCCACCCTCCCACTTACGCACCCACCCACCTATCTATCTATCTATCTATCTATCTATCTATCTATCTATCTATCTATCTATCTATCTATCTATCTATCTATCTATCTATCTATCTATCATTGTTGATACACTTATATACAATATTGTCGAAGCACCCGTTTCATTAAATATAGCCATCTAAAATAGGGCCTGTTTAATTTGGAACTTCTTCTGGATATCCTGTCTACCGTCAATGGAAATGACCAAAACCAAAGATTGGAAAGCTATGGTTATATTGTTAGGATATCTTGACCTTTCATTGGCACATTCATATTGAAACAAATAATAGAAGGTTATTCACACGTTGCTTCTCTACATCCAAAAGTATAACTGAGTTTGATTAAGGTAAACTAATAAACAATCCCAATTATTCTTTTCAAAGATTATTCCAAATGATTAACGATATACGGTTGGATCTTAAACTTAATGAACAATATATTTTTTTTGCTTAACACTAAAGAAAATGAGCCGTATGAAATCACTAATAATGTACTTTACTTAAGTTACTTCATAAATTGCTCTCCTGACACCTGCTTGTGTCAATGGGAAGAGCTGTGCTTAGTATTTCAGACTTTTTCAACATTCATTAGTAAGGAGCTTGCCTTGATGAGAACGGAAATAATTGTCCATATCATCATTAAAGGCAAATCGAAACTATCGTACATACATAATTACCTCGCCTGATTATACGAAAATTTCCCATAAAAATGATAATTATATACAAACATGACAAGTGCCTTTAGCACTTACTAGTTTTCTGTAAGTAAAGAAGTCGTTTAATTCGATTGCAAATTGCACACTTGATATAGGATGGTTGCAGCTGCTTTATTTAAACAAATTTCAAAGATTTTCAGATCTAACTAATCATTTTATTATTGAGAGTGCCATGCTACAACTGGAATTTATGACACAAAAAAAATATTTTTAAAAAATATAGTGAGATATTATTTCGACCTGATAGATATTATATGCACATATATTACATTTACAATAAAGACTCTTAGCAATTGGTAATATTAAAATTCAAATTAGATTCGAAGTTTCTGTCCGTGAATCTTATTCGAACTACTTCTGCATGACAAAAGTATGCGTCGAAATTACGTCCGTGTAATAATTTGCCGGAAACGTTTTCGCGAAACCTACTCTATAAAAGAAGCAAAACAAACAAGCAGAAAAAAGCATTCGATTTTGTGACGTAGTTTTGTTGGTAGTTATCGTTATCTGGAGGATAATCGACCACGGTTTTATTGCCGGGTTCGAGTAAATAATGCAATGCAAATGATTTTTATTGATGCATTAAATGGAGATTTCAGGAGAGAAGTAGATTACGACAAAACGAGTTGCCGTATATAGAATGTAGCAATTTAAACAATTATATGAGCAAAATAAAACTGAACATAGCAAGTGAAGGAATACATCTCTAAGAAACAATTGCCATGTTTATAAAATTGTTAATTAGTCGTCTTGTTTATACCGATTAAAAAATTTTATTACAATTTCCGGCATGCCTGCATAACCTAGTTGCTTGCCGGTCCCTCGAAATTCAGTGTTGGTTAGAATAGCTGTATTGCCCCCCCCCTCTCTCTCTCTCTCTCTCTCTCTCTCTCTCTCTCTCTCTGCGCCTAGCCTCATCGGGCCCTTAATGTAACATGGCTATCTGCTGTCTTTTCTCACTATGCGATGCACATGTGTGGATTATTTTTTCATTTAAGCAAAAACGAATCTTAAATATTTGTCAGGTTTTACTTTTCCGGAGTCAAACAATATTCTTTTCCTTGCAATGTCAGACACCGTCTTATCGTAACTCAAAATACTAAGGCTATGGTATATTCCCAACCCGATACAAACACACGATCGTATCAAAATGAAAATAATGTATTGTTACTAGTTTCTAGAGACATGTATACTGGAACTATGACATAACTAGACCTCTTTAATAATCGTTATGTATCAATGTGGGCTGTAAGTTACAAAATTACAAGATAAACGATGTCGTTCGATACACTCCATTTACTCCTCGGTTAAAATAATTCACAACTTAATTACAGAAACCAACTGAAGGAGTTCACGTCTGTTTTTAACTACTTTGCTTGCAAATTAGCGATCTATTGACATAGACATAGGAAAATAAATCCTTAGCATAAATGATAAATATCATTTAAGAGAGATAAATTCATTCTCACAGTATCAGCATAATTCAAGAAATTTCTTCAGTAGGTTATTTTTATTCCATCCAAATGATGAAATTCGAACACATTCATATAAATTCTAAAATATTCAAATTATACGCGATTCATATAACATTCAAGACAAACGCATACAAACCCTTAGCTTCCAAACTCATCAATAATTTGTGTATGAATTTGAAGCGAAGAAATTCAACAGATCATTACAAACTTCCATCAATGAACATATTGCATGCGTCTGAGACAATACCTTCGTGCCTTTTTGAGACTAGATCTGTCAATGCATCTGAATCTCCCTTCTGGTACCTCATCTTCTTCCAGACTCCAACAGAAGGACAATCTAACGAGAAAAGTTCTTTCTACTGACCTAGGAGCCAACTTAACCTTCCACAGAAAACTTGGACATCCGAATGTAGTAGAGAAGTTACTTAAAACCTTGAATTTTGTCCGAGAAAAACATTCTCTCTTTTAGCTTAGCGAATCAGGTTTAACTTTCTCTAACCGCCAAAATTTAACACTCAAATAAATCCATTGTTGATAGTCTATACTCTTAAAATATGTAACAGAGAATCATGGAAAGTAGCAAGCTTTGTATAAAATTTAACAAATAATTTATTTTCTTAGAATACAAGTGAAAGCCAAGAAGAACTTATGTTATTGTGAATTAAATCCCAAAATGGTCGTATAATTACATACACAAAATCAACAAATACAAATTCTGAATAAACATTAAGAGAATTGAAATCAAGTCTAACGCTAAAAGTGTTGATGTACTGTGATGGCTCGTAAAGTGTTGATGTGCTAACTGTCTTGTTGGATCACAATAATACAATTCTAGGGCAAATTCCTTATCTGAAATTTCAGTATCAATTTAAATCTCTGTTTCCACGAATATTATCAGAGCACATTTGTATTTCCAGAGAAAAAAAATAATTTGAATAACTCCAACATTAAATGACATACACAAGAATATCATAATTCTGTTTAGATGATCAAGCACGAATTAATAATTTTTTCACTGACAAACTTATATAGTCCTCTACTTGACTTTCAGTAACAATTAGATTTTCTAAGAAAAGCTATTACCTGATGGAATATAAAATTCTATAAACTTCTTAATGTTTGCAAAAAATGTTAGTTATAATTGGAAAAGGTTTTACTAAAATTGTAATATATAACCTGGACTATGATGTCAGGTATGCCAGGGTAATCCCAATAACCTGAACGCAAACCCCCAAAAATCTCTACTTCTATTATTAACGATGCTATTATTAAAACCATACACAGAAATAATATTAGCTATGTATTATTTGTTTTACAGAATTAAACAAGCAATATTTCAGGTCTTTAGAAAATAGACTTGTTGACGAGGTTAAGTCCAACATACAATGTTATGTTACAACAGCATATAATGAAGTAAAAATAACGAGAAACAATGTAAATTAAATAACACCGTCAAGAGCGGCTGTTTTGAAGAAAAAAGTTTTTCAAACATGGCATTGTCCATTGTCTGAGGGGCTGTGAGTAGTTTATATAAAAAGCCTGAACATAAGACACACGATACTAATTATATGGAAAAACTGTGAACCAGTCTAGAAATGGGCGAACTAATAATAGAGTATATACTGGTTTGGTGGTCAAAAATTGGTGAATAACGAAAAGAACAATTTTAGTAAAAATATCTTTTGGACAACTTATCCTATCTGTAATTAAAAAAACCAATATAGGCAAAATTCTATTGACGCAATTTTAGTATTTTTACAGACTTGACTTAGGAGTATTCAGTAATGAAAGTAGCTGCTGATTCATTTGGTGCAGAATCAATAACGTGTTTCATGCACATGTAGATAAAAAAAAGCTGTGGCTCATATGGTGTTCTCCATCCAGAAACTTGCACCAATGATAGTTGTGCATGAAAAAATATAGGTCTGTTCATCAGCACCCATAAATTTTAGGTGTTTGATTTTTGAATATGATGGTATATGCATATGTTTACTATGGGAGTTGAATTAGTACCGCGTGTCCTGAAGAAAATGTCCTTCTTAACTATAGTATTTATATCCAAACCATGCTTTCTGACAAGGTTTGAAGTATCAGTTTTATAACAATACAATGTAAGTCCGTTTGCCGTGTGATGAAATAGCCTGACATAAATGTATTGTTTAGCGGCTGACGGATTAAAAACTGCATGCAGGGATTTTAATTCTAGTCCAGCCAAAAATTTAATTATGTCAGTTTCTTTTGATCTGAAAGACTAGTGTATGATTTCAAACTATTTCATACAATTTATTAGACTGTCTATTGTTTGTAAGATGCTGATGTGTTTAATCCAATATTGTCTTAGTTTTCAACATACTTGTTAGTGCAGAAAAGTCCTAACGAAATCGTCCAAAATGTGGTCTCCGTAGATGACTAACCATAACGAATTACAAGTGAAATTATATATACTTTAAAATTATTGCAACGAGAGAGAGAGAGAGAGAGAGAGAGAGAGAGAGAGAGAGAGAGAGAGAGAGAGAGAGAGAGAGAGAGAGAGAGAGAGAGAGAGGGAGGGGAATAGTACATGTTTGGGCGTTTAATGAAATTATTTTTTATCACATAAAAATGCAATTATGTGGACACTTTTTCTTTGACTGAATAAGTAAAGTTAAATTGTCTAGATCACTCATGGGTAGAGAAAGAAGCGTGTTTTTACACCAGGGACACACACACACACACACATATAAATATATATATATATATATATATATATATATATACATATATATATATATATATATATATATATATATATATATATATATATATATATATATATATATATATATTTATATATATATATATATATATATATATATATATATATATATATATATATATATATATATATATATATATAAGGAATACAAATCATATGGCGAATAACAACCCTCTCAAGCGTACTGGATCCACCAAGGGATCACGTTTGTCAGGGATTAATTAAAATAGATACAATAAACTGACGACGAACAGTACGAAACTAGTAACTAACTAGCCTAAGCGCTTTCGACTCTTAATGAGTCTTTATCAAAGGCAAATACAAAACATAGTTACGACAAACAAATAAACACAAAAACGTTGTGTTTGTAAACCTCTACATTTCTGTCTTCACATGTGCTAACATGCTGGTTGTATTTATAGTGTTAGCACATGTGAAGACAGAAATGGTTGTATTTATAGTGTTAGCACATGTGAAGACAGAAATGTAGAGGTTTACAAACACAACGTTTTTGTGTTTATTTGTTTGTCGTAACTATGTTTTGTATTTGCCTTTGAAAAAGACTCATTAAGAGTCGAAAGCGCTTAGGCTAGTTAGTTACTAGTTTCGTATATATATATCACAGCATCGTTTTACAAACATTTTAAATTTCAGCCCCTGTGTTTTCCGAATGATTTTGAAGCCAGTGAAGTACCTTACTCCGGACCTTTGCTTACGATGGCAATGAATTAGGTACGATTGTATTAATTCAGGGATTGTATCTTGTTGTAAACATTACGGTCAATTAATTCTGAATGCAGTTATTTTTAGAAAATGCAGCTTAATCCATTCTTAGTTTTGATGTTTTTTTTTCTAACTTAATGCCTAATACAGATAATATTGTCTTTGTGTATCTGAGTTTATAGCTAATACGATGGTATGAAACAACAAAATATTCGAAAAATGAGAAAATTGTGAGGAACTCAGTTTGTGTACAGATATCTTTAATAGGAAGGTATTAAGGACACAAGCATCTCAAACAAATTATTTAGAACTTGCCATGCAGTTAAAATTAAGGAACACGTTCTGGAATTAGGAATTAAAACAGATCTGAAATTGAAGACGCTGTAAATCGATTTGTTTAGACAGAACTAATTCTTTTTACAGCATCGCCTCAGTAGGAATACATTTCTGGTGGATCTATTTATCAAAGAAAAAAGTGCTTTTTTAATACAAGGAGTTTGATTCAGTCAGTTTGAGTATCTGAAAAATATTATTCCCAGATGAATGAGATGTGTACAAGGTCTCTTTGTACATTTGCTTACACCAAATTCCTCTTGCCATATAAGCAACCCCACCTAAATTGGAATCTTTGGCATGTACTCGTTCACATTTGCTACTAATGCTGAAAGACTGCCTATTTACAAATGCTGCTTATGCTAACAAGCTGCCTATTTATGTTGTTTATGCAGACAGGCTGCCTATTTATGCTGCTTATACTGACTGACTGCCTATTTATGCTATTTATGCAGACAGGCTACCTATTTATGCTGCTTATTCTGACCGACTGCCTATTTATGCTGTTAATGCTGATAGGCTGTCTATTTATGCTGTTTATGCTGACGGGCTGCCTATTTATGCTGTTTATGGTGACAGACTGATTATTTATGCTGCTTATGCTGACAGGCTGCCTATTTATGCGTCTTATGCTGACAGGCTGCCTATCTATAAAAGCTACTTACGCTCACAGGCTCATTCACAAGTGCCTTTTAAATTAAACCCTTCTTGTATATTTTAGATAGCAAAAGTTTATTTCGATGATGTCTTGTCATAAAGTGTGAATCGTTCAATCTCAGTATTTCTAAATCTTTACATACATTATTTTGAGAAAATAAAGAACGTTCTTGCAGAAAAGAATTATTGATATAAGACGATGTACATGGAAATAGATACAACGAAAATTCAGACATAAGCCATCTTTGATCATATTTTTTGGTTTAGAGTTATGAATCTGATTACAGCTTCACTACGTTTCTGTGCTGTGTCCTTTCATTGGGGAAAGAATATACATGCAGTTTTTGAGACGTATTTCATGCATCTATGAGCAAATACGTTATTTCTTATTCACTCGGAAAGCAGCCTTACCCGATATCAATATGAACTATTGCAATACAGCTATTAGATTTAGTGTAATTTTTATTTTGTGGTCATTGATATTGTCTGCAAGATAAGTATATATGGGTGGATCCAGAAATATTGAGTGTAGGGGACACACACACACACACACACAGAGAGATATATGTATGTATGTATGTATGTATGTATGTATGTATGTATGTATGTATGTATGTATGTATGTATGTATGTATGTATGTATGTATGTATGTATGTATGTATGTATGTATGTATGTATGTATGTATGTATGTATGTATGTATGTATGTATGTATGTATGTATGTATGTATGTATGTATGTATGTATGTATGTATGTATGTATGTATGTATATATATATATATATATATATATATATATATATATATATATGTACAGGTAGGCGAGGAGTTTATGGGTCATAACTTCAAATGGATACTCAAGTCTTTCAAATTCCAACTTTTAAACAATCTAACTGTAGAGAAAACGGACTCAGGGATATGTTATGGCTGTTTAGCGCTCATCTCTCTGACGGGTGCCTGGTCTGCCCCCCCCCCATTTACCCTTCTATATATCGGCGGCAAATGAGCAAGAAAAGAATATTTTATCTGAATGATTCAAATTTTATACTGTTATTAAAAGAAATAAGTAAAATTGCAATACGAGAATGGCAGTGATTTTCAAAAGTTCAACAATGACTAGTAGCCCCCTTCCTATTGTGAAGATAAATAATAAGACCGAAAAAATGCAATCATACCAGTGCTAAGTTTTGAATAAAATTAATTGTACTTTCTCTTTATTGTATTTAATGTTTTGTCTTGTTCATTTATTGTCTGTAATGCAAAATGTGACTTGAGTGTTTGTCGGCGACTGAACTCTTTGTTGTCCTGTCTCAGTTGACCTATATCGTATGTCTTTGGGGAGCGACAAAAACTCAAAATATTTGATAAAAGTTTTTTTTCTTTCTTCTTAAGTTCTACCCTTGAGATAATCACCACTGTGTTAACAGCAGTTGAATCACTTTTTGCAGTACGATTCTTCTTTTCACGGTGAGTTTCTTTTGTTTTTAGAAGAAATTTCGTCAACTGAAATTTCTTCACAACACATTTGGTTGTCGATCATAAATTTTAAATTATCTTTCTCTGAGTTTGTTTAGCTTCGCAGAGAGTCTTTGATCCTTATTTAATTTAAAGTAAAACGTTTGCAATTGTTCCTCTGTGGAAATTGAATTCAACTGCTGCTTTAGATCTTCGATTGTTGCTGGTTTGACCAAATAATGATGATTTTAATTTTCCCTTATTGAACATTGAAACCAAGCGGCTTTAACCAACAGGACTAGTAAAAGACAGCGATGAACAAATACAATTACATATTTAAGGCCGACAGATTTTCTTTTAAGTAATTCTTTAATTTTTCTTTTATTAATCTAAACTTCAATGGCGCTACACTGAAACTGATTTTTTTAAAAAAAAAATCATGTTTTCAAAGCGTTTTTAATTTCTTTGCTTGTGTTATATATCGTAAGGTAGATTAGGATAAATCCATGTGAAAAATATATCCTGCTATTTTGAAAGCTCACAACTGCTGAGGATTTAATCTTTGTTACTAAATTTTCACGCCAACCAAGGAAAAACATTTTTTGACAAAAAGGTTGTATTGCATGACAACAGATGTAAATGAAATATGAGCTAAAATGAAAGCTTGCTTTTCTGTACTATATTATCTTTATCCTTCCCTGATCTGAGCATATTCTTCACTTTTGATACAATTCATGTACATATTGGTACAAGCATGTGTCCGAGCAGAAAAAGCATATGTTATCATTCTTACAGTACATTTTTTACTACATTTTCTGATTCATTTTCACTAAAAAAGGCCGTATGAAATGAGAATAACCAGCAGAAAACATAGTTTCAATATGTTAACAAAGTCTTTCTTGGTAATTAGACCTACGTTGCCTTTGAACAATGAGGGAACATACGAATAACCATTTGCTTGAGCGATGGCACGCGATATCTTCTGATGTCACTAGACATGACCAGTAAGGTGTAACGTTATTCACATCGAGTGAAGAGAATTTTAGCTGATTGATAGACATATAAAAACATTTAATCATAAACATTGATTTTTGTCTGGATATTTGCGGTTTATATGTCTAAATATTAAACTATTGTTTCATGCAAGGATCATATGAGCAAACTCCGATTATATCAAAAGAATTTGGCTGAATCGTTGTTCGGTAACTACGACCCTTGCAACCTTTCTGCAAGACTCGGTGTTTCAGTTCTGAAAACCACTTATAACAGACTAGAGTTGATTCTTCTTCGTGTCAGTACATATGGAACCTCTGATTATCAGCTGAACGTAAGGAAAATTTTGTAATCGTCGTCAAGCGCTCCTGACATTTTTCTACCAACGTAATCAATTCATCTTGAAGACATCCAGGCTTTACACATGCTAATTATTCACAAGGCAAGACGCAATGTAACGACGAGTTATCAAAGGATATAGGACATAATAATTCAATGAGTCTCAAGCGGCTCTAACAGTTTATAGAGAAATACGTCAATTTTAAATCGTAAAAGTAGCTTCGATTAGTATATTATTTCTACAAAAAGAAAATAAAATCAAAATGTATCCTTAGAACACGTACCATTTTTCCCAAAATCTGGTATCAAGTACACATCAATATTCAAGAGAAAAATTACCTTATGTTTATGTTGATGTTTTTGGTTTAACGCCATTTTTCAACGCAAGATAGGCCATACAATGCGGCCGGTATAACTGGTGAGAGAGGACGAATCCGGGAAAACCCCGCAGAAACCACTGACCCAAGGGATGTACTGGCAAGTTTTCTCACATACCCACATTTACCGAGCCCGAGACTCGAACCCACTCGGACAGAGGGAAGTGATATGTAGTGCGTTTTAAACCAATTGGCCACGCGGGGCTGAAAAACTAAAATAGTCATATTTTTTAATTCAAAACACTTTGTTAGGTAGTGGATAGAAAAGTTACATGAAGTTTTGGCTAAACAATAAGTCTTATGAAAATATCTTGAATTTTGTCTGTTAATTACATTGTTGTAGAGTATAAATATTACTAAAGTCGAAAGCAATGGTGAGTTGCATATGGAAGACTAAGTATAAAATATAGTAATAATTTTCAATAAAATATAAGCAGTGGTTATGTTTATCAGTCATGATTTGCTATTTTGTGGATTCTTCGATGGACTGAAATCTTTTATCATAATGCAACGAAGAGACACATCGACTTGCAACGATCTTTATTCTGTCTTTAATTTGTTACAACGTATTTATTAGTGATATACTTTAGGTTTTGACGCATTCTCTTAACAATACATTGAAGTATGAAAACTATTTTCTGTTTATTTTCTGATCTTACCCAGAAAGATTCATGGTCAATCCTTGAATGTATGCCGATAGCAGCCATTTCGTGCCATTCGAACCACCAAAGGCATTTACGGAAAAGAGATTGACCAAATGAAAATAACTATTTTCTCATTAGTAACTATTTAAATTTTGTCATAGAAGATGTCGAAACGCTAGGGCGGTCCAAACATAAGGCACGTTTTGCAGATAAATATCCAGCAAACACGATGAGTAATGTTTTCTTGTCTTTACTGCCTCGACATACTTATGACGCATACTAGCTGCGGTGTTCCGAATGACCCGATATGTTTGACAGGTTACTCTGTGTTCAAATTTGTTATACAAGAATGCATCTCATCATTCTATGCTAGATTATAGTATCACATCTATTAGTTATGACAGCTTCTCCTTATAATATATCCTTACTGCAAGAAACTACTGCAATCTAGCTGTTTGCGACAAGCTGCACATAGCATAAGCTTAAAAACAAAATAGGTTGCCAATAAATAATTCTTTCCGATACTTAATTCTCACAGATGTCGCTAAGTCGCTGCAAGATATATGATAATAATGAGCGAGAATGGCTAGAGCCGTTCTATTATTAGTTTTGTTTGGTATTAACGACACTTGTAACACGTTAATGGTTATATCATGCCGAAGAAATGAATGCAATCTGCTTAAGCAACAGCGGGTCAATGACAGCATAGGTGGGTGGTATTGCTTCGTTACATTATTGTTTGAAAATGTCAGCCCTCTGTGTATATAATGGTGTTCATACTCAAAAAATCTAGTGTTGCTATTTAGTGTACGGATTGAAGTAAATAAATACCTGAGCATTCCTATTAGCCAAACTGAAATAAAAGAAAAACCAACAAAAAAGCAACAACACAAGAAAACGAACAGAAGCACGCCGAATAGGATCAATTGCATGCCCTATAGGCGAGGGTATTAATCACCTGTCACATAACACATTTGTGGTTATAAAATCTGTAAAACAAATCCAGTATGGTGGAGCATGAAAAACAGCATTTTATTTAAAAACCCGGTCTGTATATATTTCATTTGAGTGGAGCATGCATAACATTCATAAACTGAAAAACCAGTTACCAATATGGTGGTGTATGCAAAACCGCGAATGTTTCATAGAATCCATCTAAATCTATCTTATTATCATTTAAAATGCTGTTTTATCACATTGTATGTACACGGTTTGATATCTCTGTGTGTGTGTGTGTGTGTGCGCGTGCGATTTATATTTTTAGCATAGCTTTAACAATTTTTCAGTCATATCGATACGATGTCTGCAGTGTTACAAGTTTATCGTGATGTTTTGCACTGGGGCTTCATGCCGTAGACATGTAGCATGATGTCACACCAGGCCGACTTGTCCTAAAACTAAGCGTAAAGCGAGGCAGCTGATAGTACCATTTTTAAGTTTTTGGCATGACTCGGTCAGGTTTCGAACCAGCGATCTCCCGCATTTGAGGCTGACACTCTATCACTTGGCCACCGGAGAGGCCTATAATTCTTATATTAAACGCGTTAACATATCACTTATTGTGATTCTGATTGGTCCAAATAAGCCCATGACATTCTTGCACAGTTTTCTCTTTACCGACAGGCTCTGATAGTGAGAAAAACTCTTAACCTCGCCGTATTTAACATTTTTATTTACAAATATTATTAATATTTTGGCTGCCATTATCAGTAATGGCTACCCAAATGGAATTGAGAATAAAGGTCACGTCTTTCTAAATATGGAGAATTTACACCTCCCCAGAAGCTCTGTATGCCATATATAACATATAATGATTTGAAAAATTGCGTAGACCTTCCCTTCCCCCAAAAAGAACAACTTCGAATTAAAGGTATTTGTTCAGTTGATAGCGGGTGCGTTGTCTACCTGTAATATGGAAACAACACTATATCTAAGCTTGGTTTAA
Source organism: Potamilus streckersoni (assembly GCA_016746295.1). Taxonomy (NCBI): domain Eukaryota; kingdom Metazoa; phylum Mollusca; class Bivalvia; order Unionida; family Unionidae; genus Potamilus; species Potamilus streckersoni. The sequence goes on along the minus strand of JAEAOA010002345.1, from coordinate 1,500,487 downwards.
ATGTTAATTTATAAAAATAACCAAATTCTCTTTGCACAGAAGGATATAAACACGACATACTCCGGTCCCCTGGCTAACAACGCATCATCTAATCACAACCTATTTGTGATGCAATACCGAATCAAATGAAATTTATTTATGTCTTTCTTCAGTCTACTGTTCCAAAACAAATATTGAAAATATCAAGTCGAAATTACATTACAGTAAATACGGAAATTTCTACATTCATTAATCCTATTTTCACATGAATATCGCAAGAAAGTAATATTTAGTTTTGAAAGTGACAGTTTAGGGGAAACAACGATGATCATCTACTGTATCCTAACCGTGACATCACATTCTGTGTTGATAAATAATTTTGTCGGTGTAAAATTTTTCATTTATTCGGAAAGACATTTGCTTTTAAATTAATAATTTGTAACAGAGAGTATTATCTACTTTTAAACGTTAATACTTGTATAAATTCTTTATGGACTATTTTACACTCAACAAATGAAAGGTGCAATATCTCAGTTAGACTGGACAAAATTATTCATTCTTCTTTCTATTTAAATAATTTCCATTGAAATTAAAACTGTGATAATAGGAATCTCTTATGGATAATTATTTAATACTAAATTTATGAAACTCGTTTCATACATGCAATAATTATACGTTACCCATTTGAAAGCACTACACAGCTGAAATCCTCTATATATGTTCGTGCTTAAGTATCTGCTGGTAAATCCCAGATTTCAAGGATTTTTCTTCATGGGAATGATAATTATCACGTGACCGACCTACCACCTACGACAATGCCTAACTGGAATGTCAATAAATCGATAAGGAGATGTGTTTTTATTTACTTCTTTGGTAAAACCGATGACATTGTTTCCCTGTATCATTAAAGAGTTGAGAAAACGATTGACGTATACAGGATACCAGTAGAAAAGCCACTATCGGAAATGGTTAAGAAGAATTTCCGAATCAAATACAGGGTATTATAGAGACAGGCTACGTAGGCTATACTGGTATTACGTCTTATAACTGAGTGCAGAGAGGCATTTGCAATGGATTAAATTGTTATAATGAAGGTGTAGAGTAGATCTCGATTTTAAAGGCGCTTTGCATTTGATGATTATATCACAGACAATTGAAAATGAAAACCAATTAAAGTTTGGTCAGAATAGTATATCACATTTACATACAGGGACGGGTGATTCGGTTTCGTGGCAAAAGGCAATAAAAACACTGAATAGAAAATCACAATTAAATGCCACGACTGTTATTCATTTGTAAATGCTTCTATACAAAACTCAACAGGCGTAGCGAAATCTACATTACCGTATACGTGTCTTTCTCTTTTTGCTATTGCCTTTCTGCTTTTCTTTATTATTGCATATGTTGCTCTTATGTACACAAAGAAACCCACCAGACCAAATATGACACAATCTTTGTTTGTTTTGTTATCTCTTGAAGGGTCTTTTGACATTATCTCTACTACGAAATCACAAACTTGCAAAAGGTTTTCACAATACTTTATTGTTGATGTTAAAATTATTAAGCAACCAGTGAACATTTCTATCAATTTTAAATGTAACACAAATGTGATATTTTCCAATGTTTATAATTAGTCTTAGAGAGAAATTTAATTAACATTCCCGCATTTAATATCAAACTGAAAATCTGCATGCAATGCTTTATGAAGACAACGACGGAGGTGGGTCGTGTTTGTTTAAAATAATTATATTATTATCAAACTAATCCTTGTTTAATTACAAACTGTACTACGAAAAATATTGTGTGAAAAAATTACATGCTGTTACCGGAAATTAACTCAGGCACACGAGCGGTCAAATATTAGAAAAAAGTGTTATAAGGCTGTACTCAAAAAAGCTACAATAACATTTTCAGAACACCTATTGTTAAATATTAATATTCGAGTAATATTCACTTTCACGGACTTGAAATAGTGCCAAATTGCTACTTCTACATCACCAGAATGCGAGGATGCAGGAAATATAAATCGAAAATTTCTGTTAACTGAAACTTTATTATGACATTATGTCTTACATACACGTGCAGCTAATAAATGAGTGGCATTGAATCAATGGATCTAGCTAAAATTTGTCTTCGAAAAGTTTTATAAATACTTTATTTCATCTTCTCTTCTTTGTTAAATATATACAAATGGTATATATTTGAGAAAGTATTTTAGAACATTTTGTTTCCTTTTATCGAAGCCATACATATTAAAATGTCTAACCACTTATCTGTACGTGTATGCGTCAAAATTGATGTATATATATATATATATATATATATATATATATATATATATATATATATATATATATATATATATATATGATATTTGTCTGCCCAAAACCTTCCAACCTTACAATTTGGGAAAGTGTCAATACGATTAAAAAGGTCTCCTCCTTTGTTAAAGAGCGGTAACTGTATAGAGCTCGGGAACCACGTTATATAGGCTCTCTACTACGATCACATACGAGTTTCGTTTAGAGAATCTAAGTTATTAAACTCGAATTGGAAAGAGAAGACGTACACGATATAATACATGAGCAATCTGCCACCATAAGTCGAAGTTTTAAAACTGTAATACCGGATAAAACCAATCAATTTTTATGGTACTTAGAAACCTATAAATTGAACGAGAATATAACAGAATCAAAATATGTGTATGTATTATGCACAAATCAAAATTTAAAAATACATTTGTTTTTTAAATTTTGTATGGGAATATCCTATTTTCATACTTGCTTTTATCTTTGTGAAGAGGAAGTGCAAACCAGTTATCAGACAATGGTTGGACTTTCCACAGCATTTGCACCGAAAGCCAATGTAGGTTCTACGACACAGTCATTTTGTTTCGAAGTTATGATGATGTTATTCGTTCGGCATTTCGAGAAAAAAGTACATTTTGTCGAGTGTTTCTTCAAAAAGATATATTTATTTATCTATTCTTGCATTTAAGTATTTGAGGTCACGTGATTGGGCGGTTGGAACAATGACTAAAAACACAAAAATTGTTGAGGCATGCTGTTCTCTTTCAGGATTCCAGTTAAAAAATACGCACAATAAACTTTATGGAGCAACGTATGAATGCATGTGATTGTATCATGGAGTCAGCAGGATGTAAAGTTAAGGAAAGAGTACAGCTCTGGTCTTATTATTGCTGATGACAATAAATCTTTCCAGCCAAGATGTCTAGTATTTCGGATCTTAATATGTAAGTGCTTTTCTTTCGTTGTTCGTCAAAAGTGACAAGATCTTGCATTCCTTACACACCAGAAGTTTTTCTAGTAATTGATTGGTTCTGCCACTGACACAACAGAACGAGCTTGGATGAATGTCAGTTATTACCTTAGGATAAATAGAATGTTCAGTCGTTGAGGTAGCTGACACAAAGCCAAGAAAGTACAATAGCAAGTCGAAGCAATATGTCACCAGACAGACAGGGCTAACAAGTATCGTACGTTGTAAGCATTTTGTTATTAACTATCTGTCCTGCATGATAGCTGTATAGGAATTTGCGAGAACAAGTACACATTTTGTGTGATTTATGCAACATGCCAATTGCATGCTAAGATGTCTTTTTACTCCATGATTTCGTATCATTGATAATGCATCTTAATGCACAAAATAGATTATGAACTTACATTGTTATTATCTACCATGAAGCTATATATAATCAAACTCACAAAGTTAATATCGATTGTTTTCAGAAATACAGAGAATATAAACATGATGCCAGACAATGTGTTTTGTAGTCTATGTTCACATTATTGCAATCGGTTACTTTGTTATCTGAAACAGTACGAGCAATTTAATGATAGTTTATTTCTAACTGATTAAATTCTTTTGCAGGAATTTATTTATTATTCTAGCATTCTGGCAAGTTGATTCAGCAAAAGCCTCCTTTAACTTCACCAATCATCCCGTATATCAAAATCTGACCTCTATGAAGTAAACAGCGTTCGTAGACCTAAATCTGACTCTTACGTAACCAAACATATCATAGTGCTTTTGGTTTATTTGAAGCTATTTCTTAATAAAAGAATTAACCTTTTATCACTTTCTTCAACATATCAAAAGTTTTTATTTTGTGGTTTGACTCGATGGTGTGGCGAGGAGTAGTGGCGATTTACAGGTAATTGCGTTAAAACCGATCAAAAAAAAAACAAACTATAAGTTCAAATGACTGGGAGGATATAAATTTCGACAGTAAGTTTCAAAATTTATTCTTTTGATGACCAATACACATACGTGATTGATACGTGTATTCAAGTATAGATGTTGATCAATGTAGATACCAAGAAGTGTTCTTTTTAGATACCAAGAAGTGTTCTTTTTTAATTCTATCACTGTACATGTCTAAGCCATTTAATCCAGAAGTAAATTCTTGATAGTAGATGATCACTGCCATTGTCATACATGTCATTTTAGAGGCACTAATATATGAATTTTGTTTCGCTGACACCAAACTGATATATTGTTGAGGTCAATATGAAGTTTATTTTCAGTGAAATCAAGAAATTTAAATGTGTGTTAGAGTGTATTGAATACGAGGCTTAATAATTGATAAACAGTACAAAAAAGAGTTGCTAATTAGATGCTCGAGGACTAACACTTAAAATATAATTTAATTCCGAAGCGGATTTACTCGTGCAAACAACCCAGGGTCTGTTCATGAGATACTGTTTTCCTTGAGGTTATTTCTTAAAAGTGAGTTCAGATGGATTTGTCATCAGTTGGTTTCTTTGGAAAAGAAGTGCTTTCTTTTAACAATGAATGATTTGACTTTTTTCCGCAATAAACGAAAATTGATAAACTCTTTACCTTTATAATTGTGCTTTACTAAACATTACACATCAGCAATTTCATTGGTGGACCATTTTAGTTGTTTGGATCATTTAAGTCCTTTGATTCTTAAGGGACAATGTTTATTTAGGATAGTAAGAACAGATTGGTTTCAGATAGACTTGTCACATACTGGGTCTGTATTGGAAAAATTAATGAGTTCATATTTTGAGATAGTACGGAAAAATATTCATTTCCAATAATTTGTTTATAGCATCAGTGTTTCATCTAGGAGTTTGAATTGTTTTTCTTTTCTCTCTGCTAATTACGAGTGGTACATAACGCTCATTAATAGGGACCAAACTATTTTAATCTTTTATTGTCAGGATGGGTAGTGTTAGATGTGATCGATCAGGGTAGAAGTACAGGCTGTCACTCCTGTTTGTAACTTTGATACCTATGCAAGATAGTCCAGTTTTATCATGTGTTGTAATTTGGTGTTAACGGAAATCAACATTAAAGTCATACTGATTATAGATTGAATATTGTCGTTCTAATAACCATTGAATAAAATAAAAAAATTCCCAGATGTCAATGATTTGTAACAAAACGAATTTATCACATATTCATTTATGTATTAGTAATAATAGATATCAGCTACATGTCGGAAAAAGAGACGCACTCTGTTTTAGATGAAATAAAATTAGCACGCAATATATGTGCCAAACCTGAAGCTATTTGAAGAACATCGTTTTATACTCCTTCACAGAAAAGTTAACCCGGCGATATGCATCGTAAAGAAGAACTGACTGCAAATAATTTTATCAGTCATTTAAAAATGTCGTCTGTATATATATAACATAACGAAAGGGACCTAATACTGATCCCGGAGGGACTCATGCAGTGAGGTATCCAATATTTATGAACTTATTTTCAAAGCATGACTCTTTGAGACATTTTAGTTCAGTAATCAGTTTTGCATGCCAGTAGATTTCCGTAATGGTTCAATGTATTGTTAATCCCCTGTTTTACACTCTATCAAGGCTTTTAATAATGTAAGAAAGTTCAATTCGGACAATTGCAATGCAGATGTTATGATATGTATCTATGAACTGAAATGTGGTTTAATGACTATGTATGTATACGACAAGGTTGATACTTGTAAAGAAGCTCATCTCCATAGAAATATGTTTGCCTACATTTAAAGCCAATCTTTCAAGGAGAGAAAATCATTGTTTATATTAGCCACGCCTTTTCTCAGCAGAAGACAAAGTCATCACTTTAGTAACAACAAAAATCGAAATACAAATTTGCAAGGTAGAGATCATCTTTCTATAATACTGTTTAGCTCTTTTCAGGCTAAGATTTTATTCATCTTTTTTATGAATGGTTAGAATTGTACACAAATCTCAGCGGAGAATGTCATCTACTGTACCGAAGTGTCTTCACATCAAAATATATTAGGAAAAATAAAGTGTATTGTATTTGTAGCACTACCAAAAATATCTCATGTATTTTGAAACAAAAGTCATGTATTTTAATCACGATTAGATTCCTACGTGAGAAGACTATATCGGCTTTTACATATTATCTAATTCCTCATGTGCGAAATGTTTGTATAGCTGAATTGGTTGAAGTGTTGTGTTACAAATCGTAGGTTGTTTGTTTGAACCATCTCTAGATACAAACCATTTTTCACTTTTCCACGTGTTGTTTTTCTATTCTACAAAACAAATATCAAATTTCCATATTGTAAAGGCTTATGGGTTTCATATCATATATTAATACATACACACACTGACGAATTTCTCACGTTACCGTCATGTCTTTCACATAAAGATATACAAGCAGGTATTGTTTATTTATTCATTTAAAGTGTATTATAAATGTTATATTATCAACCATATCTCATTTATTTGGAAAGATTCCATTGTTTGGTTTATAAATATAATCTTACATAAGAAATCTGGGTTAGAGTGATCCAATATTCTAAACATAGTCTTCACTGAGTATTATGTACAGTAAAATAGTGCAGGTGTGTTTGACTTTAAAAACACAATATGTTCATACTGGTATTAATCCAAAATACTAAAGAGCCAGGTCAATCAGATTGCTGTAAATCACAAAAAGGAATTTAACTACTGTTCGTTGGCCTAAGAAGATCGTAGTTTTGATCACCTCTACAAATTATGTAGGGAGATAAATTGCTCGCAATATCATTGGTGTGCCATACGGCATGCAAGTTAAGTAAACAACGAACAAAACAATGTGCAAATTTTTTAAAGACAACACGACATTATTTGGTTTCATTTTTGACCTAAATTCTGCTTATTTGAAATCTTATAATACATTCCTATCTATTACAATTTACAAAAATAAATATATGTCAGCAGGAAGGGTATGAATTACAAATTGGATATGTAAAACAACATTTCTCTCGCAGAGAAAAAGCCAGAAATAAGCATTCTTCTTATCTTATTTTTTGTTGCAGTTTTTGGCAGTTATTGTTTTGGACTTTTTGTTAAACAAACAGCTTGATATAGTACAAACTCATACGCGTTATAACGTTTGCGATTAACAAAATAAACAAAATAAAGGAGTTGTAGAAAATGAATAAAAATATATTAAGGTAAAATGAATATCCAATAATATGATCTTAATAGTAGTATATATTCCCTTTTACTCTTTTTTCTTTTGTTTTTGTTACTTGGTGTGTTGTTGCTGATGATGTTATTTTCAAATTCTGTTAAATGCCCCACATGAGCACAGTCCGTACATATATTAACATTGCACCGAATCTTTTATTACAATTTAAGTTTAGTTTTCTCTTGTTTAGCACGTATTTAAGGGTTCATTAAAAAAGAAAGTACCTTAGGCTCATGTATTATGTGCTTTTATCTTCTTTCAGTGCTAAATGTCAAATGGATCTACTGTTATTATTTTACTTCCATTATCCTTTGTTGGACATTGAAATGCGAAAGATGATCAATATTGTTGTTTGGTTAGAGTCTGAAATGCATCAGAACTTATCACACATGATTTTCAGAAACGTTATATATTACTATTCAACATAGTAGGTGAATTTCATTTCCCATCCAAGAATAAAAAATTAAATTAAAAAAAATGAACAAGTTGAAAAAGTATGATTGTTTTCTTTTATGTCGAGCCAAATAACTCACTTGCACAAAGTACGTGGGCACATCTGTCTGTTCAATGCAGTTTGTTAAGAATAATCAGTAGAACAAACAATATGTATTCTAATATGCATGCCCATTACACAACGGTAGCTCAGGAGTTATGTTCGTTGCAGTGGGACTGGACTTATAAGCGAATATATACAGTATCTTTTTCAGGAGTAAAATTAGATAACTTGTAATTGAAATGTATGATTTGTTTTAAAATTCTAAGTTTTCTATAACATAATACTATTTCAGTATTTCACGAAATATTATCAAAAGTCCTTTCCGAATTATTTAATTATGATACAAACGAACTAAATACGGAGTAATAGACCATTTGGTGAAGTAACGACGACGGAGACGTTTTGACAGATAGCTTTATAACAAAGACGAAAATTCATTTTTTTAAATAAATACATCTCATAGTTTCGTTCTTTTAATTTAAATATATATTTCTTGTCGCCAGAAAGAGTAAAACACATACCATATCATCAATTCAGCAGTCGAAATATAGACTGTCTTGAAATTTATAAATGTTTAGGGAACCATTTCATGAACAAAATGGTTTCAATACTACCGGATACTATCCATATTGCAATGTGTTTGTGCTTGTAAGCCAACATTCTGATAGTAATAGGCTTTTTTGTTTTCATGTTCATATTTACATGTTCATAGTCTTAAGTGATTATGTTTCAAAGGCTGAGATAAGCGGAAAATATATCTTAATTTCTACATAAATGGTACGAAACGTGATCGCGAAATAAATAGCTTGCCTTAGTTTAGCAAAAAATAAGTTAATAATCGATATCCAAAAACTGAATAGGTCTTGTGGATTTCTAAGCCAGCATGATCCAAGTAGTCGCAAAATAGAAGACTTTGTTCATAGTTAGAGTGTCTAGACGTATTTGGCTGATATAATACGTGATTAGCAATCTTATCTGATCAATATTAATATTTTATTATATAGAATCCAACGTGTCTGGTTATTTAGAATTTAATGGATACGAATGAAGCTGATGAAGGTATTTTGAGAATGTTGGATAGATTCCTAGCCCTCACTGATGCCGGCGTCTTCAGAATGTTAGAGTGCTAGCACAGTGATGACATCATCTTGAGAATGTTCGACAGAGTGCTAGCACTCACTGATCCTAGTGTCTTGAGAATGGTAGAGTACTAGCACTCACAGATCCGAGTGTCTTGAGAATGCTCGACAGAATACTAGCACTCACTGATCCCAGTGTCTTGAGAATGTTGGAGTACTAGCACTCACAGATCCGAGTGTCTTGAGAATGTTAGACAGAGTACTAGCACTCACTGATCCTAGTGTCTTGAGAATGTTCGAGAGAGTGCTAGCACTCACTGATCCTAGTGTCTTGAGAATGTTCGACAGAGTGCTAGCACTCACTGATCCTAGTGTCTTGAGAATGTTAGACAGATTACTAGCACATTGATGTCATTGACTTGACAATGTTATACAGGTTGCTGGCACTATTTGATTCTAGAGTTTTGCAAATGTTATACAGAGGGATAACACCCTGATGCCAGTGTCTTGCGCATGTTAGACAGAGTGCTAGCACACCGATGCCAGTGTCTTGAAAATGGGCTAACACACTGATGCTCGTGTCTTGATAATGTTAGACAGAGTGCTAGCACTCACTGATGCAAGTGTTTTGAGAATGTTAGAGTACTACCACATTGATTTATTGTTTTGCGAATATTCGACAGAGGGTTTACACCCTGATGCCAGTGTCCTGAGAATGTTAGACAGAATGCTAGCACACTGATGCTAGTTTTATGAGAATCCTAGACATACTGCTAGCCATCACTGCTGCTAGGGTATTGAGAGAGTTAGACTGCAAACCCACGATGATGACAGTGTCGTAGGAATGTTAGACAGACTGACTGCCCGCACAGATTCCAGTGTCTTGAAAATGTTAGACAGACTGCTAATCCTCACTAATGCCAGTGTCTGGAGAATGCTTAGTAGATTTTTAGCTCTCACTGACGCCATTGACTTGAGAACGTTAACTATAACTCTAGGTATCACTGATTTCAGTGTTTTGAGAATGCTAGATAGACTGATGGCCCTCGATGACGACATTATCTTGAGAAGGTTAGACAGACTGATATCACTCGCTGACGCTAGCGTCTTGAAAACGTTAGGTAGAATACTGGTCCTCACTAAAGTCAGTTATCTTCAGAACGTTATTTTCTAGACCTCTTTGATGCGATCATGTCTAAAATGTCTTATTTCAATCAACTTATCGAAAATAGAAATGAAAATAACTATGTTCTAAAGACCTAACACGAGTACAAAACAAACTTAAAACCACGTATTGTAGGTAAGCGAAGAATAAATATTTATTCACTCGTCAACTCGGATTTTTCATCTATATCATGAAAATCACTGATAAGTACTTTTAATTCTATTATATATATATATATATATATATATATATATATATATATATATATATATATATATATATATATATATATATATATATATATATATATGAGATTAATTATTTACAAATATAATCATAGATGTAATTTGTTCTTATATCTGGACTGAATGTTTATGACTGGGTTCAATTTCGATGAAAGTATTTTAAGATTGAAATTTTGGATTTTCTTTAAAAACTACATTTGTGTTTAAATCGATATCGACACAAATATTAGACACACCTTCTTTTGAAACAAATTTTTAAAATGTCATTATACTAGATTTGTTTTTATACATGACTTCTAGATCAAAACTAGGTTTGATATCACTTTGTGATATCCGAGGTATCCAGATAAAAACCAGGTTTAGAAATTACTTTATGACATACCAGGTTTTACAGATCAAAACCAAGTTGACAAATTACTTACAGGTCTCTCCAGAAGAGCCAAGCAACGTGGTATCTTTGTCACATATTGGTGAATTTGTATGATAGAAACATATATTTTCTCCAAATAAACCAGACCGATCTTAGAAGCTTTCCCCCGCAAAGGTAAATTAACTAGGGTCTATGCAGTGTGGCAGTTTATAGTAATATCTGGCATTACGGCATCGTGCCATAGACAGGTAGCACGATGTTCCACCCAATTGCATTATCCTGACATCAGGCCGACCAGTTCTAACACCAACTTCTAAATGCTGAGCGCCAAGTTAGGCAGCTGCTTGTACCATTTGTGTTAAGTCTTTGGAATGACTTAGCCGAAATTTCAAACCCACGAATCTCCGCATCTGTGGCGGATGCTTGTAATCACTTGGCCTTATGTTTGCTCCAAGCTAAAATCCTAAAACTATTGTTGTTTTAACGTCTGCTATATGACAACAATAGGAAACAACTAACATCGGTGCTCTTCCAGGAGAGTAGTTGACTAAACATTTACTATGTAAGTATATACTGATATTTCCAAATGTATTGCTTCAATGTTTTAAACAAATAGTAGTCAAGGGTTTCCACAACCTAAAATGCCATAAACATATACTGTAATTGACACTTCTGCAAAAGTTGTGCAATTTATGTTGAATAAGTATATTTAATTGCTTTATATATCATAATGTTCATCTCCTCTCATTAGCGATATACAAATACGAAACTGTATCAAGTCTTTAATTATCAATGATAAAATGCACAGAGTTATCGAAATTTGGCTGTTAGCAATTGTATGGCGGAAATTTTCACGATTGTGTTGTTTTGTTGTCGGTGAAACACGAGTTTGCTGAAGACATATGCGAATGAAGCTTATTTAAATATATATCACTACTGAAATTCTGTTTTCAAGATTTCATTTACTGCTATATATCATATCATTTGGTTTTATTACACAATCCACTGACTAGATTCAGAAATCCATAAGGTAGAATTAAAAAGTTTACTGAGACAAAATGTGAAAGTGAAATAAAGTAGCTGATGTTCTTAAACCAACCGTGGAATATAGTCGTTGATCAGAACTGTGATATGCTACTCGATTTTATATGCATCTGTCTGTCTGTCTTAAGATTCCTTCCCTAAAACACGTATTATACAGACAATGTAAATTGAATACGTCTGTCAATTACATTTCATATATACAAAAAATATTGACTGAGCCACTAATTGAGAGAGATCTCATATCAGGCAACAGAATCCTGTGACATTTATTCATATCACCTGTTGCATATCAGCTATTTCACCTGTTACCTCTCATCTATTTCATATCACCTGTTACAAATACAGACCCATAGATAATAGTCTCTTTATACATGCTGTTGGAAGTTCAGTGTTGAACCATGATACACTTATATTTCTTTAACTGATGGCATCTTATCTATCACATTTAAGGATTTGTCTTCAAGGTCAAAACGACTAAACAAGCTGTACCCATTTTCAATAATTTTATTTGATTGCTCTTTGAGATAGACACACGGATAACTGTTACGTTCCCTGTTTACCTATTAAACTATGCAGCTCTGTCACATAACAACTGTCCAGCAAATGTTCAATATCGTATATTTTCAGTAAGATAATAAACAAAATTTACTGAGATTTCTTTTCGTTTCAGTTTTCAAATTTCTTGGTTTAGGTCATGCGGCATGAAATAAAGATCGCGATGGACGCGATTGCTCGCTGTAGAAATCAAAATTTCTTTCAGAGATTATAAAATATGTCATGAAAATATTTAACGTTAAACTATTCATCGCTGTCATACAGCAGTATCAGCCACGAAGACAAATTGATACATTGATAGCATCCGTTAATACAAACCGGATGCATGTAAAACACCAGAGACAAACATACACAGAAACATAAAAATAAAATTTTATGAATTTGGTTATTCAAATTTAGAATTAAAAAAATGTGAACATACTTGCAGAAGCCTTCGATAAAAGTCGGGCATATAGTTTAACGTGCTCCACCGCTTTAGCATCTTTGTGCGAGATCGAGCTATTTTACAAGCCAAATTAGGTGTTGCTTTAAACAGGTAACACATCTGTTTAACATGCTTACACGGAATTCCTATTAAAATCACCTTACCACAATGGGAATCTGATCAGTCTGTAATCACCATGTATGATAAACGACTTGCCATAACAAAAGTCATATCCAAATCTGATGAAAAGGCATTCCACGTTTATTTACAGCCCCTACCCCACCCTGGAGAGACCTTGTATCTAGGCATTCCACTCTTTCTTATACCCCCTGGTAATATCGAAGAGGTCGAATGTTTAATTACTGGTAGAACATTTAAAGCTCTATTTTAGTTATTATCAAATAAAAAACATCTGTTCTCAATGATACGTCATATTGTGTCAGCAGCCCCGATAAACGACGCATATATGTCTGAAATCTTAGAATCAGATATAAAAATATTAAGCAGCTTACTGCATGTCCGTGTGTTACATTGATGTTTTTCACGTAAGATTCAAGCCAGATTTTATGGTCATGATGTACGTTTGGTTAAAACGTTACAATTTCGTGATATTACGTTCTACAGCAAAAATCAAATTAAACCGCCAAAAGCTTTAAGTTGATGTGTACATGAACAACTCTTGTAGCTGCTACAATATTTGGTTATTCATTTTTCATGCTGGGATTTATACATTTTATAATCAATGACTTTATAAAGGAAATGGACGATATCAGTTATTGATGTTACAGATATTCTCAGTAGACTTAATTATTTACGATTAGGCATAACTCAATTGGTAAGTACTTTATCATGTGGACCACACCTGAGTAGATATGGAGAAGATTTACTGCATCCATTTTAAGGATCAAGATTGATAGATCATGTGACAAATACATATAGCATAGCTTATAGAGACAGCAAACTCAGAATTTATGTTATTTCCATTTTCACAAACACCAAAGGATATTACAAGGAAATGTTAATGCTACAATATACTACGCATTGTTTCTTCTCTCCAAAATGGCATCCCCAAACATTTCGTATCTTGTAAAAATGAGTTGAAATCTAATGAAAATTACATTGGCTCATGTGTAGGCAGAGGCGATAAAAATGCCGACAGCATTATGAAAATGAAGAGAATTTGAATAACGCTAAGAATAAATTCTGGCATAATACTCAAATAACTGAGATATTGTGTAAAAGATTTTTCTTATCGGGGATTAAAAGATGTCTCACGATAGTTTAGACGTGATGGAATATGATAACGAAGTACAAGAGAACCGACTACACTGCCTTAGTCTTTGCAGGAAGTCTATTCTTATATATTCATAAAAAAGCTGACTTCACATGGATGTGGTACGCCATTTGAATGAACTATAATGCTTCATGTTATATTACTTTGAATAGTTTTAGACGGATCTTCTCGACACAAAATCTCGGTTTTTAATTGTAAAATGTAGCATAATATATATAAGTAAACATACAATTGTCATTTGTTATACAATAGTTATGTAGTTTGATTATATGATCGAGGAAATAAGATTTGTTGCTTTCCGCTTAAGAAGCTTGTCGTAAGCAATTTCGTTACACGTTCTCTAAGCTTCATTTAATTTCTCAAGTTATAGTTTATATACTTAAAAGTAGTACATTTTAGCTACAGATAAGATATATTGGTTTGCTTTGGTGTTTAATTGCATATTAACACATAACATGGGGCAATTGTAATAAAGCGCCTTGCCCAGGAACAAATCGGACTGATCAAATCGTAATATTTCCAGAGGTAACTCTTACAACTCTGTGGTCATACACTAAGTAGCATAAGAAAAAAAAGCCACAAAGTTATGTGAAACTTAACAAACAATTAAATTATCAATGTTATAAAATCAAACTCTAAGTGGAACTTACAGTATTATGAATTGAATCCCAAATAATCATGAATAAGTTCTATTAATGTTCGAAAGAATTAATATTTCCGAATAAACTTCAGATCTACAAATATACTGTTCCACCAAGAGTCCTTACGTGTCAAATGACGTTGTCCAGAATTCATTTAAATAATTCACAATAGTTCCAAAATAATATTATAGTCCAATGTGTACTTCTATTTCCAATGAATAATCCAATCAAATGTTTTTCCTCTCATAATATTTGGGTGTAACGTAAAATGTCTACAGATTTGATATTTCAATAAAAACACAGGCTAAACTATCAATATAATTACTACGCTGACGCTATAAATGGCAAATTTCTATCATTGTAAAAGAACTCACATAACATTAACACATCCAATAGGAACTTATGTAATTTTTCAAAGATACCATGTGACCGACCTGCTCTGTTGGAAAAAGACCGAAACTAAAGCACATATTTGCTTACAATTTTATTATTCGTAGCTGTTAACACTTAATGTGATAAATCTATAGCTCCAAGGCTATTTTACATTCTTTAATATAAAAAATAGAATCTATGCACTTACGAAATTTCTGCTTAAGATGACTACTAAAATTTATAGCCATAAAACAAATAAAACATTACAACAATTATAGATATACTTTAAAAGCATAACCCACATCCAAACCATTTCAGAGAACCTAATCCCTTGTTGCAGACCCTGCTTCGTTGTCATTCTTTCTAAGATAAAAAAATCTGATTCGTGTAGTTGAGTAGAAATCTGTTTATGTAGGGTCAAATGTTAAGAAAAAAAATATTTTGCAGCAGTTTTCATAGGAGAAACAAACCGGTCAGAACTGATAATATTGTTGCCCAATATATTTCCCACTTATAAATATTCCAAACAGACCGGCAAATAGTTAATCCACGTTGTTTACTATCTATCTCACCTTTAATTCAACACTTACAACCAAACAAAGGATATCCTTCGTTCAATATTGTGAATCAAGGCCTAATATAGGCTGTAAATTTGCAATATATTGAGATATCAAATAATACCGATTGCGTTTTAAAAGTCATGTTGCGTTTGATACTGTCAAGATGAGATGTGAATTTTTCTATTGTAAAATTAAGTGAGGACCAATTAATCTTTCGCATACGGCATTACACTACATACTTCATCGTTTGATACACTGCTCAATAAATAGTCTATGATGCTACTCTGTGGTTCATTTGTGTCAACATGAGGTTAATGGAAAAATAACTTTGACTGAGCTACTATGGATTCTGTTGGGAATGTTTTGTAAACAGAACCAACAACAAACAAATAAACACAAAAACCGTCTTCAAACTAATATTATTGCCATCTCAGTCGTCACTCTGATTGTATAACGTCCAACGGGCATAAAACGCATTTTATACATATATATCATACGATTTTTCAACAAAAATGGCGGCCGTAATGTTATGTTATTCGGCGGTGGATGGGGCCAATACAAATATCCAAGAGAAATGTAAAGGCTGTGCGTATATGCACCTATAGGGCTTCCACATGTGCACCATACAAATTCAGAAGTGGAGGAAATGCACATGCGCACACAAAATTATAGAAGAACGTTCGCATTTTTTAAAGTATGCGCCCAAAAGGTGATGTTATACTTTTCTTTGATGGAACGCCAATTATATAAAGGTTCATTCACATTCCCCATCAAACGCAAATTGTTTTATTGTGTGTTTTCTAAGCTTCAATTAGTCTCACAAAATCTCCAGATCCAAGAATCAATACCCAAACCAACAAGCAAACTATAAAACCGGTTAAAAATGGATTTCTAGGAGTAGTTATTATTCATTAGTTTCTACGATGAGATTACAAGACACTAGCTAAGGCAACAAAAACAAAATGAAGAATGAAACAACTATCACACTCTGATCTTACCGATATTTATAGTATGCTTTAAAAAAAGATATGAAGTTATCCGAAGGTTCATCAACAAACATAAAATTCGATAAGGTCATAAACTTGATTATTGCAATTTCATTAGACCAATTTTCAATTAACTACTCAAGACTACACGAGAGCCTACAAGTCAATAAAAGGATAATTATAACATTGAATAGCTTCTCGCCGACGCTGATGATAAAGCAAGAAAGCATGCTAAATCTGCTCCAAAGACTACACATATAATCTATAATCCATTACATATACAGTCAATACTCGCTTATAAACCTGGTATATAATAACAAAGAAAAAATCCAAGAGATCCGGATTTTATGCAGTATTATGCGACTGCAGATCAGGAACTATGTTGTTTGTTCTACTGATTACTCCTAGTAATTACACATTCCCAGATCTGTCGACGCGTGATTCGACGACAGATCTGTTCCTGTGCAGTTTGCACTTGCAAAAAATATACCAACTGCAGTAGCTCGTCTCTTAAACTGTAAACAGATATTAGCAGTAACTCGTCTCTTCACTATAGGCATACATTAACAGTAACTCGTTTCTTACACTGTAGAGAGACATTAGCAGTAACTCGTCTCTTTTACTGTAGACAGACATTAACAGTAACTCGTCTCTTGCACTGTAGACAGACATTAACAGTAACTTGTCTCTTACACTATAGTCAGACAGCAGTAATTAGCAAAAAAACATCAGTTACATTAGGAATTATCTGATTAAAGAATCAAATAAATGACTGTGTAAATTCCCCCACTACAAATTACAAGCTCTATTACAAAAGAAGGATATCCGGTAAAGGAAATTTATTATACAAATTGTATTGATGACAGAATAATAAACCATTCTATTCCATGCAAAAAATATATTTTGTTGTTCATTATTACACTATCTACAATGACCCGAAACCAGCATATTCTGTTACACCAATGTTTCTCAACCTTTTTAGACGGGGATCCTAAAATATTTGTCTAAACTTCACGACCCCGTTTTCACATTTGGATACGTTTTGCTGCCCTACAATATCCTGAGTACCATCCGCAACCCTCCAAAAACATCTTTGCCATCTGATATGAGTCCTGACTTGGAGGCAGGAAGCACTGTAACATCAACAAAAATGCTAAAATAATGACTTTTAAAAGTCCTTATGGTTACTATTACCTTGAAATGTACAAGAACGTAGCCATAGATTCAATCTATGATCACAACGTTACCGACTAAAACATTGAGATCGAGTGCTTTAAAGGTAATTCGAATGTTTTCATCGCTCAGTTTCAGTGTACAGAAGCTACAACAAGTTAATTGTTTAGCCGAATAGCCAGAGTTTTTCTCTGCTGACATCTAAAAAAAACTGATTACAGTTTGTATATTTCAGTCCTAGAAGAGTATACATTCCTCTATCACACTAATAACACAAAATTACTCCAATGCCCATCATTCCTGCTTCTAAAACATTATGCAACCTAGAAATGGAGCACGGGGTGGGTGAATAGACAGTCGTGCGAAGGCGCATGGCAGAAAAATGAAAACAAGAGTACCGGAAGTACCGAGAAGGCGGAAGTTGAAGATGAGTAACAGAAAGGACACGGAAAGGACATGCTCTCACCTTTACTTTCGAATGATGAAATAAGTGGCAAATTGAATACGTTTTGTATTGAATGGAAATAATTTCAATTAAGACATTTTCCTGTAATTGTTGAATACCGTGACATAGTTTATTTAATTGTTATTCGTTTTGTCTTATTATTTTTATATTTTATACACCTAAACCGTAGTCCCGGTGGGTTCGGAGTTATTTAATCCTTAAACTGTCACTCCTTCTCCTGTGTTTGCAATAATGCTGTAAGAAACACGTGAGTGACAATATTCTATTCCCAAGTTTGGTAAAATCGCTTTAAACTGTTCGCCCTCTGTAAGTGCTTGTACGTCTAATCCAATTGCACAGATCATTTTATGCTATCTCATAATGAACGAGCAGATTTGGGTCCATGTAGTTTTTAGGAGTAATCTATAAAATAAGAATGGTCGTCAAGGAGATCAGGACCTAAATTGGATGCAAGCGTAAAAGGACGGTATTAGACTTCTATTTAGTAAAAAAAAACCACAAACCCCAAATAGAAGCTGTTTTAAAATATTTTACTAAAAAATTGAAAAAAAAAGCATTATGTTTTTGCATGGAATGTCAAAAGATATCCAATGTCGGAGTACAACTAAGAAATGTTTAAATTACAGAGATTCTGTTTTGCTTTTTGGGATTCCTTTATTGATCAAGACTTACATAAATGTTTTATTTACAGTTTACTGATACAAGTACGTCAAACGACTAATATACGCGGGTTCTTTATGATAACCATACAGTCTCAGCATTTTGATTTATTGATCAAGACAATTATCACAGTATTTGTTAATCTCAATAACTGCACTGGTTATAAATTCACTATTTTAAGACAATTGCTTTACTGACTATGCGTTGTGTAGGAAATGTATCAGGGGTGAAATTAACATAAATCAGTTCGCACGAAAGATTCTTCCGTTTCCTTAGGTACAAAACAGTACCACGCAGAATATGTTATAAGAAAATGCGCATCAAATTCGCAGATATTAATAAATGATAATGATGAATGCAGATTGTCATGCACAAGAATATAATTAAAATAAAACAATATACAAAGCAACATATGGTTTAAATACCGTAGTTCTGTTGATAAGTTATATAAGAATCATGTCTGTTTAATTTTAACATGTTTCGTAGAATATATTATCATCGTCGTCGTCATCATCACCATCAACATCGTCGTCATCACCACCACCACCACCATCATCATCATCATTATCATCATCATCATCATCATCATCATCATCATCATCATCATCATCATCATCATCAATATCTTAAGCCAAAAGGTCCCTGTGGCACCACAGTTGACTTTAAAACCAATTATCTCCATCTTTTTCTGTTTTCTAATGCCCTTTGTGAATCTTCAAATCCCATGCCGGTCCACTTCTAAATGTCGTGTTCCCACCTCTTGTTATGTCTGCCTCTTCTTCTGCACACAATCAGTGTGCCTTGCAAGATTTAATATTTTTTCAGTCCAAATAAGTTTGCGACATGACCGCACTACTTCATTGTACCCTGTTGTTAAATTTTTGGTTGGTTACATGGTCAACGTATGAGATACACAAGATCTTGGAATAGCATCTCATTTCAAAGGCTTGACTCCTTCTTTGTAGATTTGATGTGAGGGTCCATGCTCCACAAGCATAACTAAAGATGTATATTGCATATGAGCACATCAGTCTTATTTTGGAACTAAAAGCAATATTGGTATTTTCCCATATTGGTTTCAAACTTGTTATTGCTGCTGTTGTCTGGGCAATCTTTCAAAGCAGTTTTGGTCTGGAGCCCTCATCTGTGAAAATTGATTCCAAGTACTTGACGCTTATAACTCTTTCTAGCTTCTGTCCACTGATATTTATTTCTGCACTAATGCCATTGTTGTTGTTTGTCATCAGTTTGGGGTTGTTGTTGATAATCTCCATATCGTATGGGAGTGTGGAGGCTCTATACAAAGTCAGCCAATTCTTTTTTATCTCATGTTATACCATCAATATCATCTGTAAAGCGAGGGTTTATGATTGTTCTTCCTCCGATGCTGACAGTAACTTTTTGGTCCTGCAAGACACCCTCCATGATCCTTTCCAGAAAATGTTGATGAGTGTAGGTGACAGTATACATCCCTGTCTGACTCCAACTGTTGTTCGAAACCAATCTCA